>NMRA01000495.1:10287-21156 GCA_002633005.1 Phoronis australis | reverse complement strand
TTTAGTCTAGTACTTCCCCATAGGCATAAGATTTGTGAGCAGATGTCTAATTTAAACTATACATCCTCAGTCCTTGACTGAGGGTTAGGGTATTTCTCAGAAATTTAAGATGCCGCTGATGTCATTTTAAGCTGCTGGGCATTGATTGTCATCAAGATTAAAGAAATCCTGAAATGGAGCTTTCAATGTTGAATCATTTTTTAATCTTTTCGCATTAAGTGCTAAAGGCAGAAAACGTGAATTCACATTGTCTGTTGTTTAAAAGTTCAAATGTGTCTTTTAATGCCTAATTCTTTGGTCATCCCTTGCTAATCCAGCTCAAATAAATCTAGTATCATGGTTTTGGTATTTTGGAAAACTAATATTAAGTCCTTTACCAGAAGGATCACATTATATATTGCGTAGCATCTCAACTATAAGCATAAAAACACATTCCACGTTATTCAGCATCCAATTACGAAATTGTTGTCAAACATAATCATGGACATTCTTTACTCACACGAGCTATTTGTTGATTTCAACTACGTATGCTAGACATTGGTATTTCAAGCTTTTTTTACCGTATTGATAAACACACCGATGTTTGCGGTGGTTGGTATGTGTTGCCTGTATAGAGAGCTGATTGACTCATTGAAATGCCAACAAAGTTTTTGTATATCTGTTGATCTAAAATCTTATTGTTAATGATTTTGTGCGTAGTTTGATCGATTGTGCTGAAGTGTCTCCAACCATTCTTGACTATTTATAATCAGTTCAGCATTACTTCCGCCTTGGTTTTTCTTTCATATGGCTTTTGTGATGAGTTGCTAAAACTTTACTCTATTCTTCAGTTTAAGTTTCTAATGTAATTGAACTATTTAGGATAATTTTTGGCTTGTTTTTTGTTTTTGTTTGACTTCTGTTTTGTGCTTGAAAAACAGTCTCCTGTCAACTCTGTGAATGTGAAAAAAGTGGAATGGGAATTAAACCAAAAACAGTAGTTACCGTGTGTTACTGGGCCGATTGGTAATGTTTTAAAGAGGAAAAATGTTTGTCAGAAATTTTCACCATAGATTACTCTTGCTGCTGTCCACCTGTATGCTGACTTGGGCGTGCGTGTTTTGTTGCTAGGGTGCTACACTTGACATCTATCAAACAATTTGATAAGACAGTTTTGGCTTGTACTGTGAACACTTGTCATGTTTGTACAAAATTTTGTAACTCTGAACTTAACTGAATATTGGTGTTCTTGCAATGTATTACGCATTATTGATGGACTTACCCGAGTTTTGTCCTCTGTCAAATTGAAGGTTTTTTAGGATTTAGCTGCGAAATAAAATGAAAAATAAAGTGAAGGGACATTATCGGTTTTATATCCGAAAAAGAGATTTTTGGAATTATTGTTGGATAGTATAGATTTCTTGAAGTTTTGCTTTGCCCAGAGCTACAAAACAACAGAATTTTGAGACTTAATTACAAACTGCCAGTTCTCACCATTGTCTGCCGGAAACTTGGCTGGTGACAGGTATTTATTGTTTAAATACGCATAAAACACTCTGCTATTTAAACGTGGGATTTGGCTCAGCTGTAGAGCATTTGTATGCTGCTGTGGGACTAATAGGTTTAATTGCACGCTACTGCTAATTTCTGTAAAATTAAACCACTTATGCCCAATTTGGGGCTTGACTTCCATTGTCTACTAGATTATCGAAAATTGAAATCATCAACCCAAGAAAAGGATATAGAGTTTATTGGGGTTGGGCAACCCCTAAAATAAAAATTTGAGATTGGCACATGTAGTTGATGTTGGTCTTGATTTTCTGGCTCATTTTGTAACAGTTCTGAAGGATTGGAAAAGCGTGACTATGTTTTTAAACCACAAAGCACTTAGGTTAAAAATTCAACATTTACAGGTTAAAAGCGGCAAATTCATTTGATGCTTTAGTAATTTATATACAGTAATTGTCTATTTATTTCACACAAAAGTAATCGTGAAAACTGTAATTTTTCCATTTTTCTAATGCTGATTAGCATATAAAGAAAAATTTGCCAAAATTTATTTTATGATGTCTACAAAGTAAAAACTAACTAACTAGTAATAGACAAAAATATTCTTAATCTTAGTTTTTGTGGGGATATTTGACAAAATGGAATTTTTCTTGTCAGTCATAATGTGTGCTAATTAAGTGAGTGAAAAATTACCAAAGATGATGTAGTATTCCAGTATTTTGGTAAACACTGGTTTTGAGCGTTATGGCATTAATATTACTGTTCAGTTGTCTCTAATTCTATTGTTCAGTCCCTGTCATCTCTGCATGTGTAAACTGGACCTTGAAGAGTCATTTGTCATTTATGTCACGCAGTTGGCTTTAAATTATCCTGAATTCAGCATTATCACACCTGTTCAAAGACAATCATGGAAGATAACACTTCCTTTATCTTGAAAGTGTCTTATTTGTCTTCAAGAAACTGGCTGGGTGATATGTTAACTGAGTGTGAAAATTAGGGTTATGGTACCTACCTAATTCACACTGTTTGATAAAGTGTAGTGGTTGAGGTATGAGGTCTTGCCCCACAATACACAAATCAAATTCAGGAAGAATGTCCATGGCAATTCTTCATTTATTTAGCACAGTATGGCCAACCAGAGTGTAATTTTTTCAAGCGTTAAATTTCTCCTCAAATATAAATACTGAGAAAATAACAGGTCTATTTCTAACATAATTTGCAGTGTGTGGATGTCAAAAACAACATTTGGTAAAGTTTCCAATATTTCCAGCAAGGTAATCAGCCTTTGAACAATGGAAAATGATAATTTTGGTAATTATATTTGTGCATAATATGTGGAGAATTACAATATTGATATTTTTCTGTCTTGTCGTTTCTAAGTATGGGTGATCTTGGAAAGCTTATCAAAAGGCACAAGAACAGGAAATATGAGGAATTTGAGAATTAGTTCAGAGTGCACTGTAATTTCTGTTATAGTTAACGATTATTTGAAAATAGACTGGCATTCTAGAGTGGCATGTTGTGTATTAATTGAAACAATCGCCATATCGCACAATCTCTCATTATACATAGCTTTATATCCACAACCAGGTCTTAAGCTGAATACAAAAAGAACATAGGTGCTTAAAGGTGAACTTTTCATTGATTCAGCATTCATCTGAAAGTGGACATCAACAAAAACTTGTTGAGAAAAATCAACTATACTATCAGTCCTTCCAAAACCTCTGCTGGAAATCCTGCTTGAACAAAGGATAACGGTTTCCTTCATTAACAGCCAGTGTTGCAGACTTTGGAAATCGGCAAGTACTTGCCCACTATATTGGTTGTTTAATCAATTCAAGTGAGCTTTACCCATGAGTACATGAAGAATTTTGGTTTTCTAGGCATACAAGTGATACTTCTTTTACAAAATCTACAATTTTCATTACCAGTAGTACTGTGCCGTTTATCCGATGTTTGTCCGATGTTTGTCCGAATCTCTGTTGTTAACTTCTCTGTTTACTCTTTGGACGTAAGAAAACATGGCTAGCCTAAGTTCTTTACACAGGGTTCTGTAATGTGTTTGACCATGTAAATGTGTTCTGGAGATAAGAGTCTATTGAAGAGGTGTTGTCTGGGCAACAAGAGATAGTATGACAAGTCCTTGGTTACTGTCTCAGCTTGTGAAACATGTTTTTGTACAGGGTAATCTGTGTACAGACTGTTCCAATTGCCGAGACCACCTGTCTGAGCAGAGGGAGGGTGGAGCTGGCGGTTGAGGGGGGGTCGGCAGACTGGTCAGTTGCTTTTTGTCCATTGGTCAACTGTTTGTCTCACGGCCACAATTCTACAAATACATCAAGTTTCCAAACACTAGAACTGGACATTGCTGTTTTTGGGTATGATGTTGATTTGCCCGCATAAAGTCATGAACCCACATCAAAATGCCCCAAAAGATCAAAAACATATTTAGCGTTAAACTCAGTCAGACCTGGGGAGATTAATTGCTCTTGATGTATGACCCAACCAATGTAACAGAGGTTAAGTTCCGACCTCAGGCAAAATAATTAATTTTTCAGTGTCCTAATCTGGAGCATTTTTACCGTATACCTTAGCTTCCATTGGACAATATTTCAAGAAACTGGCCATTCACAACAACATCAGAAACCTGTGAAAAATAAAAAAGACCAATTTTGGCAATTGTTTTTACCCAAAGCCGGTGAGATATTGCTGTACTACAATTTTTTTCTAGTGAACCATCTAGATCTCCATCTGTGCATTAGTAATGTCACTGATTTTATAGCTATTAAGTTTGCAGTGAGAATGAATGTATCGTAGACATCCATGAATGTGCCAATGTAACTGAATTAGTAGAAGTGCATGGCATTCTGGGTAACAGAATCTTCGAAGTGTTCTGGTTCTTGTATTGAAATATCGATCTTTCCATTCTAGGTGCATTTATTAAATCAATGGTTTTTAAAAAGCATTCAAATTTGCATTTAATTATGTATGATGGACGTCTACGTGGACCCCTGAATTTTTATTGGCCTTCAGAAAACAATTATAGAGCATCAATTTCATACAAAACGGTTCCAATTTGCTGTCAATATTCGCATCTTTTTGGTTTTGAACTCTTTGTTCACCCCTCGTTGTGGAGTCAATCACTCTGCCTTCTCACACTCACATCCCATCTTTGACTTTCGAACAGTTGCAAATTTTTGTTTTTACCGAAGTTTTCCTTTGTCACTTTATTTCTTTGTAGCGCCACATGGCCTGAAACACATGTTATGCCCATCGGCTCCATAGGGGGTCACTGTACCGACCTAATCGTCAAGAGTCCATTGTGGGTATAATGAAACAATAGGCATAAAGTGTTCGTTTATGGTTCAATATTTACATTTGAGTTTTACAATACTGTTAACGACAAAAACTAATGAGGGAATTTTCAATTGTGAATGTGACTTTTAGGACATTTATTGGTCATTTCTTTGTACAGTCGTAACAGGCTATTGTTTGCCATTGTATTGCTCTAGAACAGCTATAGTAAGCCCCAGTGCATAACGCTTGGTATGGTAGCCTCCGCAGTTTATGATTTTTCATGTGGTCAGCTTAGCTGTGAATACAAATTCAGTAATCCTATAATCCTGGATTGACAATTATAAAAAGCGACGTGATCGATTTGATCAGCTTCAGCTCTACTGTAATACCTTTTACTCAAACTTTGATGTGTTCACGTCATGTAGGAACCGAAAAAATGTTGGCCATCTTTGGAACATCATATCTCAGAAATCGCTAATCGGATTTGTACGAAACTTTCAGTTACTGTGCTGTACACAACGCTGCGAAGTGTTGTTTTTGAAATGTTCCGCTTTTGCACGAGGGGCTATCAAAAAGAGAACTATTAAGAAAATCAAAAGTTGCATAAAATGAAATACTAACTTAGATACTTTAACAACGTTTTGGAGATTTCTTCTTAAACATGTAGCAAAATTTGATCATGTATTTGATATTGTTTTGCTATCAATGTACCTTTCTTTGGTGCTAAATTTTACTAAAAAAATATGGTCATGTGACCCAATCAATGGTAGATTGTTAGAAAGTCAAACACCAAAATTCTACAGGCTTTCTGTCAGAAAATATATACACTTTTACTGAGTTATAATCTATAGTTTCGTGTAGATATTTGGCGAAATACACTAACTAGTTGATGAGGTCCTACAAAACCTTTACTGCCTCTTGGGGTGAGTGTGGCCAGTATTGCGTGGCACTGTGGTAGGTGCCAATTTTGTCACAAATGGTCATGATTGAAAGGGTGATTTCAGATGCCCACATAGGTTGTTAGGAATTTTAAAAAACTGCGATAGAGCTCGACAATCCTACAGTTGTTTCTCAAAAGGATGATTGCCAAAGTCATCATTTTTCAAAGATGGTCCCTACCTTAATGCACACCCTGTACGTGACTTATTTACAATGTAATGGTAACTGCAAGGGGGGAGAACCCCCGATGATGATAACATGAAATCAGTTTGGTTACATTTTCAAATGTGCTAAGCAAGAGAGAGAATGCTTTTTTCTCATATACCAATCACCCTGACCGCAACTTGTGAGTACGGTTGTAATCCCACAAAGCTGCCCACATGTGTCTGAGGGTCTGTGTTTCCAAACAACACTGTCATCTGTTACACTAAATGAGCATTAGCAAAGGCTTAAGGTAACTTATCACATTGTGTAATTAACCTGGACAGATAAGCCCTTCTTCTAGGAAGTGAAGATTGTTGCATGCTAAGTATACTAAGTCTTCCTTGTTCGAGGACAACCCTATTATTGTTGTCATTTTTATTGAAAACTTTTAATGGTTTAAGACGGTAAAATGATACTTTCTTAAATGAATTTTTCAGTTGACTTGTTCTTGTTGTTATCTGATAGTTTTCCTAGTACATGTTTTTTAAACAACAGAGCAGTGAAATTTTATTTCAAAAGATTGTTTGTTTTCAACATAATAGAACAGGGGGCATTTTCACTTTTAAAAGTAAGTGGAATGTTTTTTCCTGAATGTTAGCACTGCATTAATTTTTCTAAAAAGGGAAAATAACACCTTTTGAAATTTGCAGTGATATTGAGTGGTTGCGTAACAGTTTGTTTTTACTTTGAACAGAGGTTATGATTGCGATTACATGTTGCCCTCCTGCTGTACTTTTCACTATTATTTGTAGGTGAAGGCACAGCAAGAGTTGACGTTAAAAGTGAAACACTTTCTTCCTCCACATGTAAGTATAAAATTGAAATACCATAAAACTTGTAATAGAGCCCGGCTTTCAAATACGGATTTGGTATGCTGAAGCACCAGGTGTCCGAATTAGAAGCTGATGTCCAATAGAAGCCGAGTCTCCAATAATTGATAATATGAATTTTTGAAAGAGATTCTGCAGTAATCAGACACAACCTTGGGAATGAGCGATTGACAAAAGCGTTTTTTTTCTGTTTGCCATCGTAGTTTTGACTTTAAGTAATTCGTAAATGCTGGTCTCTTATAGAAACTGAGTTTGGAACATATCGTAAACGTTCGGGTTAATGCCCATGTTCGCTTAACCTCTCATTCGCAACTTTAGGGGATTTTCAATTTACGCACATATGTCTAGTTAACCACCTACCCCTGAATTTTTGGGTTTGTCAAGTTAACCACCCTGGGTATTAATCCAATGTTTACAGTATGTGAAAGTAAAAAAGTCCCTGGCTTTTATTAGAAGATTTACAGTATTGTTTTTTTTTGTTTTAAACCTTAGTTGTATATAGTGGCAATAATTTGTATATCTCTTAAATACAAAAATTGGTATGTTTAGTTATTGATTCTGTGTAGATATTTGTGGATAAAGCATCTCACGGAAAAATAGTCCCTTTGTGTTTGGTGAGATCTGCTGATATTTGTCTTCAGAACTCACCATTCCGTTTTTCTTCAAATTCACGTTTTTGTGTTTTATGTTGAAAACGTGTACCTTGTGTGGATTTCCATAATGTACTCTTCATGTTCTGTGCTGTTTGTAGGCATACCAGCCTGAGATTTTCGTAATGTACTGTTCATGTTCTGTGCTGTTTGTAGGCATACCAGCCTGAGATTTTCCTACTTGAAGCCACAGCTGATGTAAAAGCTTTGGCGCATGAGTCTCCTCGCGGCCTGAGTAGCTACTCAGACGGGCCATGGAGGGCACGCCCCCACCCAGGCACCAACTACCCCGGGACCGGACCGTATCCCGGGGCTGGACAGTATCCAAATGGTCCGGTGGGGCCGAACGGACAATATCCCGGTACTGAGACCGGTTACCCGGGGATGCAGCCCGGTCGGTACTCGCAACCGAATACTTATGACTATAATAAAAATTTTGATAAAGTGCAGTCTCAGAGATCGCCGCCAGGTGGTGCTGGTGTTGATGGTCGCTCCACGGTGATCATGCAGATTAAGGATTCTCACGCAACACCTCAGTCATCACATTCTACTCAAACAGGTGAGGTTTAATTCTTTATACGTTTGGTGCATGATGAAATGTACAATTGTCTGCCTTTCACTGTCACAGTGGTTGACTTCATTTTAGGTAATACAAATTCAGCAACGGAAAGATAAGTTTGAATTTTTAAAAGTTAGTATATTTCTCCAAATTTTGTTTTAGGAATTAACAAGATGAAAAATATTCATAGGAGTCGTTTTGCTTTGATGAGATTTCTGTATGGACAGCTGACTTAATAGTAAATTACTTGACAAAATTAAAATATTCTGTGACCTTCCCAGCTCAAAATTTGAATCAATTTTAGTAACTTCTTACCAAGTTTGCCTATGCTTCTGGTGGAGGAATACCCATTATAGATTAGCCATCCCCCTAGTAGTCTACTTTCATAGTCAATTGAGAGTTATTTCTCATATCAAAACTTCACTATAAACGTATTTAGTTCAAAGAAAGCTACAATTAAGCTATATTGAGAACTTTCTCAAGTAATGTCATGGCTATTACCTTGGGAATCTTGTTTCACACATTGGTGGGTGTCGAATGTTGTGATTGAAATTTTGTGCTCCTCACAAAAATCAAGCCGTGAAATAAAGGCAAGTTAGCACTTCTTAGTATTCTATGGAGCCTATAGGTGTTATTTTGGCCTTAATAAACCACTTCAGTCTTATTGTATCTTTCATTGAAGTTCCGAGCCATTTTTAACCTAACGGTATTGCGCTCAATACAACAATTACTTGAAAACAGGCGTGGAAAACTGAAAGGCCATGGGCTTTGCTGCACTGACTTAGTGCCTCTTTGAATACTCCCCAGTGCTGGAGACATAGCATTGCATGCTTCCCTTAGCTCTTAGCTTATACCTTAGTGGTGGTAGTAGCTTGGTGCTTCTAATGAATACAGCCTCGTTGTCATATCTAGCCTTCTGTTACTTACATTGTTCTCTTCACTTTTCATTCTACGGTTAGCTCGGGAATATACTGAGGGTATGTGTCTTGTGTGCAAAACTGAGTGGTTGTTGACCTTTTTACGAAGAGAAGGGAATGGATAGAAGCAGATGTATGCGCAGGGGATTGTGGGAAATTGCCCTTTTGCAGAAGACAAAACCTATACATGTTCTGTCACCTGGTGGCGAGAAGTTAGAATGTCTTTTATATCGTTGTTACGAGTTGCGCATTCATTAGTCTTCGTCTTCTCCGTAAAAAGGTCAAACTTTTACTAATAATTACCACACCTTGTTAAGTAACGTGATTTGTATTTTTAATTTGATAATCATTTCACTATTTAAGGGCTGGTGTATACCATGTTTTAGAAAAGTTTAATTTGTCAGAATTTCCCAATCTTGCTTTGTTACATCCATTTTGTGAATATTCAAATGAGGCGGTAGCAGAATACTAGCCAACCAGAAGTTGAACTGAATCTCTCAAAAGATAGGCACAGATTCTCTCACTGGTTAATTGATTATGTTGTGTTTAACTTGGATCCAGTACTGTTTCCTTGAGCCAGCGTTTACTGCTGTTGAGGTTGCATATTTTGCACTCACGGTAGCCAATGAGAGACGCCTTACTTTTCATGAGCCAATCAAAATTGTTATGACAAAGCAACATTAAGGGACATTGTTTTTGACTTGGTAGTGCTGATTTGTGTGTCTTGGTTGGTTGGTTGGTTGGTAGCTCAGCTGATTTCCCTGTGCACAACCCAGTAAGTGCTGCCCTCTTGGTTATCCTACCTCTCCTGACTTTGCACTGTTTGTCTTTTCCATAGCACGCTGCACTGCATGTTAACATCAGGTGTGTCTTAACCTTGAGTTGGGTGGCGTGAAAATCATTAATTGTTTTTGTAGATGTGAGTTTTCTACCAAAAGTAATACATACAAAACAAAATGTTATTTTTTAATTATTAAAACAAAACATTGGACTTTTTTTCAAGTCAGTTTAAATGAAAATGTCATTTCGGCTAACAAATCGTTTTGTCAGCTTTGTGAATTTAATCAGTAAATACTACAAAAGTTATTTATTTGGGGTTTTTGTCTAGCATAAATATATGGTGTAACAAAAAAATCCCAGTGACTGGATTACTAAAAAAGAAAGTGTTTTCCAGTTTTCAAAATTGTTTTATTTAGTTCACCTGACAGTGCCCTCACGCACACCTGTATTTCTGTCTCCTAGGCAATGACCTACTTCCCCAGCCATACAGTCACAAACCTGATGAGCGGCAGTACTTGTCACCGCCCCGTCTTGTTCCGTCAACTCCTTCACAAGATGAAATTCTTGCCTTGCCCGATTCCCAGAGTCCTGGCGAACGCACTCCCTCTCCGACTGTTGATCAATCCACACTTCCTCCGAGTCACCCCAAACCTTTGGGTTCCGAGGAACCATTGGAAAAGGGTCCGGACAATTCAGTCAGTCAAAATTCTGTCAAAACTTCTCCGCCTCAGTCTCATCCAAAAACCCCAATTACGCACATAACATCTAAGCTACCAACCAGAGAAAATGCACGCAAGTCAGCACTGCCACCTGGTGATGGGGTTCTGTCACCGATGTCAGCTACGCCTCCCCCTCTCCCGCTAGACTCTCAGGGTGGTAACCAGGGACAACTGACGGCCAGGTCACATGACAGGTCACACGATGCACGCAATACGCACACCAGCAACACAGCAGACGACTCCGGGATATCAGAGCCGACGCCTGATGATCAAGAATTTAGAAGAGAGGCTAGTGGCGATTCTATTGAGAGGTGAGTTGTCAGAGTTCAGTGCCTTATCATCAGTGCGTGTGTGAGTATAAAGGGGTTCAGAGGTAAGAGTTGGGTTGTATATCTTTAGGCTGATGTCCTACAGAACGCACGTCAATTGACTTAATATAAGCTATTGCTACCTCTCTTATGTGTCATTAAAGGTTCATGAACAGCA
>NMRA01000495.1:0-10163 GCA_002633005.1 Phoronis australis | reverse complement strand
CAAATGTGCTTTCTGCTTTTTTTATAATATTTCCGCGTAAAAAAATCGGATTTGATATAAAATTTCCGCGGCAAATTCCTTTCTTACCGCGGCGTTGCAGACGACGTTCACCTCGAAAAGCGGAAGTTGCTCTTTATGTTTCGGAGGAACGTAAATTGTCAACATTGCCGGGGCATCTGGGACAGCGTGGTGGGATTTTCAATGGCGTCGCGTGTTATTGTTAAGCGCGGCGACAAATACTACCGCTCTGCAGCCAAAAATGTGTGGGTTGGGAGTGGACAGGCGAGCTAAAAGGACGCAGACGCATGCTACTGATGGTGGTAACGTTTTTTTTTTGTCCCGATTTTTGTCGGGGAAAGGTTCACATTGACCATTTCTAGGCTGGTTATGATTTGGGCCGTAAAAGTTTCAAAGTTTCCGCGTTTTTTGTCATTGGTCATTCCAAGCCCTGCATTCTAATGAGAGGTGTACCCCCTACATAATTTCCATAACCTTTAGAAGTTTATGTAAAGTTCCAGTCTTAGTACGTTCACTAGACAGTGATCATGAGAGCTGTTGTTTTGAGTTATCTATAATTACAAGTTTGAAACATTGTTTACTGATTCGTTAATAGATTTATATCAAGTTACGTCATTGAGTTGGAAGTACCAAGAGTGAATGTGTTTACTATTATTTGCGTCCCTTTTTAGGCAAAAGGCCAGGGTGCAGGATGAGAATGATAAAAATAACCAGTACGGCCAGCGACCAGATAATCAGGACTTGACCCAGAAATGGGTCGAAGATGACACCAATCGCAGAGCGAGTGATCCTAAGAACTCGAAACATGATCAGCAAACCAGTGACAGGTAAGTAATCATGTACCCCACATGACATGTCAAGAATTACATCACCAGTTTGGGACAAAGTATAAGATTGCTAAATATGCCCTTTTTAATTTTCAAGAACTTCCACCCATGTTGTGATTGTCCACAGTTCCTCAAAATGCTGCCCTACAGCAGCTGTGGTACAGAACCTGTTCATGAAAAACATCAGTTTGGTGCTACACGTCTTCCATGGAAAAATGGGAAAATAAAATTTCACTAGTCGTATAGTGTCCTAAATTGGTGAGTCCTTACTAATGTCGCGAGACATTTTATCACATTAATGATTTGATGTAAACATCTTCAATTTGGGACAAAAATAATTGCTAAAATTTCCACTTCTCTATTTTTCAGAGGCTTACTAGTATCACATTGTTGCAAATGCTCAAAATTTTTATCAAATGTTTGATAATAGCTACACCATGCAAACTGTGCTAAATGCAAAGTAAATTTTCCCGAAACATTATTTTTGTTGAGAAATTTGACAAAAAGAAATGTCACATGTCCACCACATTGTGTGACCCAAGCTGAAGAATTTTTAACTGTACCTGTGAGGTAGAAGTTTGTATTCTGTCATTTTTGGAAATTTAAAGCATTCAATTAATAATCGTCTTGCCTCCTTGCTCTTAGCAGTGGCATGACTGATTTTATGGACGGCAACTTTACTCATTCAGTCGGTAAAATTTATGACAGGAAAAACATTTTTGACACTGTGCTCATTTACTGAGGGTCAGCTTAACCCTCCCCCCCCCCCTGCAACCCTAGATAGTAGATCTCAATTCTGGTCAGGCTATTCTTGTTAAAATATTAAAAAATGAATGTAGTTTCATAACATTCACACGTAGACCTATAGGAATTTAGACGATCGTCCCTTCCTGTCTCGCAGAAGCACACTGATTCAAAATTTTGTAGGCGTTGTTTCCATTCGGCTTATTTGGGGTTTTTAAAACCACAAACAGTTTTATCAAACCATTTCTGCAACCTCCGAGGCTTATTTTTTGTTGCGCTTAAAAGACCAGATTGGTTCAAATTGGCATATAACGAGACCTTTCATCTCAGCAATGTGAAGAGAAACTACCTGAAATCTGATTTGCATATCATCAATGTATTTTTGTCAAATTTATGTCTTTTTTTCACTGTACATTGCTGTAAGATTAAAAATACTGTTTCATGTTAAGGTTCATTGTGATGCAAATTCCTCAAACCACCCTACCAAAGTTGCCTTAAAGCTGACTAATGGAACAAACGGCCCATATACCACAAACTTAACTTTCCAGGAGTACACAAGGTGTCTCTCATCGAGATCCTGAGGCTTGGCAGGAAAATGGACAGCCTGATAAATCGAATCATTCCAATAAGCAGTTTAGTAATCATGTACAAGAGGTGGGTAAACCTGTTATATCTTTGATACGAGATTTGTCTTTTCACATTTTGTTTTATTGTTCTATAATGCAGTATGTGCTGAAAAAGTGTTAAAATATAACGCTATTGCTTAGTATAAGTAGGACTGCTGTTCTTGCACTTGGAGTTCCCTTTGATCTCAAGATCACGTATCTATGAACTTGGAATACTCGAGTAGACTTGCCACACGTTCGCATTGATTGCACTGCACTGAAGCAAATCGCCTGTTCATAAAATAATGTAAATTTTAAATAACCTTCATTGAGTTTTTTCATCTATTGGCAATCCACTGTTAAGTGATAAGCTATTCTGCACAAATTCCTTTGATTGTGTGACACAAGTTGGGGTGAAGGAGAAAGTGCGGGATCATGGGGTCAATAATTACAAGAAATTCTTTACATTGAACAACAATTAAAGATCACCTGATTGCTTTAACGAATATGTAATTCCAAGTTCAAGCACATCATGACAAGCAATTAAAGAAAATTCGAAATATTTGGAAAAGCAACCAACATGAAAGTTGTGTTTTATGTATCTGTGGAAGCCATCCCAAATGCGTGCAGAATTGTCCAATAAAACAAAAATCCAAATTAAAGCAAAAATCTACTGTGAGTGATAAAGATTCTTCAATTTTGCAATCTTTTCAAAAGCTGACTTTGTTGCCACAAATGCTCGGTTATGTTGTCACAACAGTTGAAAAAAAAGTTGTTAAAAATGCATAAAATAAAATTCCTTGTTTTCTAAATTAAAAATATTTACCACACGTTCAGGTATGGTTACAAAAAACACATCAATATACAAAAATTCATCATGTCAATGTCTATATGATGAATTTGGCTGTCTTTATTAATAAATAACAATCACTTAAACATTTCAGGATGGCTCTGGTGGAGGAGACGAGTTCCCCAGCCCCCCGCTGTTAGACCTGGAGAGTGGGGATTCAGAGGCAGTCAATCAAGCAAGGCTAGAAGAAAGTAGGTCACCTCAGGTCAAACAGATCCTAAAAAAATTTCAGCTTCCTCCTGAAGTTTGAAATATGGATTGTGCTGCATTAATAACCATTGTATAGCATCATATATTTTAACTTGAAATATTACATTGTTTAATACATTCAAATAAATATGAAAACCAAACTTCCAAAATTGTCTTATAGAATGCATAGTAACAGTTGGTGACTTCAGAGAAGTGAAAAGCTTTTTTTCATAAGACAAAAGGGATGTTTTGTTAAAAATCCAATTTTCCATAGTGAGCAGTGTTCATGAATATGGGTTTAAATTTTTGTTGAAAGTGTTTTTTCACTGCAGTTATTACTAGACGCTAGCTAGATCTTTGTGTTCAACATAACATTCCACTTGCACTGAACAGCCTTTAGTTGTTACTGTCTCCAATATTGAAGGTCAAGTTGGGCCTCGGGCGCCGGGTCTCAGTTGTACAGCAATTGTTCTGAGGTCTCGGAAGTCAATAATACTGGTGTTATTTCGAGGTCACATAATTGGGACAATTGCTGTACAAACTTGACACCTGATGTAAGATCCCACTGCCGTCAACTGGAGAGACTGCCAATTAAGGCTATGTAATTATATAGTGTTGAACAAATCATGTCTTGAAAAAAGTTGCTATCGAAATACTCCGACTAATTATACCTTGGTAGAGTTCCTAAGACTGCAAGGTGCTATCTTGCACGCGCAGCAAAAAAATCTTCACTCAAACAGAAACACAAAATGCAATCCCATAATTTAACACTCTAACCTCAGCGAACAATCACTTTAGTGACTGCCGTTTTGCTAGGACAAGCTTGTAAGCTTCCGAGTGTTTTCATGAAACACTCGTTTTTAAATCTTGTGAGATTTTGCTTTAAAATTTCTAGCAAGAAACTAGGTCTACAGAATGCTTTCCTACTAATCTTGTGACTTATTTGGTTACCTAGGAGACAAGCTTTTGGAGGAGATTGAGCAGGCCCGGCAGGAGCGTAATGAGGCTGAGAGGAAACGGGAAGAGTTGGTCAGACGGGCGAAAGCCATGCAGACTAAGACGAACAACAGGCGGAGCCAAGGTGAGGGTTGGGGACGACAGAAGGGGGGAGTAGAGAACACGGACATTTCCATTTGTAGTACTGTCCAGTAATATTACTTAAATAATAATATACAGTAAACGCCAAAAGTATTCTGACAAAACGACCCAGAATTGCCCGTTGTGTCACAGCTGGGCAGAAGCCAAATTTTTTGACAGAGTGGATACCTCTCGCGACTGAGAATGAAGTACTATTAATAGGAGAGTCTAGTGAGTTGGCTATGCCATTATGTAATCATAATTTTGCTCTCATGATAATTTTGCTGTCAGTTTTGCTGTTATGACTGATTTAGCCGTCATGACGTATGTTTTCTGATTACTTTTGTCTTGTACTTTAGGTATCTTTATTATTAGAAACCATTATTTACGATACACAAACCCAACCCCAAAATTTGAAAAAATCTACCATGTTTACTTATTTAAGTTGACCTCAATGCTCACCCACTGGTTTTTCAATATCTTGCCATAAATGCCATAGGCATTGTCAAAAGTGGATAGGGTATGCTCCTGTTTTGTAATTACTATTTATTGCTATCGTGATTACTAATTACTATTTGCTAGTCTAATTACTACAATTGGTACTAGTGAGTAACTACTCTGATGGCACTATTGTGGGGAGCTATGGGATTTAAAGATGAACATGGCGCCATTTTTAATAACCCATTTGGCAGTTAGTCTAAAACTCAGACAAAAAAGTCATGAAACTTGACTGTATAATTAATATTTGATGTTGCCTCATTCTTGCAGCTCGAGATATGTGGAAGAAGAAGTATTTTGATGAGAAAAAGAAGACTGGCCCATTGGAAGATGAGAGTGCACGACTACGCAACGAGGTGGACATGTTACATCGTAAACTGATGGCTCAGCTGGAAGTCAACAAGGACAAGACCAGCAAGAAGACGGCTGGAAACCCTTCAATCAAGGTGACCACAGCTTGTACTTGTACCGAGTTGTGTTTTGACTAGAGGAGCTAGAAGTCCTATAGAGGGCACTAGGATACATGCAGTCTCCGTTATAAATGTCATTCTCTGAAGTAGTGCAGTATGAGATTGTGTGTGTTGACACGTAGCAAATTTTCTGAATGAAAAGGATCAACTTTAGGTATTCAGTTAAGTTGTTTTTGTTGTAGTGAACCTATTGGATATTGAAACGCAATGACTATTGTAATGCCCGAGTTACACGTTTAGTCATCTCGAATGTGTTGTTTTGCTAACCCTTCAGTTATTTTTCAGAACAATTATAAAATCCAGGCCACAAAGCTGATTCACGACAACGACGAATTGAAGAGGAAGGTTGAAACGGCTAAAGTCAAACTTACAGCAGAAATGAAGGTAACGTCTCGAAACCACTTTGAGGTGGGGAGCTTGGGGGGTGGGGGCTGTTATTGCCCACATTCAGTTTATCGCTCATTCCTGAATTTAAGTCTCCTTTTTAAAGCCCCATTCAGCGTTATCTTGGATAACCATTGTTGTGGTTTGTTTTGGTTTTTATCATCGAGTTACTGTAACTTTGTTACTAACTATGTATGGTAAAACCATGGAGTGAATAGTCTTCATTGATTTCTTCAACAGAGAGGTTCACAACCGCCAATTTGATTTATTACAAGAATTTGAAGTTTGCGATTTTGGCCTGACCTAATTAGTGCTGCGTGGGTCTTGAAGGAACTTTCTTACTTCTTTACATCTAGTTTAACTCACTCACTTTGGTGTTTTTCTCCAATTTATACACCCTGGCGATAATTCAAATGGGTGCAGTGTATACAATCTGGCGATAATTCAAATGGGTGCAATGTATAATGTAATTCACTCTTTGTTCTATACTGGACTTTTGACGTCAAATTTTGAAGTCGGTGAAAATAGTTCAAACACTGGATTATATTATTCTAGAAATGAAGTTGGGATTTATTGTAAAATTACTAAGCATTCAATGTTTTCAATGCACCCACCTAATTTAAGCGCATTGTCAATTAATCCCCATGAAATTTTTTGAAGCAGCTGCATTTTGCCCTGTTTAGCTGTCTAAAAAAATGAAAATCTGTCTCGTAATATTATTTTCTTACCATGACAGCATTCTGTTACCAACAAGAACACCGTAACCCTCAGCAACACAGTGAAATGCTTCAGGGTTGATTGGGGTTGGCTAACACTTAAACTACGAACACAAAAATGGCACATGTACATTGATTAAGTAAAAGCAGATCCCAGATGTGAGCCCTTCGCTGGTCTGTTTACGTCACATTCTATAGTTTCCTGGATGGTACATATTTGTCAAAGAAACGGTAATTACCACAAGTAACGGTTACTGTCCTCTTCAAAGCCACTTACAGCACCATCTTTAAAAACCTCCGTGTTACCCGAAACACATTTTGGAGTTTTTTGAACAGCAAGTTTGCATTCATAATCCTAACCAAATGGATTGCCTTAAGTTTGCCACTACACGATGCGTTTTAATTTTTTCTACGTTCACGACTTTCACTTGGCCTTGTTATTGCTACACGTTTACATTGAGTTATTGATAAGGAAATTACTTTTCTGTGAAAAGATTTCATTTGATGACTTTCGTAACTTTAATGTCGTGAACATTGTGCTATTTCAGTTGAGAAATCAAGCTGAAACTGAACTGAGAGCTTTGCGGGCAGAGCTGTCTCAGAAGAAGATAAACGTCAATCTCGTGAGAACGCAACAACTTGCGGCTCTGGGTGGTACAGATATTACACCAAGGACGCCGAGGATAACACCTCGTTCATAGCCATCTGTAATGGACACAACAGTCTGTAAAGGACGTAACAGTCTGCAACTTTGAGTTTGAGTGCTGGTACTTCATCCAGGAATCCCGAATATAACACCCCATTCATAGCCATCCATGAAAATGTACTCGACAAATTGTATCTTAGAGGTTTACACACATAACACCCAGTACCCTCCAGGATAACACCGCGCTTGTAGCCATGTACAATTAACACAGCTGTCTTGTTGCTGTGAGTATCACAAATATCATTCTGTACTTGCAGCCCACTGTAATACCACATCAGTTTTTATTTTTTTGTTTTTCATTTGAGTTTGCAGAATACCACTACGTGCTAAGTCAGACAAGTATAATTAGCAATCTCTTAGCAATACATGACCTAGTATACCTTTTAGACGTACACTTTTGTGTTGATGGTTTTGAGGTTTCTTTATCAGCCAGTAGTTTTATTTAGACATCATTTGCCTTGAAAATACAATTTCTAGAAAGAATTTCTCATGTCTGAAAGCTCAAGATTTGTTTTGTAATGAAGTTCTCTATCAGCTTCAGCTGGAACTGTCAACAAAGCAACGGTTCATGACGCGGCTGAAAGCTGGGTGTGTAACATTTGCCAGTTTTCTTTTGTCAACACTACGATTGGGAAAGACGTTACAATTGGATATTGCTAATGTCGGAACTGAAGAATTAGGAATTAATTGGTTGTTAGTTTATTCACCGAAAGCAATATGGCCGTCAGCCAATTGGAACTAGGCTAGTTCAATAGAGGGAGGCACAAGTCAATGTGTGTAGCTATTTATAAGTTTATTTTCCACACTGTTCATGCTCTCTAACTTTCATGTTGTTAATTTACACTACTTCTGCAGTCTCAGCTAGTGTAAAATTTATACTATTTCTTTCTGATTTCTTGACCGAGTAAAAAGCTGACAGAACACATTTAGGCCACGTTTTCGCATACTGCTATTTTCATGAATTTTACAGGTAACCTTGGTCTACATCTCGTTTTAGTCAATTGGAATCTGATGAGGAATGTCAATATTTTTCACTGTTGTGTAAATAATGTGTAATTTAATATATACTTTGTCTTTTGTAACGAAAAAAATGTCATTGTTTGATATTCGTTCCCCTTGATTTGAAAACAAGTAATTTATTATGGAATTTTTCCAATCTGTTTCTTTCTCTACACATAGCTTCTCGGTCATTCTGGTATTTTGAAGTGCTCCTATATTATTCTGCGAATCGGTAAGGATGCCACAACTTGGTTAGTGACTCCAGTACCAAAGCGCCCTCTGGATCTGCTGAGGAGCTTTGTGAAAACAATTTTGTGTCTACCACAGATATTCGCAATGTATACTTTTCACCAGACTATGCCTAGTAACCAGTTGTTGGTTCTCATACTTGGCAAAAAAGGGGTAAATCTGGTGGCATAACCTCTCATGAGGTTTATGACCTTGCACGACGTAGACAAACCAGCATGAGGTCTTACAAACCTCAGGCGTATTCCTGCTGTGCTGTACCCGGGCCCAGTTCTTTAGAAGCAAGAGTATGATGCAAGAAGCTAGTATGATCACGCGCTGTGGATGTACTTCGTGGTGATATCTTGTGAAGTCCTACATTTTCGCGAGATTCTAGTGTTTCCAAAATGCACCCCTCATCACTACCATAACGCCAGGGGAAGTGGACAAATATCCACCTTGCATTTGACCAAACGAAAGGTTAAAAAACTAGGAAAATGCAAACACATCCAAACACACGTCAATAAATATTGGGAATCTACAGGGAAGGGACCTCTGTGACAAATGTGCTATCTTTTATTTCATTTTTGCAACGAGACTGAATGAGTAAACTTCCAATAGTAAAACCACACATAAACTACCGAACATGATAATAGTACCAGATAAATTAAAAAATCTACAATTATATCAAATTGATACTATGGAAGAAAGACATTAAGGTTTTCGGGCAAAATCTTTCTCACAACCCCCAAAATTAAAAAAATAGTTTTGGGTCATGCTTTTAAGTACCTGTTGAGGAAAGACTAAAATACTGTATACATGAGAACAGTTTGCCATCAACATGGTACTTGCTGCCAACCGATGGTTCCAATAACTAAAATTGGCTATAATACATTGACTTGATACGACCTTTCATTTTATTTGCCAAACATGGCATTGAATAACAACAAAGTGCAAGTCCAAAAATTTTGTCTGAATAAGAACAAGTAGAGATCAAATTTACTGCAATTAGTGGCCTAAATCCACGTTCAGATTCTTCGTCAGGGACAGAAGTACACCAAAAGTCCAAGTTTATACTTTCACCACATTTATTAAGAATTTTCCAAACAAAATATTCATCTCCCTGTCTTCAAACCTAGCTGCCAAATAAACGTTACACCAGTACATAATCAGATTGTCAATGTCTACTTTCTGTTGGTATAGTAAGTTATTTAATATGTTAAAACAGATGAATAAACCAGACAGAAATTAAAACGAGACAATTTTGGAAGACGAAGGAGCGTATATAAAGATAATACACTTACGATTGCAAAACAGATGAGTCATCTATGACAAAAAAAGTGTTTTTGTGAAATGAACAAGGCAAAGTTTTATAAACCTACACTCTGATAAGACAATTATGTGGACTCGATTTTTATGTTGAAACAAATTTAAAAATCACTTGCTGCACCAGGGCTACTACTGAGATAACCCGCAAATCTTTCAATGCCAACAAGTCAAACATGTTGTATGTTACTACATTGTATACACCAGCAGAATTACACTGACGCCTTTAACAACACGAATACCGCAACGCAAGACGTTCAGTTTTAAAGGACTGTAACTTATCGCTGTTATTTAGTTTCTAAAACAATACCCACGATCATGGATTATGCGATGAGAATGACTAAGAGTAGAAATTCACTCCTCCCATAATTAATACATTAGAAATTAACACCAATTTAAAAACCAAACCAAACTCTACAAAAAACAACTACAGAACGTGGTAATCGACAAAGAGGAACTTTTAGTCAATTAAAAAGTCAAAACACACAAATCCCTTATTTTTGTGCCTTTCACCGATGAATTTTCTGAC
>NMRA01000494.1:304649-319162 GCA_002633005.1 Phoronis australis | reverse complement strand
TATGAATATGTGCTGCTAGCCTACCCGGCATCGGGTGAGTTTCCAAAAAGAAACACTTAGTTCCACTCAATAAAACTGTTATTCAGTGGGGTAACTGGTGGGGATAACATCACCGAACGATGTTGATAGAAACTGATTGCTAAAAACTTACCAAGTAATGTTGTGTAGTCTCCGAATGGAACTACATAGTCATAGACATAGAGCACACACGGGGCTTCAGCATCCACACACTTTTTGTCAGTTAGTTGACCCTGTTGACCACAATTGTCCACGAATATAGTAACCTTAGGTCTTTTGGGAATTTGTGGCCACCTGTCGAAGACTTGCACCAGGGAAATTAGCAGTAATAAGGCTTAGCGCGAGTACGAATTTTGATAAAAATTCCATCTTTTACCAGTTGTTTACATGCAGACAGCCACGCATGCGCAATTTAATCACCACTAGTACAGCAGCGACACCGCGAGGAGAATTCTCCAAATAGCCCCATTGTAGTACATGTAAGTGTCCACAAATTTATGGGATTTTTTCATCAATCCCCTATTCGGATGAATGATAGTGTTGGTCTTATGCATGACCATCTAATGATAATTTTAAATACTCTAAAACCGCTGCTTTCACACAAATGATTGCAAAGGCAGTCAGTCTCATCAAGTGGAACTATAGCTTCCGATTTCTGGCCTGTTTGAATCATTGATCATTAAAGATGTGCGGGACTTGCAGTTCATTTTCACGACCAGACTCCCCACAAAACTCTTCACGAAACGATTCTTGTTTAATCACATTTCATACTAAAGAGTACCATTGTGACATAACTTCCTAAAACGGTTTATTTTGGAATTTTGGAACTTAACGGCAAAAGATTACCCTTCTATTGAACAGCAAACATCTATAAAGGATCTATTAATAGAATGTACAGTCAGGCAGACCTCATGATATTAAACATTTTGAAAACCTGGTTTGTTCAAAGTTGCAATCATTTTTGACAACATGGTATCTATTCCTGGACTGTTTCAGACTTAATAGCTTAAAGATGGTTGCCATGACGAATTTCAACGAAATGGTTTGCTCTGTGGAATTACATGTAACCTCTACAAAAGTAACATTTCTTGGCTGTTAAAACGGTGACTGACCCTTTTCATGGAATTTCTTCGAGTCCACCCTATAAATTGAACGATGTGTCTTTATTCCAGCTACACATCCTCAGCAAAAACAATTATTGTGAACACTGCATTAATCATTAACACAGATTGCAGCTTTATGTACGTTTACGGACCTATAAGGACTGTTCAAAACACAACGACATGTCTAAACCACTGCAGAATTACATCAACACTATTAAAGACAAGGTCATCATTTGCACTTGATGACTCATCTCAGTAGCACACTCTTTCACTTTCTCACCAGGAAGATGGCACAACTTCAACAGCTGACGAGATAGTTTCAGTGAAGAGTGGTGACGTCAGAATGTCGGCACTCCTGTCTGGGTGGAACTGGACAACTTCCGGTGAACTATTAGAATTGACATACAAGGTACAGTAAGTGGTTTCAACAAACATTTGTTTGAACGATCAATGCTAACACTCATTGTCGAAATCCAGGTCAGTTATAAAGAAATTAAGACGTTCTTTGACGTCACCTTTTCATTGTCATAGTGCCTGAATGGCAATTCCACCAAAAGTTTTTCTGTATAATATATATTATTAAAAGACGAAATGGTTATTCCCCGTAATCTAGAGCCCTAGTGGATTTAGGGTCATGCCCCTCTAGCGATAATTGTATAGAACTCACTAGGGTTCTAGATGAGGGGGATAACGACTGGGAACTGAATTTGAACTCCAGTGAAGTATGTATATTTTTGGGACACACCCTGTATCATTTTCGTCAGCAACCAGAAACTGGACAACCAGCAAGGGATTATTTAACAGCCACAAAGACCTCACCTTTTCAAAAATTCCATCAAAGAATGACCAAAATAAAATGAACTTTTTCCCGAAACTGAACCATAACAGAACAAATCTTGACCTTAGACCCAGCGCAGACGCATGGGTACGAGGTACATGCGCGAGCTAAGTTGCCCGACTTAAGTGAACCATGGGTGGAGCTGAGCTGACCAGCGACTAGCTTTAGTTCATCGAATTTTACATTTGCACACTGAAAATCTCAGATACAGGTTCTTGAGGCAACTCCCAACTACCCGTCAGTGGCTCTCTGTGAAACCTTGATGGTTCACTGTTACTCAAATCCTGATGGCTGCATCCTCGGTGTTACACCTACTCCCGCATGGTTAACTTCAGGGCTTTGGTTCGGTTCAAATAAGGTGGCATCGGGAAAACGGAGGAGGGTGGGAGGTGGTGGGGCGATTAGGTGATGGCGATAAAAATAAGGAGTAGTTTGTGTCTTCCCAATAATTTTTGCCTCCCTACGGCCCTCTAATCCTAATCATACCAATATGTACAAGTAACTTGGGAATGCAGTTTAAGTAACATATTCACACTCTGCGCTTACCAAGGTACAATGGTATTTATACAAATTTACATGATCAGTTAATGTGAAAACAACAGATTTTTAAAATTGATGACTCAACAATGACGTACCTCGACACGGGCCAACATAGGGCGCGTCATGCACTCATTGGGACATCCTCTGGTAGAAATATTCTTTTTCCCGAGACCAGAAAACGGCCGGCTGAATCAAAGGCGTTAACAAAGACCGTGGAAAGGGAGACAAATGGTTTAGCGAAATTCCATAGGACGGCCACTGGCGGACATAGTTGTTTCATGGACCGTAGTGACGCTAGCGGGTGTGCACCTGACAAAACAAATACAACGGATCTCTCGTGGCTGAGAGATAGTACATTATAATTATACCTTTACATGTAGATATTATTGTAGATTTCATTCATGCGCGCACCCAGCCTAAAATATAGGGGGTAGGGGGGGCTATAGTTTTTTGTTATGCGGACGTTTTACTGAAAAACATCAACGAGCATTAAATAGGGGGGCACTAGGTTCAGGCCTTCGAATTGTGCATCCGCGCCGACTTCCTATGGACTTTGTGCACTTTTGTCTCATTTACTCGCACTTTTTGTTTCACCTAGGAGAACCTTTTTGCCCAATTCGCCAAATTGGGGGGTTCGAACGAGCTCCCCAAGCCCCCTCTCGGTGCGCATATGTGATTATGTTCTATATATGTATGGACAACTACGTCTGATGACGGCGCTGCGTCAAATGACCACATGGATTTACAAGACGAGGCAAGATATGATGGCTCCGGTCGGTAAAACGGCAACTGCGCTTTTTGTGCTGCATCAGTATGCAGCAACATCCAAGTGAATTTTCGTGACTTGTACTTTTTTCGCTCCCCTACTGATAAAGATAAATGATGTACACGACTGACTAAATGTATGTATAGGTGTATTTGATGTCGGCAAGTGAAATCTCGTTAGACCGTGGCCACATCTAGCAGATGTGTGTGCTCCGACGAAGTACTCCAGTCGTCGACTACTACGGTCGATTTTATTTTGTCAATATCAAAACTGTAAAGACTCTTTGTTCGAAATACTGAGAGTAAAAATCCTGAGTGGTAGTCAAAAGGGATTTTTCTGCGAGATTTGTCTCCCTCAGCTCTACCGCTTCTGGCTGAGTTTAGGACAATCTCGTCCCCAAGCCTCAAGATGGTGGTGATCAATTTAGCCATCAAATAGCTAAGCCAATCAGTGTCGTCTTAAGGCTTGGGGAAAGGTTAATCGGAGAATCATGTCGGGAAAATTGCACCACGGACACTTGTCAGATTTATTCAACTGCTGCCGTCAACGCTGCAGCCAGGTAAATCATCGCTGACATTGAAATGTCAAAAGCACCCGAGTAAAACGTGAAAAAATAGGACCAGCAAATAACACGAGAAATTCTACGGCACGAATACGAGGCCAGAGAACTGCAGCATTGTGGGTCCGAGAAATTCCAGTATCACTTTGTAACCCGGGATCGTTCGTACTCCCCAAATCTGACATAGTTCGGTTTGTTTTGGGGAACATTTTCTTCACAAAACAAGATTTTAAAAGCATTTTATCACCTCATACCTTAAATCATACCCACATCGGCGTTATATGATGACCAGTGAGATACAGTACATTGTTGGCAGCAAAGTCAACTTCAAGACAATTTATGGCGACGAAGGGCTCAATTTGTATTTGATTGTTGTACAGGTATATGCAACGATCGGCAATAACGACTACTATTTAAAATAGGCATGATTGTAATTCAAGACTAGCAACTGTACTGAGCAATTTTGAATTTATATGTAATGGATAGTTGTTCCTGCTCTCTCTTCAGGTTATCCATCCAAAGGCTGAGAAAATGCTAGTGAAAACTTTCTATGAGTTACCCAAAGAGACATCAGGCATAGATGACGCTGAAAAATTCCCAAGAAAGTTCCTTCTAGAATTTGATACCGTCCAATGGGTGCTAACTATTTCCAGAAAAGTAAGCGATGATAGAGTAATGTTATGCGCACAAAATTGGTTTTGATCTATTGAAGAAAATTTGGCTTGAATGAGAGTCACCTTTGTCACGTGACAATCAATGGTTTCCTGTTTTAGGTGAACGTGGACGGGAAGTATTATGAGATGTCACCAGATTACCCAAAGTTGGTCAGGTATAGCTTCTCTGATAACCCGACGCTGTACATCAAAGTTGCATTGCCACGGTAAGAGTAATACTCCTACGCGAACCAAGAGAAAAGTGGCGTCTCGGTCTATCTGTGAATGAAAATCACCCAACAAACAATTCTTTAGTGTGGTTGGTGAGATCGAGAACGAAACTAAGTGTAATTGATCGTCTAACCCAGTTTGTAATTAATCTATCGCAAGCTCTCCCCATTGTGAAGCCATCAACAACGTGTTGTTTGTCGGGTAAAATGGCGGCTTGGAAACGCAGCCGAAGTTGTGTCAAAAATGTTGCGTTCTGATTGGTCAGTGAACCGCCAATCAAAATCCTGGCGATACGTCATGAGCATGCGAAACTTACCGACAGACTGTAAAACGTAATTCAAATTTCCATCCATAGAGGTTAACCTGGCCTGTGAGATTTGTTTGACTACTGCAAGAGCCATGATGATCACAAGAAATTTATAGAATGCACTACATTTTAAAAATCGGCTGTTTACGCTATAATCTTTGTCACGCCACCTAGCGACCACGCGCTTTTGCCGCTTGTTCGGAAAAAAGTTATTCGTGCGATCATCTCAACGTTGGGAGATCGGAGGAGGATGCTAAATTTTAACCATTCTAAAAAGGGATTGGTAAAACGTGCGATATTTCTACAATGTGTGTTTTCGAAGTAAGTTGATGAATAAATGATCTGAGCGGAACTTTAGGCACCGACTTACATGTATACACTGTACGGAAATGACCGAGCACTATAGAAACTGTCATAGACTCAGGTTCTTGTTTGTTCCTATAGGGCCAAGATTTCGGAAATGTATTAGTGTTAGATATCGACAGAAAGACAAAACTCTTGCAAAATAATTTGTTGACTAATCCTGCGCTAGGCAGACAAAAATCAGGTAGGGCCGGGTGTGATAAAACTTTATGTTTTATTGGGAACTAATGTGGCTTTTTATGATGCTGAAATTCCATTTTTTCGCTCGGCAGACAGACGCTAAGGAAGTTCCACAGTCAATTTGTACTGCAAAGAAAATTGTATCTGTCACTTTGCATAGCTGGTTATTACGCAAATCGTACGCTACTAGTATTTGCACGCAAGTGGACGAGAAAGTGTGCACCGTTTACAGCAGAGTATCCAGCAAAGCACTCGGTACACCAAAGGTTTCATGGTGCCATCAAGGATTGAAGTGAGGTAGTCGCTATTCATAAGCGTCTCTGGACTCGCTGGATGAGATATTTGTGGTCTTTCGAGTTGTAAAGTAAAAATATAACAATAAGTTAGGCTAAAGACCAACACGACTTTTTAAATTTGAAAAGTAAACAGTAGACGTTTTTGAATTTCTAAAATCAATTCATTATAAGAGAAAATACCAAATACATGTAGTTTTTCTTCAATACAACTGCTAACTCAGGAGTATTAAACTGTGTTCTCGTTTAAAATACACGACAGTATGTCACGTAATCTCAGGAAGTCTTCTTTTTAGCAAGGTCCTAGCATTGCTGAACGGGAGGCTGGTTTTGCGTTTGGAAATAAAACTCACATGTTCAGTTTTCTGAGGTAACATTTAAGTGTGAGACATTTTCTAACTTTTACATGTACATTATACACTATAAAATAAACTTCGAGAATTCTGCAGCAAGAAAGTTACCAATCTTTTCCAGTTAAACAATACCTTGGTGCTCATAGTTTAGAATATTTTTGTTAACATTTTTGAGACGCACTGTATTTGAACCTCCATCGACGTGTATGATACTTTACAGCGGCTCTTAGTTCAAAGGCAGGCGAGCTTGAAAATGAAGTGTCTCATTGTCACGGTAGTGCGGATGTTGAGTGCCAAAACGGAATTCACTAATCATGTGCAAATATTTCTCTACAGCCGATTTCATGTACATAGGCGTAGCTTTCACTAAAAATATTGTATTTATCACCATTATTTATTGAAAATAATTGAGTTATTTAAAGAATGCATCCGTCAATGCAAAACACTATTTTCGTAGGTTCCACACATACGCTATGTTCGACCTTACACTTACGCCCCCTAGTGTAAGTTTGATTACTAAAAGACCAAAGTCACCACTGGAAGGTGTTAGCCCAGTTATCCATTATGATGACTTTCCTCCCGAACCATCCAGCAAAAAGGCAACGTCACAGCGCAGTACAACAGATACGTCAATTTTGGCGACAGACAGACACAAAACGACCCCAGATGCCAATGACGTACACGTAGAACGCCCAACAATTCGATCACCCAAAACGGCAACCTACCAAAGCACCTCAAGTGAAGTGCCAAACGTTGGTGCAACGAATGAGACAACGCTTAAAGAGGATGATGCATCATCAAGGCGACCGACAAAAGAATCCACGACGCACAACAGCCCATCGGAAACGATGACCGATATGTTTTCATCCGGTAGTGAACAACCAAGCAACAGTATAACCAGCGACGGAAGCACGGTGTTAAACAATGATGATAGCCGTGCAGTTGAGACGGAAAAGGCTGAGGCGAAGGACGAGGGTTGTGACTACGCATATAACGGGGTGCCACAGGCTCACGTGAAGTATGTGACTATATCTACACTGTTATGGCTAGAGATTCTTTTACATTAGACGACAGAGAGCTGCATGGGACAAAAGCGTCTCAAGAAAGAAATAAAGAATTCCCGACTGCTAGTTTGAAACTAACGTTTTGTTAACAAAAATCGAAATTCTTATTAAAAAATTAAATATACGTAAATGCAAAGGTCTTTTCGACGAAATACCAACGTTCTTTCACTTGATGTTGACCATTCGAACGTGTAAGCGTACAATTTCAACAGATTAGAAGACGTCGTATTTATGTTTTAGCATGCTGCAGTTTCCAATAAAAGTTTTTAATTACATCGTGTGTTCAGAGGGGCATGTGGCTGAAAAACTGCCAATTAGTTTTTATATAGCATGATCGTTGTTCTGTTTATACTGTTTGTTTACCAGAGTTTATTTGTACACGGCATTGATGATTTGAAACATTTATTCCGATGAAACAATCGGCGACTGCAAGTTTTCGCCTTTGTGCAGTTCTGGTCTCGGTCTGTACCGGGTCCATGTCCGAATCCGGCAAAATAATAAATGTGTTTGCAACATTTTCTCAACCATTTCAACAGATTTTGTTCCTATTTTGATTTTATTAAAGTTAAGGTCCGCAGTCAGTTATTTTTCCCCCGTTTGCAGGCTGGTACCAGGCACTTCTCCAGTTTCACAGCCGGCATTCCTTTAAGCCGTAGTGAATGAATTATACTTCCGGTTTCGCGGTTAGTTTAAAATGACAGTGTGTTCTTCTGGTCTTAATCATGAGTGGCGCGTTCACTTAAACTTTCATCGAATACGAATTGTGTATTGGTTATGGGATAGGTACTGTTTGGTTCCTGATACAGTAACTTTTCCTAACCATTTCATAAGGGTTAAAAACCTGTCAGGGTAACACAAGGAACGCTGGCGTATTATGTCACTAAACCAAGTCCCATAATGGCATAATTGACAGCAGTATTTTCTTTTGGGTGAGTACTAGTACAGTGTAGTTGGACTCTCTTGCACAATGCACGAACATTTTGGTATGTACTTCCTGGCATGTCGTCACTGGGGCTTTCGTGAATTACCCCTCCAAGTGAATACAAGTTATGAGATTGTCAAAGTGGAAACACGTCCAATGCGCCGCGATATATCCCAGAACACCAGCAGGCACCACAGACTGAGCATTACATTTTTGAGACCCACTACGCAGATGACCAGTCTAGCCCTCAGGTAACTAAGTCCCTTTGCAGTTGTAATTGAAGCTCGCACATGTTCAGACTTGAAGAACCTCAGAGGCATAATTTGAGGGTACTAATACCCGTAGTTTTTTAATGTGCGGATTTACCCAATACATGCAAATTTAAGAAAAATCCCGTGTAATAATGTCAATCTTGTCTATAAGGAGTGTGCAGTAAACACTTTCAACAGGCACAAATTGGCTGCAATCAGAATAAGGCAATCGCAATTAAGACCTGTTCACTAATTTGTCATGGTAGTATTACCGTTATTAAGTCAATTTTGTTACCTAAGCTAGTTCATTTGCCCCTTGTTTTGCCATCGCCGTCCAGACAATCAATTAAACGTGTTGGATTAATGTTTTAAACGTTGCTTGTCGTTGCAAAACGACAGAATAAAGATACCTAAAATCATAAGAACATCTCCACAAAAATATTGTTTGAAAGTTGAGATCTTTATTAGTGCTTTTTAAGGTGTGAGTACATAGAAAAAGAAAACTTGATTTTGGTCTGAGTTGTTGAAACACTTTGCGCCCAAACTCTGAACACTGACAAGAATGAAGAATTTCAATATCGTCCAATGTGGTATAATGACAACATAACTGTTATCAAGTCAAGCATCTTTTTTATAAAACATTATATTCACAATATATTTGACTTTTATGTCTTACGTATCATTTTGGAACAGGTGTGGTTTCTGTGTAATATTTAAGTCAATTAATTAATTTTTATATATTTATCCGCGTAATTCTTTGACCATCACATACATTCCAAACATAAGATTTTCTAAGCCTTCCAAGATAACCAACACATGAGATGATGTGGGAATCACAAATTAAAGTTCGTGATTCATCTGAAAAGTGGGAGAATGTAACTGATGATTCGAGATAAAACCGATTTCAGATAAGTTCCTTCATAGAATTGCCGTCTCAAACGACTTTCTGGTCAAGACTGTTGTCCAAAAGTTAAATCTTAGGTCTGCCCGTTTTCTTAAAGGAGATTTGTAGACTTGAAATCTTCCTTCACGACCAACTATAACAGGGCTCTCGTGTTTTTAGCTCAGGGGTTTGTGCAATGGACGCCACCATGAGGACTGTGCACGTTTGATACAGCGCAAATGACACCAGGCCACCTTCGCTCTTTTTAGATCTCACCACTTTTTGTTAATGAGAGACTAGGATTATTGACGAAACATTTTGGTCTGCTATAATTCAATGACTAAACCCAAACTGTTGTTATTCTCTCGGCACTTGAAATTTTGTTTGATAAACGTTATGAATTGGACTTGGTTTGATCATTACATTATCTTGTTGCGCTGTTGTTACAATGTACGAGAGCTCAGGGTGGATTGTTTGTTCAATACAAACTAAGTACGTTAAGAGCTGATAGCACCGAAAACTTCTTCCGAACAAATTTCACCAAGTTGTTTTAATATTATGGAGTCGAATGGCCCCAGAAAATGACAAACGGAGTTTCATCTGTTTGAGAAGCCGACAGTGGGTATTATCGCTACATTGTATGCAGATGGTAGGCATAACGTAAAGTAATCTATTTGTGAGAGTGACAAACAGTGTCACGTTTTCCCTGTGTGTGGGTGGGCGGAGGTTGTTACAGACCGGTGCTAATAGCTTTCGGTGCGACAATAGACTGAGGACAGGTTCGGGTTAATCCTTTCATTAATCTCGACCGTACGTTCACAAGCCTACCCCAAAAAACGTCCGACGTAATGCCTGTTTTATGCTCCAGCCAGTGCTACGAAGCCTTGACTTGTGATGAACTTCTGAGACACTTCCAGCAACTGTTACACTCGTTGATTTAATAACCTGCGGTCTCTATAGGTGGCTCTCAATATCCACTATCACTGTAACTGCTGATTATCTTCATTGCAACTCAACTGTAACTCCAACTGCTTAACTGTTGACTTCTTTGCTCTGGCTGCCGAACTCTTAACTGCTTTACATTCTGACTAATATAAACCCGTGTTTGTATATTTATAGACTAATGCAACGTTCTGGAACTTTTCACCAATTCAAGCACATGCCAGAACTTTCCGGAATCTACCCGATTATTCTAAAAACATATACTAGTCTCTAGAATATTCCAGATCACATTAATCACTCACATGCTACAGCCTTCTAGAAAGTTCTACACTCTTCTGTAGTAAACAAATTACATCATCACTGTATTGAACTCAGGGGTCATGTCAATTAAACAGAGCAACAAAACAGAACAAACCAATACAATTAACAAGAGTGTCAGTCTATATTCTGACGAGCAGCTATGCATAGAAATTTTCCCTAACGGAAGACCCTGTTGAAACTTGTTTACCAGATTTTGCAGATGGAAGAATACTTTTGGAACGGGTGCTAGTAGAAAAAGAGTGGATTGGATATCTGAAGTAATGACATGTTGGCGACCTGTTGGTCTGTTTTAAGAGTATTAGAAATAGTGTCTAATTATTACTCGTGAGAAAGTCCGCACTGTTCGTCCTCATAAGAAACAAAATTACATTGGGCGCACAGTCTGTTCCTTGTCGCGACGACTTTCAATGCATTTATAAAACGGCTCCATAAAAGACCTTTTTCAAAACGTTCATGGTCGCAAGATAACTCGTCAGAAGATAGTTGACAATACAGTCATTAGATACATTGAAAGTGAAGTACACAGTTTACAAACATTACAGTCGCTTCTAATAATGTTTGGAAAAGCCAGATTGAATGAGCAGCTAACTGGAATTCGAAGGACTCCATCATTATTTAGGTGATATGTAGATTATGATGCAAAGCGACGTATATATATAGATTATTACATGGCGAAGTCGTTATCCCCCGTTATCTAGAGCCCGAGTGGATTTTGGAGAATTATCGCCCGAGGGGCGTCAGCCCCGAGGGTGATAATTCTCCAAAATCCACGAGGGCTCTAGATAAGGGGGGATAACGGCTGAGAACATGTAATAATCTATATATACCACCTACTAAACTAGAAACATTGCAATGAATCGATTTACCTTTTCTGACTCTCCACGGCTTTGTAACTACTTTCTATGTCAGAGGCCGGGGTCGGAGGTCGTGACCTTTTAAGAAAATCCCGGTTATTTTTGTCAAATATTGCTTTTACTCAAAACCAATTGAAAACTTAAATATTATAGAAATAAATTGAATTTATAAAGTATGGTTTACCAACTATTATAGCTTAAAACACGTTTTCTTCACGCTAAGCTTCGACCGGGAAATGATTGTCTGCTAAAATAGGTTACCACTGGTAACTGAATATAATTCTCAAGTCAAAGATCCTGACGACACGATACCCGCATTCAAACTAGAGATCGGTGATTTACAAGTAAGAAGACATGAGAAAAAATTTCACGGAATTAAGATATCATTTTTATGGAAATTATGTGTCTTATTTTCCGTAACGTATAAGCACAGTACAATGCGGTTTGCTGAACGTGCGATTTTTGCGCGTGCTCATTTAATTATTCTATTTTCACTCTTGATGAAGTCAGTCGCTGCGTGGTGTAGTGGTAAAGTCGGCGACCAGCAATATTAGGGTCCCGGGTTCGACCCCGTCCTCGGTTTCCCGCCAAATCGTTATCTCACTAGTGAGATAACTTTATGGGTTATTACACGGTTGTATCTGCCATTTGACGCTAATATCGTGGTATAATGTGTTTTATCGTCATAGTTGCGCATGCTTCACGTGCTATATTGTATTTGTCATTTCTGATGTGCGTTTCACTGTGTTTCTCGAAATATCGCTTTTTAAATTATGTTACCTACTGATGTCATTTGGATTTTTATTGCACTGTTGTGTTTGAAAGAGAAGTTCCCAATTGCATGAAACAGTCCCTCAATGTTAGGGATGTCCTTAAGTCTTAGGGACGTCCATAATTTTTAGGGACTGCTGCATGAAAAGTTCCCAGTTAGTTTAGGCATTAAATAGGGACTCAACGCTTGGGGTTATTCAAAGTTAGTCCCTAAGTTGAATTCCTAGCAATAAAATGGCTGATTAAGCTCATATTGCTGTTTAAAAAAAATTCCGTGACAGAACTAAGCCGCTTGAGACGTTTAGCAGTGGCGGATTTAGAGGGGGCCAAGAGGGCCATGCCCCCTAAGATTCTCCCAGATTCCATTTGGCAGTACGGGGGGTGCGAATGTCTGACGGGCAAAATCCTGGCTAATACTCTGCCCTGCCCTCCCCAACTCAAAATCCTGGATCCGCCCCTGTTTAGCGACAGTTAGCTAAACAAAAGATTTAGATTTTCAAGAGCTTGAAGAAAAGCTGGAGTTGTTGAACAGGAAAGGAGTGATCTCGCCCACTGTACAGGTTAGTAGTTCATTGGTAAACTGAATTTATCGATTACTATAATGCCATGACTTACCCCTCGTCTCACTTAATTCCCCGAACAGACGATCTTATTGTTCAGCGCGTTGGGAAGTGCGGTGACTCCTACCGGAGATTCTGGTATTCTCACCAGCTTGCCGTTTTTTAATTTACATTAAGCCTGGGCGGCCACAATCGATCGTCTGATCTCTCACAAGCAGAGAAAAACTGGAATTCTGAGATAATGCAAATTGACTGTGCATTCTACTCAAATTGAAATGGTGGAACAGAGGACGTAAATGCGACAGGTATTCTCTCGTTGATAGTATTTTTTTGCCATATTAAGCGACCTTAGCCACGGCAATCATCGGGATTGTTCGGTTTTGGGAACTTCGGATTTAGGGCGACCCCAATAAGGACCGAGTGTAGGACCTCTTCATGCAACAGTCCTTAAACAAAATCCTTATAGGGTCTTCCCTAACTATTTTGAGAACTTGAACTTGGTAAAATTCCTAATTAGGGACTGTTTCATGCAACCGGGCACTGATCTCTATTTAGAGAGTTTGAAAGAACTGAAATTAAACTAGTAAAGACATATCAAACTCGTAAATTCAATGAAATATTTAAGGGTTATTCCACATTTTGAGGCATAGCTAGTTTATCTATGCTTGTTGATTTTCGTCAATGAGGCATTATTACAATACAGTCATGTTCATGTTCCTGGTAAATGTAATGCTTTAAAATAACTAAAGTGAACTAGCATACTTATACATAATATACATGTGTATACTTCGAAACCGCTTGAGACTTATTGAGTGAATAAAAATAATTACACTCATACCTTCTAAACATTTTACTGTAGAATTTAATATTGAGAGAAAAAACCGAAATTTTTAATGAGTTTTTTCATCAAATGCGTACATTACTTGTTAATTGCATTGTAAGGATAACTCCTGGTTATTTGTATTGAAAGGATCTAGTTGTCATTCGCCTAGCAACTACATGTACATCTAGTCGTTATTTGTATTTTAACGATATCTAGTTGTTACTTGTATTTTAAAGGATATCTAGTTGAGAATCCCCTCTACAGATTATCCACCATTGGAATTTCTGTGTAAATACATGCACACTTGCACAGTATTAAAAATACGTGAACAACTGTTCTTAGTTGTAAAGCGCTTTGTCTTCAAGAGCCAGCGTACACATTTTCAGAAAGATTGTCCGTCCAGAATTCAGATCTTTTTATTGACCCATAAAAATGTAATTCGGCGAGTCCGTTCATACATCCCGGTGAGGTTGGTTCAAAGGGTTATTTCAATTTTTGGGGGTCATTGTTTTAAATTACTGTCATGAATATTTTGGCCCAAAATGGCCAATTTTTGTTCAAAGAGATCCTGTAATCTAAATAGTTTAAAAAATGTCCACAGAACGGGAAGGAAAAAAAGTAAGCATTAACCCTGTATCAGAATGTAAAAAAAAAACTAGTGATCCCAATACATGTATGTGGTGTGTGTTACCGTAACCATTAACACTGTATTAGAGTATGGAATTTAGTGATCCCGATACATGTACAGTGTATGTAGTGTGTGTGTGTGTGGGTATTTGGGAACGCAGTTTTACGGATAATTATGTTAATAAAAAGAGTAGTCTGAGAAAAATTAATACTAAAGAGACAGACACTGTTGTTTTGAAACGTCTTGTAAAGTTGTCAAAATTTGAGAACGAAAAACTGGAACAACTGCAT
>NMRA01000494.1:285141-304157 GCA_002633005.1 Phoronis australis | reverse complement strand
AGGAAATTATAAGCTGCCTCATGGCGGCGAATCACAATATACCCTTTGTAAATTCTTGCGCTCTGCTCGTACACAAGGTGGTAAATTTTTATATTAATAAAAACTTTATTTTCTGGCCTAGAAAGAAAATTCAAAGTTCTAAAATGCTTAGATTTTTGCGAGGAATTCGGTTAGGCAGGTATATTTTTAAAATAAACTTTCTTTTTTTGCCAATAGTCGACAGGCACGTAGTTTTATGGCATAATGAGATGTCATTAAAGGATTACGTACGTGACCAAGCAGCCCAGGCAGCTGGACTGAATTCAATGGGCTATTGTGATCGCATTAGCAAACTCCAACCGTCGGACGAAGGCCGTCCGACGGTCAATTTTCAGCTGGAAAGGGTTCCTCATGACTAAAGAGACAGACACTGTTGTTTTGAAACGTCTTGTAAAGTTGTCAAAATTTGAGAACGAAAAACCGGAACAACTGCATTTAAGATCAGAACTCTGGATAGAAAGCGGGACATCCGGGTATAAACAAAAATGCGATTTAAAAATGTTCTCTGCAACATGCAAACATATCCATGCATCTTTTGTCGAACGGAAGACATGCCTTCATGCATGCACATACAATGTACATAATTAGGTTTCACGGTATTTACTTGTCAAACAGTTTTTCAAATCATTCAAAGTGACTGTAAACCCACATTCCGTCAAAGGAATTAAGTTTTAGTTGAGCCCTCCAATTGACCTTTGACCTAAGCTTACATGTACATGTATTACTTACTCAGAGGAGAAGTGCACGCTGGCTTGGTTAGATTGGCAGGGCTTTAGAGCACGGTGCTTAAATTCACCGAACCAGGTCGTAGCAAGTCAACATGAAAACACTTAAATTTGGTTTCAATCAGTAACGATCTGTCACTAACTTCAATGTAATGAAACCACCTCTGAATGGACTTAGAAAGACTATTGCGACCAGTCTGTAGACGCCAACTACTACTGGTGATTAACCAGGTGTTATTAAAGCCATGGAAGTTTTTTGTCATAATCGCCCAAAAATGACATGTCTAAATATGCACCAGTTTGGTGGGCCCTTAGGTAGTCGAGACAAGCGTCACAGTGTGAGCAGTACAACAATTTCCACTCAAGATGCATACACGTTTTTGTTGAGCGATCTGATGCCAACTCCTTTCCAAGCAATCAATGTTCAGTTGTCTAGCTAGAGCCTCGTTTTGAGGATGCTACAGTAGAAATCCAAACTCGCAGCCATCGATATGGGAACGAGATGTGCAACAATAAAGAGACAAATGGAAGTCGCTTTGACAAGATCTTTATTTTGCCTTAGTCATCAGTACAGTTATTTAACTGTGTCAATGTCATCGATGTTGTTGGCTTATCGTTTGCCTGAAAATGAAATTTGAACGGTAATTACGCAATTACAGTGGTGATATACTCGAGTACAAATTGAAAAAAAACAGAAGTAGAGTTAAGAATTTTCAAAATGCAATTCATATTTTCAGTTAGATGAATAGATTTCCAGCAAAAGTGTCGACATGTCCGAATGCGAACAAATTCTTAAATAACAACTTTTGGAACTTAATTGAAAGTAATTCTCTCAATGTTGAGAAGCCGCATGTTCCCAGTTGCATGAAAAATACCAAGAAAAGGCTCAATCAAGATCCCTAAATCGTTTGCGTAGTTGTGCCATTCTTTACTTACAGACGTAATCTTTTCCCGCCATTTTATCTTTATCTTTATCGTTATTAAGATGCCCTCTTTGACTAATAACATATTGTAATGATATAACTAAAACGACGCCCTTATTTCAGTGAATATAGATAGGGACTTACATGAAAGGATTCCTAATTATTTTCAATAATCTTGACAATTTAACGTAGAGTGCACTCCCAATTTGCATCAAAGCCAAAACCTGACTCTTTCTTGCTTCAGTTGTCTTGGCAACTATTAGATGATTGTTCGGACTGGGTGCTATTTTTGCACCTCTAGGCAGGAGCCAAATTTGGGGTATACCTGTGTAGCTGAACTGATCTGTATATCACCTGTTGGCCACATCAAGTGACCTAATAACGATAATTCCAAAAACATTTCTGCCACCACCGACCCGGGAACACGGGACCTTCTAATAAAAGTGCAGACGTTCTAGCTAGCCACTGCGCTATTGGGACCACCGCTTAAACACAGAAATGCCTGTGTGTGCATGTGTGTGTGCGTTTGAATGCGTGCGTGCGCGTGTGTGTGAGCCTGTGTCGGTGTGTATATTATGTGCGCGTAAATCATCGATCTCTAGTTTAAATACGTGTAACATATGGTTGAGATCCTTTCATATTATACTTTGTAACCAGTGGTATCCTACTTTAACAGACGATATTTTTACGGCGGAAGCTTAGCCATTTCGCCCAGGGTCTGAGCTCAGTCCACCAGGGTCTGAGTTCAGTCCACCAGAGTATAGGTTGCTTACACAACTGTTAACCAAGACCCAGCATGAAAACATTTTTATGCCAGGTCACAGGCAGTGGCGTTCTTCAATGGAACTATTTTAATGTGTGCATAGAGGATTTGGCCTATCCGAACTGCTAGCTTTATTTCTTGGTAGTGATGCATGGTGTTACAATTTTATGTATTCCACTATCAAGGGTCTCAACAAAAACCAAGTGTTGAAGTATTCTTTCACTTTTTTATTCAGGAAGTCGAATTTGTGCGTTGCTAAAATTTTCTGGAAAGCAGATGTTTACACAGTAAAGTCTTGTGACAATTTTAAAAATCACTCTAAAGCCCACTACAATTGAACGAAATGTAATAACATTAACTTTATACACATTAATACAATTCCGTGGGAATGTGTACCTTAATTTATTACGGATATGTAGGCGTATCTTTGCCAAATGGGGTTCAATTTTGACCAAAAACATATTGTTGTGGTTGACATAAGATAAAATATCAAAAGTATCTGAGAAAGATGCAACAGTTTAAATAACCAAATTCTCAGGCACATTTCACTCACAGACAGCCAGAGGGCTTATCACTGCAGTAAATCAAATGCGATGCTGGTAACTCAAACAAACTCATGCACACTTGTTAAGTGGTCGTCCGTAAAAACCTACCACAACTTACGGACCCTGGACTTCAGACACTGAGAGGAATGACATGATAAGGTGTAAAGCAAGCTATATTTTCATTTTGTTTTGAGCAAAAGAATTATTTTAACAAGAATACAATGTAACTTGGCGTATCTTAAAAAAACACTACACGTTCTTCAGACCCCGAGCCTCTGACGTAGAAAGTCTAGGCGAATGGAGAAAGGTACGTATACCGATTCACTGCAATGTTTATCGTTCAGTATGTGGTATATATTGCTTCTTACATGTTCTCAGTCGTTATCCACCTCATCTAGTGGATTTTGAAGAATTATCCCTTCGTGGCTAACACCCCTTAGGAGATAATTCTTCAAAATCCACGAGGGCTCGAGATTACGGGGGATAACGGGAGAGGAGGGGGGGGGGGGGNGGGGGGGGGGGGGGTAATGTAATATACAATGTTTACATATATATGTATAGGTGGCGTGCAGACGGACTTTTGAGGTCTATATTTGCACGTCCGTTCACGTTTACATAATATTGAGAATTCAACCTACACGTATGGTTCACGCTCGGTTTGACTTAGTAGGAAAACTAAACATGATAATCAGTATTTTCCAAGTCACAAGTCCTCATTAATTTAGGGAACTTAGTTGAGTCCCTTCTTTGGACACTTTCATGAAAACTCTGGTCCGGAATTGTGTTTCATCATCTTGCAGACGCCGCGTTGATGTTTAATAAGCTACCACTAGATTCTGAAGCACACGATACGTCGCATGCCTTTTCCAGTGTGAAGTTCAGTAGTTATCTGTAGTCTAAACATTTACAGTACATGTACCAAAAATCACGTGTTCCCACTTAAAATACATTGCAAAATCTTGCATAATATCCGTAATCTCGCAAAGTCGTGATTTTCCACACTGGTCCTATGATGTCTACCCTTCCATCGTATGTCTAAAATTCGGATGGGCTAAACAGGCATAATAGGTCCAAGTTAGTGTTTTTATTAATTGCTGCTGTGACGCGGTATGCATGTAGTTTTTTTTAAAGTTACCCGTTTTGCCTAAAAGTAATGCACGCTTTTCTCCTGCCTCAATGATCTATTGACGAGGTGCAGGTGGTACTAGGGTCGACACCGTGGGGTGACAGCACACGTGAGGTGTGGGAAGTTGGCAGACACAAAGCCATAACACTTGTAACTAAGGAAGTGGTGATTCTTGCCAAGTTACTACACAATTCTGCTACGTTAAGTTGTGCATCTTTTAGATAAAAAATTACCAAAATTGTTGGTGTTGGCCGCTGATCATTTTAAACACTGAGGCGCACTTTTCACACAGCTTTGCGGAACAGAAGCAATTGTGTTATTATACTATGTTCTGTACAGTTTGTTTACGTACCTGCACAGATACAACCAGAAGCGGCACAGTATCCCCCGTTATTGCCGATCATCCTACATTTCAAGAAGCAATTGATACTCTGGCAATTTTTGTCGGGACTTGACGGTGGAACTGAAATAATAAGGATGAGTCTCTTATCAAATGCAGTCGTACTTCACTCTCGCGAGCGTCCGTGCAATTTGTGGTGTGTGCAATTTGATTGTCACGGCGAGCTCAAGCTTTCAATTATAACTTCCAAAATTGCCTCTTTTCCCGTTATCGCTCGGTTGAAAAATTCCATATACAACAACATCAATGTTAAATATTTGAGTGAAAAAGTTTTGGATTCTTATTATACGTTTTAAAACTTACTATTTTTGGAAGCTTTTCGTATTCTGGCGTGTGCAGACTGATTTGGAGTGGTATTTCAACAAACTATGGATTGTGTAGGATAGTTGTGGTGAGCACTCTTAAGTACACTGTATGGCAATATAATCAGCACCGACTGGTTTCGCCACGCTTTATATCCTGATATAACAAGTCAATCACGAATAACATTGTCTCTGTTACTCAGGGAGATCACAGAATCCGCGACGGAAATTTACTGTTTATAGTCGGGGTAAACGTCGGTAGAACGCTTAGATTGTGATATCACAAAAAAGTTGTATTGAAAAGTTTGTACCAAATTCATTCCGTAGATCCCTCATGATTTTGTTTTGAAAGAAGAAAGTTGTACAAGTTTTGAATTCCGGCGTAAGAATTCACCTGCGTCACAATCAGAGCTACAACAGTGTAGGCAAAATGACTATTATCTTACATGTACATGTAGGTCATCCGGTTTTACCAACTTTCGAATCGACTGATTGAACTTTAGCTACTCCTCAGATCAATCGAGTTGTGAAATTGGATCACTGAAAAACTTCTGTTTCTGCCATCGGGATGTACACGTAGATCATAGGACTGGTATTAATTTTGGCTTAGAACACCACGTGATTAGGTTAGCATATGCCGAATTATCTGTACGTTGAGATAGATTTCGTGATCTGTCGAACAAAATCATTGAAAATTCACCGATGATTTTATCCGCCATCTTCTAAGTTCTACCAAATGAAAAGAAGGCCAGATTTGGTGGGACCCCCTTAGTAAAGAAAGTAGAGTCGATAGCACTGTTTGTACATTTCTAATCTTATAACGAAACTTTTGGCTGTGTCCAAGTCAAGTTAATGCAGGGAAATCGCCGTAATTGCGCCATTAAGACATTTAAGTTTGGCCTAGCTTTTGATGAACTTCGCATTTTCGTAGTTTCATACCATAAAAGTAGCTTTCAGTTAGTTTTAAACGTAGCGTGATCACTAAGCTGTGGTATGGTTACAGAAAATGAAAAGTCTGGTGTAGTGGCAAAAATTTCTATTTACTAAATAACAAATTCTTCTTCATAAATCTAAATATAATGTTTGAATAAATTCGGAATGAGCCCTACAGGTGGACCGTATTCTATAGATTCTCATCAAAAAGTAATTGAGCTGTATATTTTTTCGTGACCGCAGCTCGAACAAGGCTTTGAGTTCAGTAATGCAGTGCCCTTCCCTGTGCCTATCGACTCTCTCAATTTTGTAGAGAAGTTCAGTTGAACGCCAGGGTACGCGAATATGATTAACAAAAATGTTACATTACCTCCGCTACGAAACAAAACGTTGTCTATTAGGTGAAAATAATCTTAAATACAGCAATTTCTTCGGATTACCGCTAGACTACGGCTGAGATCCAGCAGGTGTCGATACAAAAGTTGCCAGACGAGTGAAACTCCGGAGTCGAAATCAGATAGGACTACACTATAGCCACCAAAATAAAAACAAGTATATTTGTGTTTAACCTTCGAGAAATCAAGCAACGTTGCCAAGTTCAGCTGCTCTTGTGGACGTTCACACACATTGATGCATAGGTTACACTTTTCGACATCACTTTTTGGAATAGGAGACGCCCAAAAATAACGGGTTTTCTTTTGGAGCTGCATAACACACACGCCATGTCAAAACCGTTTCACTATTCTCGTCGCACAATTTCCTAAGCTATAGACTAAAATAAGTTCTACGCGACAACTTGTTGTTTGTCGGGTAAAATGGCGACTTGGAAACGAAGACGAAGTTGTGTCAAGAATGCTGCGTTCTGATTTATCAGTTAAAGGCGAAGGCAACCTTTTTCCATGTCATTTTGAGCTAAAATAAGGTTGGTTGGTTATCCTAGACATATTTTCCACTTAATTACAACTTTTCGAAATTTTATTAATTACTTGTCCGCTTCTCCGGAAGTGACGTTTTAGGAGGCAAGCATTTCGCGCCAATTTCTTTTCATATGGTCTGACTGTGAGAGCTGCCGAGTCAGTCATGGTTCTGCCTCGGTTGTGTTAAGTTCCGTCGTCGTTTGCTTTCATTTACTGGTAAGTCAACATGCCACACTGTTGGTGTGTACAAGGATGTACTAATTATCGGCTCACGCGCGCTTTGGGAGTACCTTTGCATCGCTTTCCGATGCACACTTCGCTTTCCGATACATACTTCGCCGTACTTGGCTCGTTCGTGTGAAGAACGCAACGTTACCCGTCCACGCAACGCACAAAGCAGTGGAGAATTTCCCTGTGTGTGGCAAGCACTTTCTGTCGTCCGATTACGAAAGGGATTTGTACGCTGAACTGATGAAGGTCCCTGCGAAACAACGTCTGAAGAAGGATGCCATTCCGTCTGTGTTGATTCCCGGCAGTGTCCCGTCGCCACCCCTGAGAAGTGTGTTTTTGAAGCGAGAAGCCTCGCGAGCTGTGGCCAGTACAGTGACTGGAGCCAGTGGAGGCACTACATCTAGTGTCACCCGTGCCTCCGAACGTACCCCAGAGCGTGCAATTCCTGGAACCAGTAGTGAATCGCCCTGTGCTGTTTTCTCCAGCCCAGAGCCTCTAAGCAGCCCTGCAGCGATATTGAGTAGTGGGAGTGATTACAGGCTCAATTCGACACCCAGCGAAGAGGACAATTCGTCGTCCAGTGAACAGATCGGTGAGCCAAACTTTGACAAGTTTATTGTGGACTTGTCTAAAGTGTTGGAGCTATTTAGAAGGTGCCAGGTGTGTGGCGAGGGAGTCACACGACACGATGTAAGCAGTTTGGGTGCTCAGGTTACCATCCAGTGGGAGTGTGTCGCGGGACACTCTGGTAAGTGGGACAATTGTTCCTCTATCCGTGTTATGCCGGAGGTCCACTTAACCATGTCCAGTAGTGGCTTGGCCTCGTTGGACTCTGAACAGCACAAGCATTCCATTGAGGTAGGCATAACAACGCACACAGTGCATTTGCATCAAGATGTGTCACCACGTCTGTCCTCAGTAGCCGCCTCGTTTCTCTCAACAGCTGCCTGTGCCTGTGCGTACTCTGCCTCGTTATACTCGGGCTCAAACATGTACCCACCCACTGAATGTCCGAAAAGTTCCTCGTCACCACTGTTGTGAACAAGGTCTCCGTTACTCACACTATTGTCACTGTGATACGGGTCACCGACTCCAGCCATTTTCAGCTGACAACGCACTAAACAATCCCTAAATCCAAAGTAGTTGAGCTCTAACCTATCTTGCCGCAGAACAGTCGCCGATGGAAAGTGGTGGCGACAATTGTTGAAAAACAGCACAAAACAAAAGTAGAATAGAACAGATTCGCACGGTAAAGTCAACGCAAAACCAAGTGGCGGGAAAAGCTTGCCTCCTAAAACGTCACTTCCGGAGTAGCGGACGAGTAATTTATAGAATTACGAAAAGCTGTAATTAAGTGGAAAATATGTCTAGGATAACCAACCAAATTATTTTAGCTCAAAATGACATGGAAAAAGGTTGCCTTCGCCTTTAAGCCGTCAGTCATAATCCTGGCGCTTGATCAACCCTGTTGCCGGTGCTATCTCTTTCATAAAGCTGGAAAGATATTGAACGATAGCACTAAAGGCAAACGCATCGCCAGAGCAAACACCTCACCCATTTCTGCAAAAAATCCTCACAATGAGGCAGCTAGACTAATCCGAGCATCCATCTCCAACAACACTCCTGAAGAGTACGGAAAAGGGCTCCAGTCATTTATTTCGATTAGACAACAGCATAACATTGTGCTGGCCTCCTGGAATTGACCATCTGGATTTGTACTTTTCTTACATGTTGGGGTTTGTGAGCCCCGTCGAATCATACCTGGCAAGAGTGTACTTCAATTCATCAAGGCGGACGATCACCCGGACGTTACCACCAACTCCATCGTCACCGGAACACTGGAGAGCTTAAGACGTTGTGCAAAAGCTGCTGACGCACGACCACTGATTACTCCTGATGTAATGTGACACATAGTTAACAGCTAGTTCCTTCTAATGTGCTCCTCAACACCTGAGACGCGGCTTTTCAAGACAGCCTAAGCTATTCATTTTTTCCCGAATAGCAGAGTTGGTTGGCCCAAACAATGGAGATCTTTAAGCGTACGACGTCACCTTCGCCAGAACTCACTATCGGTTTACCGCTATCCTCCATTTGGCAATGGAGAAACTGGATGTGGAACATGGCAGATATCGGGCGTATTCATTCTTCATTAATACTACCACAGCGGCAAGCCGACTGCTGACTGGACACCAGAACAAATCAGACTACCGGGCAGATGATTACACACTCACACGCATATATAACTATGTTTGTATTAACTCCGAAAAAATACTGGCTCAAAATTTGGACTGGTTGTGGATTCTGGGATCATCGATCATCAAACGGGCGTTTGCTCCCCCACGCTAAGTCCCGGTGACACGAACTTGTGGTTACAGTCAATTGGGATAAAGAATATCTTTGTCAACTCTTGGGAGGCTTACAGTGTAACTAGTTCATCCCCAAACTGTGGGCGATGAAATGACTCGAAGAACAGCCGTTGTAAATCATTCTGCACTGCGGTGGGAACAAAATCAGTCACACCAAATTACATGGCCTACCCACCACTCTAAAGGGAGATATTTCCAGAATTCAAAAACAAATTCCCACACAACTCAGTGATTTGTTCTGCAATACTTCCACGGTTACAATGGCGAAGAGGTATGAAGGAAGTCAGGAACCCCGCCAGGGCCAGAATCAAATCCTCGGCGGCTAAGACGTTTATAACTCATCCTTGATGCAACTGTATATCAGGGAAACTGACATTACAACGGACGCCTGGTTGTTGCTTCATGTTATGATGTCCACTTGTTACCTTTTGGGAAAGACATTTTCACTGCTGGTTGACCTCTGGCGTATGGTCGATAGCTCTCTCAACTATGCTTAGATAAGTGTCTCTTAGATGGTAGACTTGTTTGGGGTATATCACCATATTATATTGTTCAACTGCCTTTCTATTTTTCCCGCACAATCTAAGCCACAACACCACGTTACTTCCGATGTTTCTCATCCTGGCTGGTACATGTATGCTCACTCAGTCTGTCTATAACCTGATTGCCAGGGCGTTATAGCCCCGTAGGCTGTTTAGTGTACCCACCAGTGGGGGATCTAGACTACCAGAAGGATGGGCAACATGTTGCCTCGTGTGCACAGGTGGGATGTGGACCTTCTGTTCGGAATATCTGTAGATGGACTAAAACGAACAAAAAAAAAAACACCGGGAACGCGATCCCACCGCAATTTGGGTCTGAGCCTCCCCCCTCATCCGCTACCAATCACCCTGCTCCCCATAACACCGCCTATGCAGAATATTTGCCCCTTTGGCAGTTTTTAAGCATTTGGTACTTATTGAATTTGCAGATCCTTGACTCACTTGGTAGGCAATCAGCCAATACCATTTAGTATTATGAACCCACGTGGTACTATACTAAACAGTGCCACATAGTACCCGATACTCTTATATAAGGTATCGTCGACTTCTCAACCGAAGCGTCATGGGGTTATGAAACATGAGCACGCTGGTGTGATATTGAGTTGTGAACTGAAATCACAAATATTTCAAAGATGGGTCATTTTCGAAATCAGAATTTTCAAGGTCGTCAAACCCAAAAAACTTTAAAAAGATTTTAAGTAATTGATGGTTCCGATAGTTTAGTTGATAGCGGAAAAAGAATACCATTGCGGTAAGAAATATTATGAGATCGATTTTATTAGATTAGGAGTCCTAATACGATTTTCTTTTAGCCAGTTAAACTGTAGGACAAATATAGTTTTTAATTTTAAGTGTTACCATCTATTTATCCAAGTCCCAAGCTCTACCATACTCACATTTTGAAATCACAAGAAACTTTCGAAAACGAAATACACCAGGCATTAAAAAGACTGCAAGTGATCACTTAAAATTTTACATGCTAAATTCTTGCAGAGCTTAGCGCAGACCATTGACAGCTTTTGTTCTCACCTCCTTCTCTGCCATCTTTATATAGCGCGTGGATACAACCCACAGCCAGTATCAATACAATGAATGCTGCGATGCACTTCATGGCTTCTAGTTTTCTGTAATTCAATGTAAGATTCAGTTACGGAGATATCACGATATAAAAGGAAGAAAAAAAAGGGCTTCACATTAGATTAAAAGGAAATAGGAATAAGTGTTCGCAATGTTTTCCTCCTCCATAGAGCAATTACCTTTCCGTATTGTGATGTAAAACTTAAACAAATGTGGATATTAAGTCTCCTGTACTCCCTGTGTCCCCAAGGTTTCAAGGTGCAGTTTAATAGTCAAGTATCTTGACGCGTCTCTTTTAGAATTGCCATTGGGAGTTGTGGATTTGAAAAACTTCTTGTAAGTTAAGAATGGGCAGTTGCTTTAGTTTATATATCGAGTGGCCACAGAGCACAGGTTTGACGAAGCGGAATAAGATTTTGCACACACCCTCCCCTACAATGCTTAATTCGTCTTTATGATCTTGTAGAATCAATCAAAGGAGGGGTCGCAAAAAGAAGAATTGTACAGGGATGTAATTGCTGTCGACGGAGGTGCAGTTTTAAACAATTTCTGGTGAAACGGGCTGTGGCAGATGTTAAACTGTACGATTGGGCAGGGAGAGGTTGCGCTCACGTCTACCTCACTCCCACCCACCCCACACAGTTACAGGAGAATTTCTTACGCATACATGCGTTTTTAGAAGAATAATGGCTTATTCTGACTACACATGTACACAAATACATGTACAGTACCTGCACTGTTATCTACGATCGGTACTGCAAGTTACGTTTCACCAACGATGCATCACGTTATATATAATGTCAGCTGTAAGGAAAAAGCTAGACATCTGTCATTCGAAATTTAGCCAATTTCTGTTTCATTATGTACATTGTATGTATTGAGCTGTTATTTAGAGTGGAAAATTTCAACTATAGATTTACTAACTGATGGCGTAAACGAGGCTGTCATTTTGGTTGCATAATTAAGGACTAGTTTGGCGAAGAACTACTGTAGTTTGACGCTGCTGAGATACCTCCAGCTCAGCTAAGCCCAAAATTCAGCAGTGGAACACTCGCAGAAATTTAAATTGAGAGGATAACATTTAATTGAAAGTTAAACCAGTTTATTGTCAGTAGATACTGTAGGCTCCGAGCTATATATCCAGATACTAACAAGTAAGACGAACTTTTGTTAGCGAGCTTGGCCGACATAGAAACGTGGAGTGTCAGTTCTTAAATACCTACTGTGTACGTCTTACAGGACTTTATGAGCTTCATTCAGCTTCGTAAATTTCAAGGTTTGACCAATAAGCTCTTCATCATATCGCACTGGGCAGCTTATGAAAACATCAGGGGCTGGGTGAGCTGTTGGAGGGGACAGTCGGCGCAAGATTCTGGCAAAGTGATGGAAGTTTTGAACCACACAAGAATGACGTACGAAAGGAAAAATCCAATGGACATGGCCAAAAATTGACTGCACATCAAGCGGACGAAATTAAGTTAATATTAAATGGAAAGTACGTTTATTAAATGTTCTCCCAGTAAAGTTGATAGATCACACATATAATTTCCAAGCTAAGACCATTGTACCATCAAGACCAAGCCTGACTATGAGTTAAGTTTTTCACCGAGTCCACACCTCAAACAACCAAGACTATGAGCTGATAAAACCAAATTCAACAATGTTAATGACCAATCGTCGGGAGTTCTCGTTGTCCTGAACTTTTCATTGATTTGAAAATACTGGTGCTTGTTACATCCGCTTAGAAACACTACAGACGAAGAACTACATGTACGAGCTCATACAGTGTATAATGTGTCTGATTCATGTGAACAAGTAGAGCCGACAGCTTACGCCAAGGTGTAAAAATACCAGATCACTTGAACCCACTTTTAACACGGTGTCACCTGTGCTCTGAATAAGAACACTTGAGCTCAATTTTGAAAGCACACACACAGTACAAAGATGGTAATTGCGGTGTTTTGAGAGTAGAACGTAAAATGTTGTTGTTCGGGAATGCTAGTGTTCTGAACACGCCTGATTGCATTTGACCTCAGAACTTTTGTGATGGGAATTTGAGGGGCTTATTTCAAAATTGCAGTTATTTTTTCTAAGAAAATTACAATGAACAGCTAAGACACATAGTTACATACACTGTAAATTTATTTTCTTACTTTTTCTGTTGAAAATTTTCTAACGAGAGGAAAATAGAAACGAAGAACAATAGTGTCAAACACTATATCAATAATCATAAAAATGTGGATCGTGCCTCATGGGTGTTGTAGAACCATGAAAGTCATTTTTCTGAACTGCAGAACACACTGGGCGTTCAACGACCTACTTTTAATTTTTTAACGCGCATACACAAATGTAGGCTTGCAAGTTTCTACTTTGTTCTTACCATTCGCCAACAGAATCGTTTTGCGGGTGCTTGCTAGCGTCTTTTTGTGAATGTTACAGGCCGGGATTCAATAATCCACAACTCTAATATTTAGACTAAATCTTATCGGCGAGTATTGTAAATGGTCATTTTGTTTTATTGATCACTGTAACATCACGATAGCCATTGTCATTTGCATCGCTAGTGTAGGCCAAGAAGTGTTTAGTTCAATGTCAATTAATAGAGGACTTTCCATATTGGCGCTTTCCAGAGATATGAGAGCACCAAACTGACAATCGGCCCAGATTTGTTGGACAGAATTTCACATAGACGTTTCATCAATATAAAAGCAGAGGAGTTAAATTTCACTGTCATCCACTTCCATTGTTTGATTAGTTAAAGTTCATTAACCTATTGAAATTATCCCGATTTCTCAGCAGCAGTCATTGGCTTTATCGCTGACACTTCGCAGCGGGAAATGTATGGTATAGGACCTCCTTGAAATTTCAATTGATATTTCAAAAGTTTGGCCATTTGTAAGGCGTTGATACGTCCCATAGCTCAGCAGTGCTGATTTGACAGCATTATAATGGCGGGAAAGTTGTTCAAAACACTGTTTATACCTGTAGGTTGAAACCTCCCCAACGCATTACTTTGGTTCTATTGGTTGCACTGAAGGCCTGTCCTACAAAGACTCGATCGCTGTCTGGTGGGTTAGGGATTTAAATAAGTCGTGGATATTTCGAACGTTAGCTATTGAACCACGCATTATTTCTAGGCTCTAAAAATGAAAAGGGAAATTTGTGTTGAATAATTGATGTCATAATCCGTTGTTAGTTAGGGATAATGATTCAAAAGGCTTTCTGGTTGCAACTGTTGGCTTTATCTACTCTGGTCTCAGTTAAACTGGGCAATGTTTGTGAGAGTGATGTGATGCCCTGGCTTGAACAGCTGTGTCCCGATCAGTCGTTGAGTCACGTGACATAGATTCAGAGTGCGCTATGTTCGCATATCGACTGTTTCCTTCATATTTTTTCTTTTTCTAAGGTCACGTTCTCTTTTGTTATTCTTTAGCTTTAACAGTACAAATGCTCTCAGTCTGAGTTACAGTATACGTGTGAAAACTCCATTGTTGTAGTCGCACACTGCATTCCCCTCACTGTTTACAAGATCCGTCAAATTCCCGGTATGCACTAACTTTTACGTGGATACATCTCGCCTCGTTTTCGTTGTATAGGCGTTTGACCAATCAGCTTAGAGACGCCTAACAAGAGTGGGAAAGATCAAAAACTGCACGCAAATTTAGCGAAATTTTGTTGAGGCTTCATGGGACTCGTCGTCGGAACGAAATGTATTGCACTATCCACGAAACTTTGACAGCATGAAAGCTAAATTCTGATCACAGTCAAAAACTTAAGTTTTCAGCGAAAAAGTTACGTTAACTTTAGTAAGGGCGTTTTAAGGAACTGTAACTGTTTTTCACTAGACTAACATCACACAGCCGTACATGTACATGAAACGGACACTTAATTCCTTACCTGCACGACCACTACTGTTGTGAACGCCGTATGGGAGAATCCTTGGACAAAGCTTGTATTTAAGCCTTTTAAGACCCTGCTTCACTTTATGATTGGCTGATTCCTGGATTATCACTCGCATTCTAGTAAATACATTGTTTAACCAATCACGCATCGAATCATTCTTACCTTGAACGATTTCACATTTTCTCCATGCTTACATTTTTCACGACTACGTAAGTTTTGCCCCAAGGTCGAACTTGTTAAACAAACGACGCCCCACCTGTTGTCAAACACACACGCTTAACTGCCCATTTTTATGGGCAGCCCTACGTACAGTACATGTATAAGCTGCGTCACCTACATGGTCACGTTCGGAGAGTGTCCTGTTCGGTCGGTGATGTTTGAGGGCCGAAAGAAATTTGGAATTCCTAGCTGGTTCAAACTGTACATGTATCAAGAATAGGCAAGTTATCATGTGCGTGGGAACTACTCATACAAATTTAGGATATCTGTTGAAAATATACATTTTATAGGACCAATTTCATATTGGAAAGCTTACAAAGCTTTGATTTATTTATAGTCGATATTGACTGAGTTAACTTGTCTTGAGAAAATATGTGAATTCAGTCATTGCTCAATTGAGAAATTTATCTAATAAGCAAATGGCTATGAGGACTAGTAACTCTGCGCCTGTAAGTTGTTCCTGGGTTTTCCTCAGTTTTATTTTTATTCTAATTACTGTGGTTGTGCAAGCGTAGAGTTTAGCTGTTCTCTGTGATTTATCTTCTTATTCTTATTCTTCTTGTTCTTCTCTTTTCAATTTTTATTACTCTGATATCGATTCACTAACGACACTCATATTCACTGTGGTTGATACGACAATAAAGTGATTTTTTCCTGATTATAATGTTTTGACCCAAAAATGCACGGAATGACGCTATTCGGGTGAAGGAATGCGTTCAGTCAAAATGCTTCTTTTACGGGTTTTTTTAGATACACTCTTCAAAATTTGAAAACAATTAGGCACTAGAGAAATGCATCCCAAATTTACTTGGATTTCGAATCCGATCAAAGGAACCGACCTTCGGGGTAAAGGTCATTAAGAGCAAAATTGATTTTTGAGCTAGGTGTTTCATAATCACGCATAAGTTTTCCATTCATAAAGGAAGTTCAGTCACAAACTTTGTGGTCATTAGGTAAAACTTTAGGGTCATTAAGTGTAATTTTATTTTAAACTTTAGACTTTTGTAAGCTAGAACTTTCATGTTGTACTTCGGAGAGCGGTCATATTCTTTGTGGTTCAGCTGATAGCCAACTATATCCTGTTACACGGGTATGACCCAAAATACACTATGAGACCCCAGAAGGGTCAACCAGTGCTCTTCCTTTAAATGCTTCACCTCCTGTGATTCTCGATGTTGATTCTTTAAATGTCGTAAGAAGCTTAGTGCCGTATAAGTGCATCTAGAAACTACACGGAGTTTCGATTGTACCAACTGAACCGAGTTTCATGGTCAAAGGTCAGTGGGTGCAAAAGTAAATTTTGCGCTAGGCCTTTTATAACCACACATGTTTCCCATTCTAAAAGCAATCTAGTTTACAAACTTTGTGGTCATTAGGTGCTACTTTGGGGTTGTTAAGTGCAGTTTTCTGTTAAGTTTCTGACTCTTTCAGTAGTCTAGTAGTTACATACTACATTAGGGATAGCGTTCATATTCATGGTGGTCGAGCCATTTGGTAACCGTATTCAATTGATGATACGGGCATGAACCAAATGCACTATAACAGGATTAGAAGGTTCAACCAGTACATTTATTTCAATTGCTTCTCCTCCTGCAATATGAGAGATGGGCTCTTCATATTTCGCAAAGAGCTTGATGCCATGAAAGTGCAACTAGGGCCTGAATATAATTTTGAATGTATTAACTGAACTGAATTTCCGGGTCAAAGGTCAGTAAGTGCAAAGGTGATTTTTCAGCTAGACCTTTTATAATCACGCATACTGCAAGGTGTCCACAGTCAGTCATGTTTTCCAGGTACACTGATGTTCTACTGCTTCTCGTGTCGCACTTCCAACAATTGCAATGTGCGCACATATGAATGATGTCAGGCACATCAAAGAAACGTCGATACATACCTATTGAAGCAGTTTTCTACAAACTACTAAGAGACTAAGCAACATCCTTGTTTGTTGTTTGCTTTCATGCCGTGACCGGGTTTGGCACCATCTCGTACGTTGCCAATCACATGAAAAAATCATTATGGAAGGTGGTCCTTGAGCATGACGGATTGCTTAAATAAGAACCTGCGTATTGGTGAGCTCACTGAGAAACTTTTGACGTCTTCAGAAGTATTAGTCTGTAGAATATTCAACGCGACCAAAACAGACCTGTAGATTTAGCAAGCTATTTACTATTCTCCAAACCAGTGAACCCAGAAGTCCTTCCCCCAACGTATAATGCCCTCCGTTTCCATTTTATGAGAGTGCAGGTCAAGGTATGGCGATATGCCTATTGTCCCATACCTGAGCTCCCAGCACCCTCTGATATGGGAGGCACACACACAAACTTGCAGCCCATACTGATGAGACACAGTTCTATCCCAGACAGCTGCCTTGAGATGGTATTGTTTGCATGCCAGAAACAACGCAACAGTACACAATGCAAATGCAAGAAATCTGGACTTCTTTGCATATCATTATGCACATCCCAGCAGCACATTCATGATCAGATTCCTTGTATGCAAACAGTTTGATTTGCCTGGCTTCAGGCATGTTAAAAAGTACCAAAAAGTGAATGCTATTTTTTAGCAGGCCTGAAAACAATTCATGTAACTGAAAACCTAATGGTGTATTCATTAACAATAAATATTTTGATTTTTATGAATGAAAGATAACGGGTTAGTATAAACATTTGTCCTTATATTCTGTCAAAATAGTTACACTTTGCTTAACGAGCATTGCAGACTAACGACTGTATTTTCCACATTCGATGAGTATACATCTATAACCCAATAAATATGAAATTAATTGGTTCAGAAATGTGTTTAGCATGCTTGTTGACCTTGAAAATATAAGTATAACACAATTTTCAAGTTAGCCTGCAGATAAAAATTGCATTGTATCGTAATGGCGGCACCTAATTTGCCTAATTAGGTTTTAGAGTTGCAATTGTTTAGTTTGCATAAGTGATTTATTGCACACGAAGTATTTATAAGAATATGTACAGGTGAGGCGTTGCACTATTTCAAATGGTATATTATGATTTGTATTACGAAACTACATCTGAACTTAACAATTTTGCCGCCATTTTGTTTATGCTAATTAGATGTTTAAAATGCAAAATTCGGCTTGAGAACATGGTAAGTTGAAGTCGCCATACCTTGATTATGTGAACAAGTCTAGTTCCCAACTGTTACTAAAAATGCTTCTAGAACACAAAACGGGGTTCTTTTCTGAAAATGCGTCTAGACTACAATGGCTCCTCTGTTCAATTTCAGCACACTGGTGTAAACCTACATGTACATGCCAATCAAACAACCTATTGTACTAACCAACATGGCCTTCTAATCAGAAGCCAGAGGTCAAAGATCAATGAGTGCAAACTAAGATTTTGAGGTAGACAATTGAAATTCTTACACATCTGTTAAATAACTGCAATTGAGTTTGAATTATGAAGTTTCAGGTCATTTGGTGCAATCATGGGGTCATTAGGAGCATTTTTATTCTGAAATGTTGACAAATTCATTAATCTGGTATTCTAAAGTGCATAAAGTAGGACATCTGTGATTCTTAGCATAAATCAAAGTTTTCACCGAGTTTACTTTTGTTCCCTCATCAGGGCTCATAATGCACCGGTAAGGGTGAATTAATGTAAAAGTCATCAAATTATCCTATTGTTTTAAAGAATTCTTTTTATGTCGGTTAACGAGTTGTTGTCAATAACTTTCCATAAAAGTTCCAGTAAAACGCACGCGCAGATGCTATTAAGGGGAGCTGCGATGAAGACCATAAGACATATGTCAGTGGCTACATCGAAATTTGACGCTATAGCTCATTTTGTTTTTGTATTTCAAAATATGATTGTCCCACTTAATTTGTTGCACAAGTTGATAATACTGTGTGAATAATGTGCACGATGGCGTCACATTCAAATGGAAGAACTTTTTATTGAAGGAGCTGGCGTGAAGAGCCCGTTCAACTATCTGAGAGAGAGAGAGAGAGAGAGAGAGAGAGAGGGAGGGAGGGAG
>NMRA01000494.1:236791-285077 GCA_002633005.1 Phoronis australis | reverse complement strand
GAGGGAGGGAGGGAGAGAGAGAGACATATTACGTTGCAACATTTGGTGTAGGTGGCAATTTCATGTCCGGATATGCAATACATATTTACATGTTACAATATTAGAGTTTCCTGTCTAATACCCTAAGCCTTCAACATAAATAACGATAGTCTTTTCAAAAGATTCCCAGAGTTTGTTTTGAACAAGTATTTGACGTTTTCAATGTCAGTATGCTGTCGGGATATTTCTGGTATAAAATTCAGTCTAATGTCGTTAAGTACGGGGCAGTTAAGTAATACGTATATTTCGTCTTCAATTTCTGAACGGTTGCAAATTTCACACAGTCTATCTTCTTTTTTATAATGTCATGGTGCCTAACAGTTTCTGTATTCTGTTGGTGTCAAGAGCACCTGAATTTGTCTAGAATTCTACGTAGTGTTGGTAGTAGACTGTAAACATATTCTTCACAAGATAAATCTGTTTTGATAATAGAGTAAAACTATTGATTACTAGAAAGTAATGAGCTAAAATAGTAAATTGCCACGAAACAGCAAATCAACAACAACATGTTATTCAGAGGATGCGTTTTGTGCCGTGGCTGTTTACATTTTATTGTCATTTATGTAGGGACTCTGTAAATGTTAGTTACACGCAGTTACCTGCAAGCGGGTTGGGTAAGATTATATTTTGTATTATTCTGTTTTGGAAGATCACTTAGAAATTTTATTTTATCGAAGATTCCGCTAATTATAAAAGGTGTATAGATTTTTTTCAATGCATTTTTAAGGACGGATTTCGACTAGTCTGTATTAAGTGTACTTAACGGCCGAAAACCTATGAGTGGTTACCTATACCAAAAACAACGTCCGGGTACTATTGATTTCATGCGCATACGAAATTGCCCGCATGGCTTACGAATACGGAAAAATGAGTACGTTCTTGCAGTTTCAAAGGATAATAAATCCGGTTTTGACCTATTGACAAATACTAAAATGACTTTCCCATCCAGTTTTGTGCAACGAAATGATGATCTGTAATACATGTACTTGGCAACCAGAAAATTTGAGAAAGAGAATTTCTTTCAAAGTTTGCTAAACGGGCATCCGTGACCTACGTTTTTTGCAAATTACACGGCAACTGTGGGAAAAGACCATCCACCAAGGATCATAATGAGGAGGCAGTGTGGCCTGGTTGAAAAGTGCACGCTTTCTTTACTTGAGGTCGTGGGTTCGAGTCCCACCAGGTCACACTGCTAAACCCTTGAGCCAGGTTTCTAGCTCCTCAGCTCAGTTTTAACCATATATTAATAAAGCATAAAAATAGTTCCAGGTAATCAGTGCAATGGGCCCACATTCAAGGCTTGCGCACGTCTGGTACAACGTGTATCAGACCACCAGCAAGTATTTTTTTAAGGATCACAATGTCCAAACCTTGATATGGGGTGTATGAACTTTTGATTGATTCTTTCCTTAAAATGGTACTAAACCCTGATTACAACCAATCCTCATTCTCTCACGTGCTGATGCAGCATTGGCATCAAACTTGAAAGCTAAAAGCAGAAATCACCTAAGAATTCACATCCGCTATCTCAAAAATTGGACATCATGATCTTTGGTGGGTGGTCTTTTATCGTAGTTGCCGCGTAACTCGCTAAAAGCGGCGGCCACGCTTGTCCCTTTAGCATACTATGAAAGAAGTTTTCCAATTTTTTCAAGTCGTTACAGAGTATTATTTTGTTTCAAAGAATTGGATAGGAAAGTCGCTTTTAGTATTTGTTAATAAGCCAAAACCGGGTTTGTATACTTTTCAATTGAAAGAGTGACGATAGTGATGAATTAGTAGGTGACCGAACGAGGATTGGTGGAAACCATCATAACAGGGTTTAGTATCCTTTTAAAAGAACATGAATGAGGGATAATTTTATATTATCAGCCACGTTGCAATCATCAAATCCATGTCAAGGTCGCATCATTTCACAGCGCGACTAAGATTGTAGTTTAGGGCCGCTGCGCCTCGACCTCACCCAACGGAACTGTACGCACGGCTGGTCGAAACTAAATGTACATGTAAGTGGAAGGCTACATGTACCTTGTCCCTTCCAGTCTTCACAATTTCAGAGACTACCATTCAGTTTTCGTAAACTCAAAACTGTCCCGCTGGTCGCCGCAGCCCTGACCAGTACCACAGATGTTATCCCTGCTTGAGAACTTCTCATGATGATTCGTTAGGTGGATACAAGAATCACGATTGGCAGTGTTTGGAATTGAGATCACGTGTAAACAACGTAACTAATGTTTTAGGACTATTCAAATCTTCTACATCCTTTAAATGGTGACTACATGACGGACATAAGTACAATACTTTATTCAACCCAGTTTCGTCTTATGAGCAGACAATCAGAAATTTCGAGTTCAAACTCGAACTTATTGCTTTAATATTGGGTTTACAAACTGTGAACTAAGGGAAACATATTATCTACGCAAGTTATTGTTTACTCGAGCATAGAATAATAGACACTTGCCTTGAGTTCGCCCAAAAGTAGAGTATAAAATGCCAAACCTAATTTCGAGTTCCATTTCGAGTAAAAAGATTGGAGACCGGTCCCAGGTTTCGCAAATGTTGACACTTGGAGTAGTGAGCTTTCGAAGTTAGCGAAGCTTCGCAGTAGCAAACATTCGGTGTAGTGGAATTTGAAGTAGTCAACATCCAGAATGTTGACAACTATGTTTAGAAATGTTTTCCATCAAAATTGTAAATAGTATGAAGTCTGCGATAATGTGTACCATTGGCACTGATTGACTAGAGAATTCATTCTTTATTGGCCAAAGATTTTATTTGGTCTAGTCCTAATTTTCCCAAATACCGTGAACACGCTCGTCAGGGTGTTCACAGTGCAAGAACACACGGTAGGTAAATGCCTAGCTTTTGTTTGAGCAACGACGGAGGACTGAATTTAATAACGGAAATGCACACTGGGTGAACAACAATCGCTTGGGAGTTACCTCCAATCTTGAAATTTGAAAATGAGTGCACTTTACATCGTACCATGCTTCTTGGTCGATATTAAGGTATTCACATCACACTAGTTTTATAGCTTAGATAATTATAGACATTTAATTCTAGACTCCATTGTTACACCAAGGTGTATCGTTGGCCGAATGGGGCAGCGTTACGTTGCCACTTTGTTTGCGTAAGATACTTGTTAGAGACGTAAAGTAATGATTTGCGTCGTTAAGTAATTATTTGCTGCGTAAAAATTAGTAATACGGCTTAAAATATTTTTGCTGCGTAATGTAACTTTTTAAAATGTAAAGTATTTATTTGTGGCGTAGAGTAATTATTTGTTGCGATATTTTTTCGAACTAGGGCCAGGAGTATTATTCATTTTTCACAGAATAGAGACGATATAATGTTGACACTGTAGGTCCAACATACTCGTCCATCAGGGTACATGTATCACCGTTACCTTTCAGTTACATGGCCGCATTTCCGCTAGTAAGTCAGCAAATTCAGTACACGAGGGGAAGATTTTAATCCCTGAGCTTTAACAACAGCCTACAGTAGCCACTTCAAGGCATAGACCCATGCTGAATTAAACGACCATTACTAATGGGTTAAGGTTAATGTAGTGCTTCATGGATATGTATGGCTGTGATAAAAACGTATATTTTGTGAATGTAGAAAAGCTGTGAAATTTCTTGTTTGACTTTATACCTATCCTGATGTGTTCCTAAATGGGTCACGTGGCCTTGTCCTCCTTACAAAAACGTGCCATATGTTGGTCCTTCCGGATTTATAACAGCAATCTGTGTGCATAACATTTGCTTGATAAGTGTAATTACGTAAACATTGGCGCTGATCGAAAATCTGCATCCAAGTTAGACAACTTGTCCAACAACTAAATGTGTTAGGAGAGTTCTTCAGCAATGCGTTTTAAGCGTTGAAAACAGATAAATAAGTACCTGTAACAACTTCCCAGGGTTTGTTATGTACTTGTAAATGAAATGTTTACTAACCGATGTCTTTGGGGAACTTCTAAACATACCCCTGTATTCATTTGCGTACGCTATCCTAATGTAAGTGCGTATGTGTCTATATTCTTAAATCAGTTTTCACGTGATACCCGGATATCCTACTTTGTAGATCAAGCACAGTTTCATAGATTCAACCCTACATAATCAGATTATAAAAATCATCCCCATTTCATAAAGTCACCAGTTCCTGTTGCTGTCTCAGAACTCCATCACAAGTCAAGGCTTCACGTACACGTGTACCGTACTCCAAAAGGAGCTGCGAGCATAAATTAATGAGAGATAGAACCCACGATCAAATTTAAGGTCCGTCCCAGCACAACTGCTTATGATAAAGAAATGTAAAGTGTGTAAGTAAAAGTTCACGTGTAGTTAAAGGTGCGCGTATACCGTATTTCGGGGCGGTACTCCAAAAACACTGTTATTAGGGCACAGAACTTGAAATCGATAGGTCAAATGCGTTGTTACAGTTTTCTAACCGATCATAAAAAACCTCAGCAAAAGTGGGGCAATTTGAAGTTATATGTCAGTCTTAAGAACATTTTGGAGATCAGTAAACAAAGCATGGTATTTAAAAGTTTCTTATGAATCCAATTTCCGGTTTCTGGGATATGATGTTCCAAAGTTAGCCAAAATTGATTATTTTAAAAAGTCTTGCCCATGATTGTACCGGGTAACGTAGATTAGAGAACCTAAACAGCGCTGCCGCGGGTAAGTTGGGTGTTATGTATAGACGGGTGTCAACTTTGTAAAATGTCTGTTGCCTTCAAATTGCTATCGCCACGACCCCCGCCTGACACCCTCACCGCCTATTTCGAGTGTCGTCGACAGCTATCTGGGCCCCCTGTGCTCGGTTGTATGAAACAGACCCAAACAGTGACTCGACTATATTCCCTAAGTATACTGTGTATTTATGGCCAGTAAAAATACCAATTGTCTTGTCTTACGCCGTTTGGGCTCAGTTCTAAATCAGTTTTTATCCTTGAGTGCATTTCAAATTTCGTTATATCTACTCTTAGCTTATCACTGAAAACTGATGACATAAAATCCACACAGAATCCTCTTGGTCACACAAAAAGGTTAAGTGAATTCACCTCCATTTGACAGAAGAGCCTCTGCAATCGTTGAACCTCCCGACATGTTTTTACAACTGCACAAATTTAATTATCATTCATCGCGCTAATTGAAAAATGCCTAGAGGAAATTATTATTTTAACCCGGTGAAAAGTGTTTTATCTTTTACGTGTGTGATCAATCATCCGATGCATGTGAAAAAGTCGCATAAAATGAACGAGTTAAGGGGTTGCCAGGCTTAGAAATCGGTGTTTCAGAAAACTGAAACGAGATGGGTTCATGTTGATGGAGGAAAATCGAGACTGGTATTAACAGGCTCAGGAGCCATCGCTTAAAAGCTATCGAATGTAAGAATAAAGAGCCTGGATATTTAATTTCGACATTTTTTTGACTTAATGTTAAAAAAATCACATTTTGGTCTCAAAGAGTAGACGTTGGGTCACCCGAATTGCGATTGCTGTGTCTTTGCTGATAGTGTTCAAACTTTTATTGTACTAAATTCCTGCGAAACACAATAGGGCGACTTGACTTGTGTACCACACCCAAAACAGAGCCCTTACTGTTGTGCGATTTTAAAATGCTCAATACCATCATTTACACTGTACCTTGATTTGACAAGTGGCTGCATGTACATTGTCAGCAACGTTAAAACCTCGTTTAAAGCACTGCATATCAAAATCGTGAATTTAATACTCAGGAAACGAGACAAGAGAAGAAAAATGTCTTCAGTTGAAAGCTTCAGTCTTAACTCAACGAAGATGTGTGTGACGTTTGAACGCGGTCATGTGTGATTTTAAGCACATCAATATCCCCAAAGAGTTTGCAATGGAATGTGAATTGAGCAGCGCGTCATGTTGAGAGCTTGGTTTGTCAGTTCTTTCCACAGGTAAAAGGTAGATTATGAAGTGAGTACGTAAAAGTAGCATCGCTTTGGTTAATGAAAGTGACCTAAACCTACACTTTTTTCATAAGAGAAAGCACAGATTTAATGCCACTTTAAGCACAATGTGAAATCAACTGTTGCTGGTATTTCTTTCTGTCATTAGTTTAACCTTTGACATGGATGGACCCATTGCTAGAGTTCAAAGGTCGAACGAATAATAACGTGCGATGGCTTACCAATACTACAATGACATTCTGGTTAGCCGGAAAAGAGTGATGTCTGATCAATGAAACTCCCATGTCACAAACGGAGATGCACTGTTTCATACGAATTTCTCAATAAGAATTACGTAGTCTACGGTGCAAGCAGAAAATCGTTTTTAAATATACAGCTGTATTTGATAGTCATTGATTAGTGTGCAGTTTACACGTGCACCGCAAAAAATCCGTTTTGATTTGGAATTGACGGTTTTTCGTTCTTAAGTCAATTACTCGTGAAACATCATAGAGGCCATGCTGCACCAGATGTAAAGATATAGTAATATTTTTTAACATTTAGTACAATAATAAAAACACACTGCACAGACAGAAATCCCCAATGACACATCACACACACACACACACACACACACACACACACACACACACACACACACACACACACACACACAAACACACACAGATTTCCCAGAAAACTTAATTTTACAAAGAAAATACACCAAGTGTACAGACTGTTCTCATCTGCAGTTATTTTTACAGAGGGAAAAACAGACCATCTTTGGAGAAATCTGTCACCTAATCCATTTTTACAGTAATTATATTTTTCGAATGTGAAATGAATTTCCACTTCTTTTTTGAAAAGTGTTATAGATGGAGGTTCCACTTTCAGCTTTCTACAGTATATATGCTTGTTGGCCAAAAAAAACAATAAGATTCAACAGTTCACCTGCTTTTCCAGTTTTACCAAATATAAAAGTCTGAAAATCTGTCGATATATTGACGTTTTTGAGTGAATATAATATTTAGCTATTCTTTTCAAAAAGGTTTAACAAATGTGCAACTCCAAAATAAATGTTCTAAACTTTCAAGTTCATCCTACAAAAGGTATGTCGGTCAGTTGTAGTAATAACAATTCGCATTAAAATGTTGTGTGTTACTAAATTCTATGATCAATTCTCATTTGCAACCATCTGAGTGTAACATTTGAAGTACAAAAAACAGAAGTTTGAATACATAACTTCCATTCGGTCATTGATCTTGCAAATTCAAAAGTATTTTCCCATTTTTCTAATCCATTTGGTTTTTGAAACATACAGGTGTAGTTGTCAGAAAAATACATAAATCACCTTTCGAAGTTTTCGCCAAAATTTCGCAGATTTTTGGGCTAACTGGTTGAGACACTTTTGCACGTGAAAACGATGTAATTTTGAAAGTTAATTTCAAGCATTTTTTCAGTTCGTAAATGTAAAAAAGTTTTCAAACCAAAACCAAAACTGATGTATGACAAGAAGCTTCCGTTTCCGTCAAATAAGTCACCTAAGAATCTCACACAGGTTTCATTCCAAATGGGATAAAATATTGGTTTTCCTCGAATTTTAACCTTTCTGTTATGCCATAAAGGAAAAGACAGTATCCTCTCATCTTTCACCTCGTTTAATATTGAACCGAACTCAAAAGCACACCCTTCTAAAAAGGATTCCCCGAGGACTGGACTACCACTCCATCGAACATCTTTTCAATGCCAAACTTACTTGCATTCCGCAAAATATGTATCCAGGCCGAATTATTTTGTCCATTTATAATCTTTTTAACCATGTTACTTTAAGAGCTGCAGTATAGGAAACTAAATGAACCATGTTGAGACCACAAGAGAAATTAATAATTGATCAGAAGCACTGTTTGATTATATAACCAATGATGTCAAAATGTGCACCCAATCCATTAGTTAGATTGCTACGTCAGTTCATTTATTAATAATAAGCGTTGCCCATGTGTTAGTAATTTATTTTGAATTCGCAATAAACTCAAGGCTTCTGCAAAACAACACATTTTGCTTTCTGTGCTGTTTAAATAGATATCTAGACTTGGAAAGTGGTGACAGTTCGGCATTCCCCGGACCAGGCTCATGAAGTTGGCTTGCCATCATGATTTAGATTCTGGAGCCTAACCAGCGCAGTTCATAATGGAATTCCGGTTGTTTTAATGCAAATGAATTTTAATTGAAACAGGATTAGAACGCGTGACGAAAACAGTCCTGCAAACTATGCAGTTTCTGACAACTAAAGCAGGAAGATAATAAGTTTTAGATCAGCCTCGCAGACGGATTCGAACTTACATGTATGATCTGAGGGATAGAAGTTTATCGGTAAATAGGCTGATATTTTGAAGCGAGTTTTAATGATAAAATAGCCGGCATAGACTTCAACGAATGACTGGCGGTTATCTGCGAGAAATGACGATGCGCCATGAAATCAAAAATCCCCACGGATCAGTTATGATTTAATTATTTAAAGTAGTGTATGAAATCGAATAATAAGAGCCTTAACACTTCTGTTGATTGAACCATGAATATTTCATTTTTGTTTTGAAACTGAATATTAAATTTTCGAATTTAAGTCATTATTCTGGCTTCCATATTCAAAGGCGTACGTTAGGAAATAAATGCTCCTGGCGGCGCTACAAGGAAATCAGGTACATGTCGGACAATAAACGCCTTTGCTGACATGCCGTTTTAAGGTTGTGCGAATATTTTTCTTCAAAAGTTGCAGCTGCCCCTCCAGTGGGACACTGGGTCATTCGAACGGCTTACGGTTACTGCGTAGCGTGGAAAACATTTTATGGATGCTAGAACCTTGTGTGTTTTAAGGACTACATGTAGTTTCATTTTTATAGTTTGGAAGTGAAGTCGCGACACGGCTGGGTTTGTAAGACTTTGCTTCTTGACTGAAAAACTACAAGCAGATGATTCACTGGTGCTTTTCACGTCTATATTAAAATCATAATGTCACTGACAAAAAAGAAACAATTTGATTTAGTTGGTTTGACATTAAAATCATCAAAAATGACTTTGACAGAATCCCAATATAATATCAATCGCCTTTGATGAGCATTGAATATACGCTTACGGGCACGTGCAGAGCTGACCGTACCCACCTGCTGATACTAATGAACACACATTGCTACGACGTATCTTGTATGCCAAAAGGAAGTTGTTTCTACACGTACGGGTGTTTGTTACCCACGGTTTCTCTATTTTTAGTCGTTTCACAGCTTGTATTTGTTTGGTTACATTTAAAGAAGCCTACAGGAAAGCTATCATAACCTGAATAGACTACCTTCTAGAAATAATGGACCGGTAAATGAATGAACAAAATTCGATGCATGCGGAATCTTTGAATGGAGGGTCATTTTTTAATCTTCGTAGTTTTTATTACGCTTAAAATTCATCCTGGGTTCTCTCTTCAACATCAATACGACAACATATTTGAGACATAAAGGTCAAATTCACATTTTCTCCGTTTAAATTTCGTTCTTAAAACGAGCTATGTTGGTTCATGGCGCACGCTCCGTCTTTTCCAGTTAGTCAGGACACATCTGAAACAGAGATAGATTAAAAATTACCATGTTCTGTAATATACGATTACTGTTACAATTTGCATGCTCGCATAATAGCCTATGAGCAGCAAGGTGACTTTACTGAATCCCTTTAAGGTTTTGGACACTGTGTGTAAGCATTGATCAATAGAATTTTTTTTTCTGGCCCTACATTTACCTACACAAGCCAAATTGGTACAAGATGTTCACTTGACATCGCAATTTTTCATTAAATAACTACGAATCTTCATTCTGTTCATGTATTGACATACAGATCTCTTGACATAATTTACCATTACTGCATTTAAAATGTGTCAGCAAACTTACCAGGAGGTTCGTTTTCTGCCTGTTTGAATTCAATTGCCATTCACTACACGTAGTCGGTGGGTCAGATTTTGTAGGGCCTCTAGAAAATGTTTTTTGTGAGTACTTTAGGGGGGCAATTTTATTTTGGTGTTTTTTACTTCATTTATTAGAGTGTTTTCAAAATCTAAAAAAGTTCCCACATATAAAGTTGCACGTTTTTGAGAAATTTGAGTTTGAAGTTACCTAATAATCACTAAAGAGCTTAGTAAACTTATATTTGTTAAAACAACAGTTTTGGTGACTTTTTTGTAAAACAAGTAATATGGTCTCATCAGTGCCATTGTATTGAACAATATTACACTCACATTACAAGTTTTACTATGTAAATTGTTAATAAACAGTGAAATTTAAAAAATGTAAAGAGAGACCTAGTGGCAAAATTGCAAACTAAGACTAAGTGTTACTAGGAAGTTATTCTGGCATTGTCAAGCAATAAAAATAACACAAAACACTTGAGACTGGGCAAAATTTGTGCCTCAATGACTAAAACATTGACTAACGGTGTAAAATACAGCTTGTTTGCATAATATACCAGAAATACGTTATAGTACAAAAACAATATAGTTGAATGATCTCTGTGAATGTGCACAAAGACTGTATGAAAATAATGGATTATTCTGACAGCGTTTATCAAGCAGTATGAGACAAATACATGACAATGATCAAAGTATGTACTTTCTATGACTTAATCAACAAATAAAATTAACTTTTTAATACAAAAAAGGAAATAACGGGGTTGGAGGTCTATTTAGGATTGACTTGTCAAAGAACTATCCAATGTTATGCAATCAGTGTTGCCGATGTTACTACAGTTGTCACAGCTGCACATTTCTGTACAGTTTGACCCAGCATTGCAGCACAAACTCAGTTTCCCAGCACACACGTTCTTTTTGTACTAGCAGAGTTCATCGTTTAGTACTGTCAATGCCATGCATATTAACTACAAAGCTCCACCGCCAAGGAGCCAACTATGGTCGATTACAGAGGGTACAGCACTGCACACTGGTGATTAGCCCGCAGGCAATGAAGGGTCAAACACTAAGTCCTTGTTTGGAGGCAGGCAATATTTGGGCAAACGTTTGATTCAAAATATGTTATAATGGGCTGCGTTAATTAGAGCCAGCAAGTGAATTATTGAACACTAGCCTCAATTCACTTTCGTATCTCTTAGTCGGGCACAAACTACAACAGTGAGTAGCTTCAACAATATTTCTTAAGATTGCCTGTCCAAATAACTTCATGCACACCAGCTTTCTAAAGATCAGCTTCAAAGTCTTGCTTTAGTTTTGAAAGGCAAATGACATCTCCTTATGTTAGAAGCTTCGATTCAATGAACTCCAAACAAAACTGTAGAAAAACATCTCTGAAAACTGTGAATTCGTCACTCTTCACAATGGTTGTCTTTCTATTTTTTATAGCATGATGATCTGTGGTACTTGGCTTCTAAGACACAAGGTCATTATCTTTGAATTTCCTTTGCATATTCAGGGATCTGGACTGAGCTGTTGCTTGCGATACAAGTCCAACTGAAAAAACCCGAACTCTTAACACTAATTTAACATTCAACTATGAGTGAGTTGGCATGCAACTTTTTCAGACGGACTTATCAGCAACTGATCCACCACCAGCCAAACAAATTTACATGCCGTCTGATCTGTAGCCTAATAATGTTGATCGTCTAATAATTAGATCAGTTGATGCAACTGAAAATAAATCAGCTGATATACCATTGCAGTGATTGAAATTTAATTTTTTTAAATCAGATGCTCAAACCATAGTCAATCGATTTACACTTAACGTAAAAGAGGGACGTTTGACAAAATGGACAGTGGCTTACTTCGTCCTCAAATTTTGACTGGGACGATGACTACTTAGACACTTTAATTTAATTATCATTGCAGCTACCTAAGTAATTAATGTTTCCAAAAAATTGAGACTACGGCAGGGAATGACGGCCACTTGCGCATATTGTTTGCAACCATCTGCTCCATTTAACCTTCTCAAAAATTTTTGAATTAAAATGCTTTAAAATCACATCCACAGTATAACGCCATAGGATTTTCTCTTAGCGCAAGCAGTGGCGATGTGGCAACTGGGAGCAGCCATATTGAAGAAACTAAGCACAATACAATCTGGCTCTCTGATTGGTCAATTCAATAGAAAAGCGCCATCAAGTGGCAGGAATGTGCATCATATTTTGTTTAACAAAAACACCTTTTTTTAAAAAAGAATGTGCAAGTGTAGACGTGGGAACTTTTTGGAATTTGATTTATATGTATATTATCTAGCCATATAGAAAAAAACTAGGTTGCCCCCCAAAGTACTCACAAGGATGAACGCTATGAGATCTGGCCCACCGACTAACGCGGTCATGCATGACTCCTACTTACATACTGTGACATAAATAGGGCTAGAGTTTTACGTCTTAGCAAAATTTCCTACCACGAATATGCGAAAGACGTAAATTCACAAGCTTTCACTCGTGACTATTGTCAGTACTTCTGGTCTTTACTCAGTACTACCGGCATGCTGTAATTTAATGAATTTCCCACTCAGCGCTGCCGTTGTTTTTCATCTTAGCATTATGTGAAGTTTGTCGCCTCGTGGACATTCCGGAACATCACAGACAACTTAGTAACTTGTAAAATATATGACGGGAAACAGCGTGTGTCACTAAGCTCACGGAAACAGAACGTGATATCACTAAACAATGCCGTAAGATATTTTATCCAATCGATCACCCACATTTAGCCAATAAATAGCTGGCGGAAAACCCATGCATTTCTGACCATAAGAGAAAAGCATCACGCAATTACAACATCGGTTTGAATCATTTGTATTCGGTATGCGTACTTTTGAGTGTGTGAAAGTATCTGACACTGAAACTACGGTAATTATTAACCATAGAACTGTTTCAAAAACTCGTTTTTCTGCAAACAAAGAAAAGTGAGAATCTGTGTGCACATCCCGTGATAGACAGTGGTCTCAATGATTGATTCAGTTCCAAGAGAAGAGCGAGTCTTACCACTGACATTCCAAACCTCAACGTCTGTCCATTTAACGCTTGATCCACAGAGGAGGACACCGGAGTATGTTCGTTTGTTGCAGTAACCGTTAGACAAGAAGTACTTGTTGGTGTTGTCATAACTGGCAGTACCGGAAAAGAATAATAGGTCGTAACCATAGCCAAAAGTTGGACCCAAAGTTGCGGTATCGAACACTTTATAGTGCGTTGTCATAATATGGTTGTACCTTGCTGACAGGCATCCTTGAACACACAACCGAAATACGAAGGCAGTGGTGTCGCTCTTGAAACTTGAGGAACTCTCCCAGGACATGGAGGTATAACCACCAACTGTGTCATTAGATCCATAATATTTTCCGATAGAGAAGGTTGCACCTTTAAAGTCACATTTATCGTGGAACGTTGACGCTGACATACCGTCTCTGGTCGCCCGGTAAAGGAGCCTAGATACTTTACCTGGTAACCACTTAGACAACAGAGCTACTTGGTCTGACGTCAAGAGAGTGGATTCTGAAATACAACAATACATTTGAGAGTGACAGGAACTCCAAAGCCAATGTATCAACTGGTCAGCATACACATGGAGGTGTCCTAAATTGTCAGTGGTTAGGGTAAAAAAGACTTTGATCAATTAAGAGACATCATTAAAAGGTGAACATTTCATCAATTACATTATTCCATATTCTTTTTAGGTGTTTTACTGGTAAAGAATAAAAATAATGTCCAGCACCATTAAACTGTTGCGGCTTGTTTGTTGCTGTACAGCGGGTAATGAAAATGAAAAAAGTTATTCTGTTAATTCTGAGCTGGTTATACATGTATTCTGGTAGTATGAAGTATCTTGATTCTGTAATGATTTGCACCTTTGGTTCAGCGTTTTATTGAAATTGGCTTGGGGACAAATTTCTTTCAATGAGGCTTTTAATTGAAAAAAACGGAACGAGAATGCTTAATAAAACCTCCTGAATTATAATCACGCGTTGTTTTTCATCAGTTCTCAAGTTTTATTTTGTAAGTCCAATGAGTTGTGGAAAATGGCACATTTGTGTGTAGAGAAATCGAAGTGAACTGTTTTCAGACTTGGCACAACTGACAGTACTCACACGTCTCGTGCATCACAGCACGAGCGCTTTTATTTCAACTGCTTAATATTAAAGTTGTTATTTTAGCTGTTCTCTGTTTTGGTGAATTGGTTAAAAAACCTCGATGTCTGCGTTCGAGCTGCACACCAAGCTGTTGATGACCGTTTAATTCTTGAAGCTGGGAAAATGGTGTGCGATTTTGACTTTTCACTCCATCAAACATCACCGCACAGTCAGCTATTTTACGACGTCCTTCATTGTGTTGGTGATGAAAACAAGAATTCGAAACAAACATGATTGATTGTTATCTATATATTTGTGGTGAAACGCAAAAGCAATTACAGTGGATATTGGAAGAATGTTCATTAATTCCTAAATTAGAAATCCATTGGTCAGTAATTTAAGGTTTGTTTTAGAACTGACCTAACGTCCGTGGTCCTAAGGCATTTACAAATACGCATGCGCAAAACCCTTTGCTCATGTTACAGGCAGTCTGAATCATATCCCGTCATTTACGAAACCTATTCAAAAATTCAAGTCTTCCAAAATCAACGACTAATCTTTTCAGCATACGTCATTGTACTAGGAAACGTTCTCACTAAGTAATGTCTCGAACATAAATTTGAAACAGTCGTTTTTCACTAGCGAGGCTTGTTTAATAACCTAAGAACTCTAAAGCTGGTGCAAAAACTGAATTTTATCTTCAGATTGACTGAAATTCGAGATTTCTCTTGAAGTTAGTTATGTCAATTTTCTTGGAACGGGCTCCTGGTCCACTGAGGGCGCTAGAAAATGTGCTTTATCCGTAATGCTTTGGTCCAGTCAAAGGCATGGTAACTGGCAAATGTCAAGAAAGAGTGTCTTTAAATGGACAGTTTTGTGCTTTAAGAGTTATAGTTGTTTAAATTATTCACTAGTGATTCAGCGATTGAAGTCAACAGTTATGTCAGTTTTGCCGTACGGGTTCAATAATCATGTACATCCATTAATGCGCCTGCATTTGAAGCTACATCTACATCCGAATGACATTTACTGAGTGTGGTTGAGTTATATGAAACACTTGAAGTTGGCATACCTTCAAAGTGATATTCAATAGTAAATTAAAAGAAACTGAAAATGAAACATTTATAGTTTGAGATTTGTCTGGCCACATGTTAAGTAGAAATTGTTTAACAATTTTCTTCCTGCAAACGCACTATTTTGATTATACATTTTAGACGCAGTGTCTGAGTTTGCGCATAAAACACCATCTGAAGTTGATCTCTGCAAAGAGATTGCTCCATCTAGTTCTAACGAGTTACTTATTGTAAAAAAATATTTACCTGGCATTGTTGTACAACTACCAAAGTTGTTCGACTCTTTCTTATAGTACTTCCAACCATTTGCAGTCACCAACGATCCTGGGGAAAAGTCGTCAATACAGTATTTGTGACAGAGGTTACCACACTCATTAAACGCGAAGGCGTCGCATGATTAGTCGCGAGAACATTCTGCAGCACATTTGAATGAGCTGCAGACAGGGTACTGGACAACAGTGGTGTTAGGGCCTTCTACGCGAGTGTTCTCTGCGCCGTTGTAGTATCCCACACAAATTTCATGGCCTTCGATTTTAACAAAAAACAGAACGAGAAACGCAGAAACGGCGTTGTCGATTTTAAACAGAAGCATCTGAACCAGAAGCATAGCCACTACCGCCTTTCCAGCCTGACACTTAACGTTGGAATATGTCGCTGCTTGGCTGTCGACTTGGCGCGATATTTGTCAACAACGGAACTCTCGTCAGTTATACCTAGGAACCAGGTTATACTGAAATCCTCGATCTGAAAAGTTTATCAACTGATTGTCATGGTTTCAACCAATCACCCTAATTTTAGGTGCTGTTGGATCACTTTGTTCAGTCGGAAACGATATGAAAAAATAATAAGCAATGAGGTCATTATATTACGCTCAAATGAATATAATTAGCAGCAGCAAAATTCAATACGATAGTACAAAATACCAAGTCCATTGGCAGTCCACCTGAACAGCAATGGTCAAACACCCGTGAACAACACTTACACAGCGAATTGCGTTCACACACAAAAATCACAGCTCAAAAACTCCTGTGACTATGAAACATGGAAGGGTGGATGAGAAGTGTTTATAAGTACCCAAGTTGGGTTTGCAGTCCATGAGCTTTTTTCTTAGTGGATGCAAGACTAGGACCCATGGCTTTTAGATGGGTGAGCCATGTTTTGTGAATTCACAAAATGAGCTAACAAATCCAGATGTTGTGTTCAGAGAGTCGTGCTGTTCAATAAGTCTGATTGATACATTACTCCACGTCAAAAATCCAGCCTAAATTTGGTGGAATTCCCAAGCCACAAATACATACGCTGTTGCGTAGCATGTTCCACTTTTTGTTGGGATGTAATATAGAACATCATGCAGCACATTTCCATGTTGACTATTGCGTCAATTGGGAACAGTTAGTGACTGGAATGCATATCAAAAGTTATAAAGTATTAATGCCAAACTTATGGATTTTTGATGTCAAATTGACTTCAACGACCATGCTGTAAGATCATGAACTTCATTTCCTGTTTCATCACCAGTGACTTTGGCAGCACACTTTCTCCGCACAACATAATAGCCACGATCTTCAGGCGTTTTTGGCTGTTTATCATTCCAGCCCATGCTAACATGCTGCTCTAGCTCTTTCGAGTGGCCAAAGTGCTATTACACCCATCTTCGGGACACAAGAACATCTTTGTCTTTCGATTGCAGGAACTGGTGAAGGGTCTCAGTGAGAATGCAGCAGGGCATTAAGCAGGATTCTCCAAAACCATCCCCTCTCCGATCTCATATGCCTTCCATGCAACCAATTTTCCTGTTGAAATACAATGTAAGTAACATAGCAGTACTCATTGGAATGCAAGTACTTTTAAAAAAACAAGCTAGGAAAGACTATTCAAATCATACGTGGTCATAAACCCAACAGGCCTTCCACTACAAATTTAACTTTTGTTTTAGACCACTTACAGCTCTGAAGCTGGTTGTCAGGTTGTATGACTAATCAGAGTGAGATTTCTGAAAAACAGGGACAATCAGAGACTTCATGGTTGTAACTGCATGTCTTGAACTACACTGTATACTACATACATGTATGTGAGTTCTAGCTGGTTACGACATGCCCTAAAACACTGGCTTGAGTCAATTTTTTTGCTCAAGCGCGTGTCATATATTTAAAAGGACTTTTAAAACAACGGCAAGTTGTCACAATTTCAACAAACTGCGTGCAGTCACACTCATGACTTGTCGAGATTTTGTCTAGAATCTGTCGTGAAATCTGCAATGATAACGGTAACATCGCAGTACGAAATATACAAGGTGCTTATACAATCCGCAGAAATCGACCCGCGAAACTTGTTCTTTAAAAGTACAAGTATGAATTACTTATAATTAATATGGTGTTTATTGGAACATTTATATTTCTGTGGTTCGTAAGCATGAGTTTATGCTCTTTAAGATATATGATTCCTACCAAAATCTGTAAGAGTTCATGGTAAAAAAATGTATGATGATGTGGTACAGGACTCTGGTTATGTGGTGCTGGACTATGATTATCCGATAACTGATGCACTATTTTGAATCATTCGCTTTAATGTAAACATATGGAAATAGTTCAAGCAACTTATGTAAGAAATCAAATCTTTGGCTTTGTCCTCAAACCCCAAAGCAATAGGGAATTATTTTAAAATACGTATAATGACGTCAACAGCTAGTTGACAATCACGGTGGTGGATTGCGATATGAAAAGGTTTTAGGGGCCGCATTCCTGATGTACACAGCCCCACTTCGGGTAAAATTAGACCTAGCATGGTATGCTTGCACGAATTACATGTATGTTCCACTTAAAACGCGTGATTATTTTCCTTCGAAGCAACCTATATCCGCTAATATAACTTTACTCCATGGATGGAATAAATGGGAGGATAGATGCTACATACTAAAGCAATCCACGGTAGGTTCTTTGAACTGAAGCATCAAAAATACAGATTAAAGTTGTTATACATGTATGTAGTTCTGAACGAAATGAATTATTCTCACCTAAATCACATTTGTATTCATCGACTTGGTTTTATCTTGATCTCTAATTAATTTAGAAGTCATCTTCTATGTCGGGAAAAATTGATATCAGACCGACGAAATTTCAGGTCATTGTATGACCTGAGGTATGATCAGCCAGACCTTGTTCAAAATCATGGGATCTCGTGCTACTTCGTACCCAGTTTATAAATGACCTAAGTCAAGTGCTATTCAAGGTACATGTTGACTGAAGAAGGTTTTTGAAAGGACAAACGTCAGACGTCTCAGAATTGAGCGTCTTTTTTGCAGAAACAATGGTCGTCTGCTTAATTTGACTGCAATCAAAATGGCGGTTATCTGGTTAGTGTTGATTCGTAAGAGAACCAAGAGTATGTGAACAGGTTGTTGGGTGGTAGAAGCATAAGGTGGGTTCATGAACTAGTGAACGCATATCAGACGTTAACACAATAGATAAAGGATGTTGTTAAAATTATGACCACGGATACATGACGTCTACTTCTGAAGTCATAATAACCTGAATTCTATGTTACCATATTCATGCTTCCTCGAAATGAACACCCAACAGAATTAGACAGACAAGAGTTCGCTGAGAGCGTTCAGATTAATTTTAGATTGAGTTCCATGCTTACACTGTTGGCAATATGGGGTTTTTCGGTTAAGTTTAAAGTTTATGTTAAACACGATTCCATTTGATGTCGCTTATTTCTTATTTTGCTTGATGTGATAATGCAGGTGAAACTGGATGATAATACACAGTACCAGCAGTTGTTTACAGGCGACAGTAGTCCTCAAGATTCGAATGACCTGTACACAAACCCTTATGGATTACTAAATTTCATTAAGCTTGCGTTACTTTCGAAACACCTAAGGGAGTTTTGACTTATCGTTGATGATTTTATTACACTCTACTTACATGTAGAGGCATTTCAAGCAAAACTTTTAAAATTTACACGGCTTACAAAAATCATTTCTAATTGAATTTATGAAATACTTTCCAGATAGATTTTGGTTTCTTGTTGTCAGATTGCTGTCATTGCATTTTTCTAGCGTCAGTAACTTTTTTAAATTCTGAATACGTGAAAATTCTGCATTTAATTTCAGTGATTCATTTAATTTGGATTGGTCTCTCTGACAAAACGAGAGAGGGCGCCTGGAGGTTGTCTGACACGACACAGTTAAACTACACCAACTGGTATGACACAAAGAATCAGCCCAATGGGAATCAAAATAAGCCGATTTGACATATGCTGACCTAAAATATACTGCAAGTTAGGAACGTTTCTATTTGGGTGGATATCTCACAATTGTAATTCCTTGACAAATTTATTATTATATAGTCAATGCCCACGTCAGGATGTGCAATCTGATTGGTGGTAACTACATGTGATGGGCAGGAAGGTTTTACATGCGCATATCAGCAAACTTGTTTGATACCAGAAGGTGAAATTTGCTGTTTTTCCTATACCATTTCCGAAGTTCAAAGTATATAGTGACATGTATAAAAGAATATCAGGCAAAAGACTTCGTGATAACAAGACTTTATCTCTTACACACAGTGTTCAGTTAGTTCAATATGAGGTGTTATTGCGAACGAAAGGTATTCATCATCACAACATCAAGCAACTTAACGTGCTCGTAAAATCTCAAGTTTTTGTCTTCTAGCACTAAAATTGTGGAAAATGCTATAGTCTATGAGTTAATAAAGTGCATTGTACATTTTGTCACCTGTTGAGAATTTATGTAACAAAGCAAAGTGGTACGTGAAGCACGGTTTCAGAATAATCGTTACGTCGAAACTCTAAATGTGGATTTTGTTGGAAGATTTTGAATAGAATTCAGCTTACAGTCGCTTATCTGAGAGGACCCAGGTATTAGAGGGAAATAGCATTGCATTGTCTTAACAGGTTTCTGACGGTTTGCCTGTTATCTGACCGATAGCAGACAAGCCAATATGAAATTGTTCAGGGGCAATATATTGTGAAAAATTTCAACGACATTTTACTCAACAGATGACAGCGGTAGCCACTTAGATGATCGTTTAGACACACAGTCCAACCTTAAGAGTATTACGTCACACGTTGACTTTAGATCTTCACTTAGGCCTTTTTCGGTCTTAATTTCAATGTTGGTCGTAAGGAATTTAATGAAACGAGTCTGAGAAAATTTAGACTTAAGTTAACCAGAGTTAGGTCAAAGTTAAGAAAGAAATCTGTTATGTAATGTGCTCATGGTCACTTGTTGGCGTTAGTTATGTTTGACATAAATGAAACTATAATGGGCATTAAGGAATTATGTATGATATCGTTCGAGAATTATGTCAGATATGGACCGCCAACTCCGTATACATTCAATGCACGAAATCTGTGATCTTAGGCAAAAGCCCTTACGTCATTATTCACTGGCGACATCTGGCTAAATTTTCTGGTGCAATTTTCGGCAAGTACGTCGTCTGCTAATCCTCGTCGGCTACTGTGTGGCCGGTTGTTCGGCCACACCCACGAAATGCAAAGGAATTAGGTCCCATACCATCCGAAGACCGCATAATCGGCTGCGGGAAGAAAAGCTTATATAGTTCTTGTGCCTACGTGAATGGCAGTTGTCTCAGCAATAAGACTTTATACATTTGTTCAAGGCACTTCGAAGATGAATGTTTTTATGAGGCTCTACTACTTAATCCTGTCCTCACAAATCCATTTTTCTCCGTTTTGATGAAAACTGGTAAACTTTTTGACCAAAATCGTCCGCTAAATTTCTTCCAAAGGTAGTGACTCATGAACTCCTGTCCTTACGAGGAACTTCCTGTTCGCTGGCCCTCATCAGACGGTTGATCTCAGCAGAATGCGCACATTTGGCCAGGATTTGGATCAGCGACTTCAACAAATTCACATTCGTGTACAAATAAATAGAACGCTGGTAAAACCTTTAAGATAAATAACGATTGCATTAATACTTCAGAAATAACCACCTGGACCAGTCAAACTTGCAATTCAACAGCAGGTTACTCAATATATGCCGCACAAAGTCTCTCGACTGTAGTCTATGAAAATGCAACCAACTCCTTTGAAAACATGGAACATTAACACCAAAGGGGTGTGGAGGTTGTTTTTATTTTTCAATGTTAAATTTTTGTAAGCGGACGAATGGTTTTTAAATTTCCGCCTTAAGTCCTAACATTTCCAAACTTAAGCCATTGAAACGAAAGTTAATGACGAAATTAAATTTTTCAACCAGTTTTGTAAAGTCCCATGCCACATGTAAGGTACATAATGAGCCAATCCCACTCCTAGTGTAACAAATGGGTCACGTGCCTAAAGGATACTAAGTATTGCCCTTATGAAATATTACCGTATTCGCCCTAATAAGCGGCCAGGGCGCTTGGAAAAATCCGCTTCAGGAAGGGGGCGCTCATTGTAGCCCAAAATTGGTTGAAACCCGGTCTCCGAATGAGGTGAAATCATAAGCTAGAATTCATCAAATTTACGCTCTTTGACGAATCTGTAACCTATGACAGAGTTTCTACAAAACTGCAGTGCATTGCTATCAAACTTTGTTGTCAACTTACGAGCATTTTTAAGAATATCCCACTGCCAAAAATTGCCGTGAATCAGGTTTCAAGCTCCTCAGCTTGGTTTAACTGTACAGTATATTAATAAACCATAAAAATGGTTCCAAGTGATCAGTGCATTGCCTGCGCACGTCTATTGAATGTGTATCATGCAGCTCCTGATTTAAGCAGTGGTCTGATTTTTTTAATTTTGGTCCGGTATAAATAACGCCACTGACCTGGAAATCCAGCGAAACATTTCTACCAAGGAGTGTAGTAGTATAGGAGAGTTCACACCGCCATTTTGCCATTCGCCGCAATGGTTACCGGTCGAAACACTGGCGCCCCAATCGGTGAATAATCAACACTTACTTAGGAGCGCAGTCCGAACAATGTAAACACTTATAAATTCATACTTTAATGACGGTCAACGTGCAATAAAATTACTTTGTGATTGGAAATGATTGAAATACGCAAACTATCATCTATTTATAATCGAATAACAATGAAAAAGTGTGTTTTTGTTCTCTTAAAGCTCCCTTCAAAAGCCGTCATGGTTTTGTTTTATGTTTGAGTTCTTAACAAGGCAAATTGTCGATCCTTATAACAGTTCATTCCTCCATGGACTACATAATTTGAATGATTGTTCCTGGGGGCTCAGAGGGCAATTGCCCCCAGGTGCCAACAAAGGGGTACCAGGCATAAAGTAGGTCGGCGTCAAATGGGTGTTGACCCCCTCCCAGGGCAGTTAAATGGGAACAGTGCTAAACAGATAAAAACCAATGGAGTATGCCAGATGAGTGATGAATCCCCTCCAGTCGTCACAAATTTGGTTGTTCCCCTGACCATTGACAACATTTTGCTCCTAGCACAGTGCTGGTTTCATCTCCACCCAACAATTTCGCATGTGTTCCCTAACCAATGCACCAGGATACTAGTAATGCGGACAATTGTTTCATGCACAAGTAACAAGAAGAAAGTAAAGCAATTCATCACTACCACAAAATTGTAATACATTCTGATGCACTCTTACATATAATTCTAGAACATTTCAGTATTTCTTAGACAAGGCAGTACAGGGTAAACTTCCCACTCTCCCACTATAATCACCAATAGTTACAAGTCAGTTGTTAAGTTGTAGAATAGCTCACAACTTACAAAATGTAGTAACATTGAGTATATCATCACTCATAAAAAATTAACAGAAACTGAACAGCAATGAAAATATTCACTACCCACACAAATTTAAACAAAACTCGGAATTAAAAAGACTTGGATGATAAGACCAAAATTTAATTTTATATACCCACTGTTCCTATTATCAACAACAGGAAAAAATTCAGGTAAGTTAAAGCCAGAAGACAATATCATATCTGTTACCTAGCAACAACTGGGACTTAAATTAACCACAATCTCCAAAAACGTAGAAAAATAGGCAGCATATATACCAATACAACAAGAAAATCTGACCAACCTTCTAACTCTCTATTGATTCACTATTAAACAACAGCTATTTTCGCCAAAGAAATGCGTCATTAATAAAGCTGAAAACTAATTTACTCATAGAAGTGTTTGTCATCGAGAAGCAAACTGATGCAGATACCTTGGGTTTATTAAAATTTCAGTCCACCATTCAGACTCTGAAAGATCCATCAGTTTCATTTTGGGTCTCTCCAAATCACAGTCTAACCATTCAAAATGTTTCAATCTGATCAACCTTAGTAAAACATGAAAACCAGATTTTGACTAATTGTCCTTTCTACACGTGTTGTAACAGCACTTGCTTTGTGAGACGATAATACAAAAAAGTATAGTCCAGAGCCGTAATATACATAATCTCTGGAGAACTTTTTGAAATCGTCATTTTTAGTGAATTCGGGACATCAAATATTGTTGGCACTGCATTCCATACCAGCGTGTGCTTCAACGGATTCATGAACATGGACTCCTAGAAATTACGAGAGCATAACTTGCAGTTCTTGGACAAATACAAATGTAGGCTGCATCTCTATTCATAAGGTCAGCTCCCAGCGCTTGCACCTGAACAGAAGTCAATGAGAGACTCAGGAACAAACCTCATACTCACCAGGTTCATAGAAGACTGGTAGCCTACACTACACTACACTACACTACACTACTTTGCTTGTGACAGAGACAACACTGCATTGGTGTTAACTAAAAAACTAGGACTCAAATGTCGATCCACGGATACTTTAAGGGCCGCGTCCCCGCATCATTGGCGCATAGAATTAAGTTTTCATTGACACGCTGCTCAACCTGGGCCAACTGAAACATTAAAATTATGTCGATTTTTTCATCATTTTACCGAGACCCACATATTCTCTAACTTGACTCATGACAGACTTGAGGCCGCCCTGTGGCTGTGATGGCGGCCATGTCACCAGTCATTCACCCATGGCCATGTTTATGTTTTCCCAAAATTATCCGTGCAATCGTTCGGGTGACATTTTGATTTGGAATACAGGGACTGCAAAGTATCCAAAAAGCTGACGATCACATCATTAATCGCAGTCCTTCCGCCGGCAGCCTGGCTGTGCAGTAGGCCTAGCACGCAACAGTGGCACAGGGACTGCGACCGACTTGTCTTGAAACCGTGAACATACAACACGAAATACAATATGAATAGCAGATAATCCTTACCTTTCTGGATCCTTAGGAAACCTAAAAATTGTCACGTCTGGGGTTTTCGTGGATGAATTAGTGCAATTCATCGCACTGTAAAATGCAGCCTTCCCCATTGTTTTGGCGCTTCCTGGTTGACATTTGCTTAGTCACCACTTGGCGGCGCTAGTAGCAGCGGTAACAGCGAACTCACAAGTGATCTCTCCTACTCTACTACACTCCTTGCTTCTACCTTACAAATCTGACAATACCTAGTCTCAGAAAATTTGAGCACCCGGCAAAAGATATCAAAGTCCTTCTCTCAAACTGCCCATGTGGTTCCAGTATCCGAAAATAATTACTACGTAAAACTTATTTTCGACACCCTTTCTTTATACTTTTTTCGCCTTTCTTGCCAAAAGCGATTTTTGAACAGTATTTGACCCTTCTCTCTGAGCATATGATTACCGGTTGTCATCGATTATTTCCGTACACAAATTTCCGGCTCATCAGTTCAGGAACTTTTCCAGAATGCCGCCATTTTTCCCTTGTAACTGAATGTGCTCGAAAAGTTTTCATTATTGTGTTTTATTAGCAATATCTCGTGATTCATTTGCATATGTACTGTATTTATAGTTTGTACTTACACTGTAGTGGTCGTTGATTTTTTTTGGAATGTAACGCGTACTTAGTATGTTAAAATAACATTGGTGTTTAGTTCCTTACGTAGGCCGGTCGAGCCTGGGAACCAATATGAGTCGAACCAATTGTTTTCGATTTTATTTTTTTTTCTCGCTTTGAAAAAGTACTTTGCTATCATCGGAAAGGTAGTGCATTCTAGCCAGTAAAAATCGATAAAGTATCAAAATCGGGGCTAGCAGTGTAAAGTTATGGAAGTTTTGTGGCGAAATTTGGGTCACTTTATTTGGATCGCGTCGGCCATATTGCAGGACAGCGGGATAAGTTACGAGTTCAAAAGTTTTTGTAAATTGTTTTCGCCAACAAATTACAGTGAAAATTAGTTAGACATATCTTACTATTCTGCACTATATAGCAGTGTTCACCAAATTTCAGGCTCGCAGTTGTTACTCATTGAGTCATAAATGTGCTCACAATTCCCGTTGGACTTCGTCTCATTTCTGGCGGCACCGACAACATGGCGACTTTTGCTGAACTGAAAGGCATGTTCAATCGGCTACTTTGTAATTTGTGAAGATTTAACGTTGATGCATTTTTACAAACGTTGCCACAAAAAAGATACTTTGTTCAATTTTCGTGAATCATTTTGGGTTAATGAATAAAAATGATTACATTTTGTATTGGACTTCTCATACTTATGTGCTCTAACGAACTCCCTTTTTGGAGAACTGGAAAAAGGTCTGCCTCAGTCAGAGAAGCCCGAATTCGGAAAAAAAGTAGAGAAAGAATTCCACTAGAAGACAGGAAGTACCAAAACTTAGCGTCTGCAATTCATAGCTCTGAACATACCCACTGAATCTTATAGTAAAAGATAGACATTCCCAAAAATTCCAGCCCCCCATTCTTTTAGGCTTGGTGCGCTCATATAAAGTCTGGGAAAATCTCTATTGAAAGCCAATAACTTTGCACAGTTCGCCAGAAGTACCCAAGTTCTAAATAACCTCGTTTGAGCGAGCGCTGCTGCCAGCGACCAGTTCGGCCTAAGGGTAGCCTTGGCGCAAAGCTGTATAGGCCTACTAACAAGCTGTATTTTGACGATAGTCTTCACTGGTAACTGGTGACTTCGATCCGGCTAACTAAGGTCTGTCGCGGCAGTGTGATACAGGACAAACCAGACCGTAATTTCATGCAAGTGTCTGAAGCTACCCTTGAATATATGCCGCATTTATGATTTGACCATTTTACTTCGACAAAACAGCTTGCAACCGCATGCGGTTACCGTTCGCCAGTGTCTGGTTTCGATCGGCACCGGTTCCGATAGGCTGCGGTCCCGAGACTGGCAAAATAATTTCTGCCAAAATTTATTCTCCACATTTCTTCAGCAAATTCCATAAAATTGTCCGTATTTTGATTTGATTAAAATTAAGGCGTGCTGTCGATTACTTTATCCCGGTTTGCAGGCTGGTAACAGGCACTCACATTGACGGCGTTTTCTTAGCCTAGGTTCCTGAATGAATTGTACTTCCGGGTTCGCGGCAAGTTCAAAATGGCGGTGGTTCTTCGGGTGGGAATCGTGAGTGGCGCGTTCATTTAAACTTTTTTCGAATACAGATCGTGTATTAGTTATGGGGTAAGTACTTCTTAGATCCTTATAACATCTTCTAACCATGTAATAAGGGTTAACAACGCGTGAGAGAAGGACTTTAATGATGAAACTCTGGTGATGATAATCACCCACTTTGTTTATTTACTTCACCTCAATTTGAAGTACTTGTTAAAATGAAGCCCATTCGAGTAAGCATCATGTGGGTCCCAATGCGAACCCAATGTATGATTGAACCCAACAAGCTCAAGTTGCAGTCAAATCAGGATGGGCATAAATAAGGAAATTTACTGTATCAACAGATTGGCCAAATGAGAATAAGATACAAAGTGCTGCTACAGTGCACACGTGCACAATACTTGGTGTATTATTTTCCCGCCATAAATGCATGAACCAATCAAATCACCAATGGCGCAACATTTTCGAAAACAGCTCAATATTTACATGTAGGGAGTCCTGTTACTGTTCTATTTATTTTCAAAACTCCATTGTGTTTCATTTAATTTATTTTCTGTTCAAATGAATGAAGCCACCTAATATAAATACATTCCACACAATTAATACATTGTAAAAAACAAAAAGTTATGCTCTATGAGCGTTAGACAAAATCAGTACACCCTTTCTTAAAAAATGGGTTAAAAGTTAGAAACAGAGGACAGAAGTTTCCATCACTTGTAACGTTCATTTTCGACATTGATTTTGGGAAGAACATCAGTCTGGGGACAGCAGCACGGAATCGTACGAAGGCGCTGATTTTCAAAATTTGATTCCTTTTCGTTGTATTTCTTTTTTTCCCTATAGTTCAGGGTTACTTCTGAAACCAGGAACAAGAACTGAAAGAGGTAGGGTTCGTGATAACGTTGGAGAACGGTATCATTTATATAAGGTGTTACAACTGTCATCGATATTGTCATCTCCAACCTTCCCAGATGGAAACTTGAATGAAGAGGACATCGAGTGAGCACGGTATAATATGTGAATTTTGTTGAATTATTCAACTGTGCTTTTAAGAACCATTCCACGCTATATCTACAACCAACGGCCTTTTTAAGGGCCACTCGAAACTCCCCAGAAGAACTGCTCACTTGAGAATGTTGAATTATAAACATGCAAAGGTTAAAATAGTCAAATCGTTGCAGAGGTGCATTTTTAAATTCGTACAAAATTGATATTTTTTTCTAAACCAAAAACGTAATGTAACTGTCTTTTGCATTCACAGGTAGTCCTCGGAACTCAGTGTGCACAAACATGCTTTCGTAGTTTTGTCAGTAGGCCTATGTGAACCAAAAATCACTAACTGTCCGATAACTATGCTGCTATGCTATTGGGCAAGCAGACGACTTAATCAGTTGGCACCGAAGTTTGAATTTTCTAATTTCTTGCCAGCAACATTGCCAAAAGTGGTCACGATACCATCACTTCTACTATTGAAGGACTTTGAACAAGGTTTCAATGCCGAAATTAATATTTTTTCGTTGTGCTGGACAGTAAATAATGTAGATGCAAATATTTCTCTTCAAAATACACTAACCGGAAACTGTACCAGAAAGGTCAGGAGACTGGGGGTGCCTCTTGGCTAGCACGTAAGAAAATGCCGGAGTTGCGAATCTGTTGTCAATAATCTATGATTGACACAAATACATTCTTTCTAAGTATTACAAGCAAGGAGTAAACTCCTTGTTATAAGACAAAACACCAAAAACAGACTTAGTGTTACTGACATGCTGATTTTCTGAATTTGGTCTTCGGTCTTTACTAGTACCGATAATCGGTCTTAACATAAACGTTCTTAGATCTTACATGTATGTCATGTGTCACCAAATATCCGGGCATCGCAACAAGAACAGTTTTTTGAGATCATCTCAGTAACCAACAGGTATGTGTATATTCTCACACACTTTGGATTTTTGCTCAAGTTGGATTTACGTATTTTTATAAAATACTACTGTAACTATGAGGACCGTCAGATCACGTTTCTGAATTAGTCTTTTAAGTCACTTTTGAGACCCTGTGATGCTGCTAACAAATACTTGTTTAAACTTGAATTACTACAGTGCAGCATTGCTTACCACCTGATTTGATCATATAAATCTTGGTAAAACTTTCATATTTGTTGTTTTCTTTACAAACGTAAAGCTGTAGGACATGTTTGTGTAGCCCAGCTGTATTTTATAACATCTAATAGTTCTTCGAACTTCTGCTTTCAATCGTTGTTGGATAAATCAGCACAAAAATTACCGCTACTCTACTTGTACAGGCAACCAAAGTTTGGTATCAAAGATTTACATGTACTCTGGGGTTTTTGTATTGTACTTACTATATTGTAAATGCTGGGTTCCAATAAATGTACAATTTACCTGGCATTAAATCCCGTCAAGGTAGATTAAGCATCCACAATAAATACAATCACATATACTTTATATAAACTGCATACGATTGGATCCCTTTTAATCGTACTAAAATATCGAAAAGGCAACGATTATTCCCGTTTATCCTCTTAGAGTGTAATTTATCCACTGGTTGCCAAAGATCAATTGATAAAGAGGTACGCTAATCGCTTTGACAGACGGCAGTTTCTAGTACAAATGTATCGTCCACTGCTTGTAACAAAAGCCTGCAGGGTCACTATCAGCTTTCTTATTGTAAGCTTATCTTGCAAAGTCAAAAGTGTTTTCCCATTTTCCTAACCCCTTTGGTTTTTGAAACACAGTTGTCAGAAAAATACATATATCACGAGTACACCTTTTGAAGTTTTCGCCAAAATTTTCCAGAGTTGTGGGATAACTGGTTGAGACACTTTTGCACTTGAAAACGATGTACACTTGAAAGTTAATTTTAAGCATTTTTTCAGCTCGTAACTGAGAGTAAAAAAGTTTTAAAACCAAAACCAAAACTGTTGTATGACAAGAAGTTTCCGTTTTCGTCAAGTAAGTCACCTAAGAATCTTACACCCGTTTCATTCCAAGTGGTATAAAATATTGGTTCTCCTCGAATTTTAACCATTGTGTTATGCCATAAAAGAAGAGACAGTATCCTGTCATCTTTAACCTTGTTTAATATTGAACCAAGCTCAAATGTTGAAAAAACACATCCTTCTAAAAGTGATTCCCTGTGGACTGCACTACCACTCCATCGAATATCTTTTCAATGCAAAATTGACTTGCATCCCGCAAAATATCTATCCATGCCGAATTATTTTGCCCATTTATAATCTCTTTAAACATGTTACTTGTTGAGCTGTAGTATAGGAAACTAAATGAACCATGTTGAGACCACAAGATAAATTATTAGTTGATCACAAGCACTGTTTGATTATATAACTAACGATATCAAAAATATGCACCCAATTAATTAGTTAGATTGCTACGTCAGTTCATTTATTAATAATAAGTGTTGTCCATGAGTTAGTAATTCATTGAAATTCGCAATAAATTTAAGTCAATATTGTGGCTTTAGTATTCAGTGGGGGTACATTGTTAAATAAATAATCCTGGCGGCGTTACAACGAAATCAGGTACATGTCGGCAAAAAACGCCTTTGGTGACATTCCATTTTAAGGTTGCACGAACATTTTTCTTCAAAAGTTGCAGCTGCCCCTCCATGCGAAATTCTAGATCACCCAGTGGGACACTTGATCATTCGAACAGCTTACATGGAGGTCGGTTACGGCGTGGCGTGGAAAATATTTTATGGACGCTAGAACATTATGTGTTCTTTATGGATTTGTTTCATTTTCATAATTTGGAAGTGAAGTCGCAACGCGGCTTGGTTTGTAGGACTGAAAAACTACATGTACAAGCAGATGAGTCACTGGTGCTTTTCACGTCTATATTAAAAAATCATAATGTCACTGACAAAAACAACAAACAATTTGATCTAATTGGTTTGACATTAAAGTTGTCAAAATGACTTTGACAGAATCTCAGTGAAATATAAATCGCATTTGATGAGCATTAAATACAAACTTACGGCACGTGTAGAGCTGACTGTACCCACCTGCTGACCCTAACGAACACAGATTGCTACAACGTATTTTGTATGCCAAAAAAGGATGTTCCTTCTACACGTAGGGGTGTTTTCTACCTATTGTACCTCTATTTTTAGTCGTTTCACAGCTTGCATTTGTTCGGTTACATTTAAAGAAGCCTGCAGGAAAGCTATCATAACCTGAGTAGACTACCGTCTAGATATAAGGAATCGGTAAATGAATGAATAGAATTCGCTGGTTGCGGAATCTTTTCATGGACGGTCATTCGTTAATCTTCGTAGTTTTTATTACTCTTAACATTCACCCCGGGATGGCTCTTCAACATCCATACGACAACACATTTGAGACATTAAGGTCCAATTCATATTTTCTTCGCTTAAGTTTCGTTCTTAAAACGAGCTAGGTTGGCTCAGGACGCGCGTTCTGTATTTTCCAATGAGTCAGGACACATCTGAAACAGAGATAGATTAAAATTACCATGTTATGTAATCTACGATGACTATTACAATTTGTAGGCTGGCATAATAGTCTATGAACAGCAAGGTGACTTTACTGAATCCCTTTAACGTTTTGGATATTTTCTAGTAGTCACAAAAATCGTTCCGATACATCACCAACAACAGAATCCAAAGCAAACACACATGTCCGATGCCAACGGAGTAGTCGTGAAGGTTGCTGACAATCTTATTTTCCTTCACTCAATCAACATTTACCATTCATGAATTTCAAGACTGAATGTACGTTACCATCGTTACCACGTGCACAGAGTATGTGTAATATCTCCTGTGATATCCTTCGAAGAACTTTATCGAACGCATTCGACAAAATCACAATAAAAGCACCCATCAGGTGTTGTAATATTTTTCGCACCTAAGAAGAAAATACACTTGGAACTGGGGGAAGTTGCGTCTGCAAATTATATCTACGGGAAACGAACAAAGAACACTTGTCAGAGAAGCTGGGCTACAAACACAAGGTCTCCCTTACAAAGGGACAAATTGGCATTTTCTAGGTAGACATTGCATTGACTGCAACTTCAGGTCGCCCTCAATCAAGACAGAATTGCCAAAAACGAGTTGGTTGACTGTACTTTTGGACCATAATTTCAGAATTGGTGGTAAATTTTCATTCAGAATCTAATGTTGACTTCCCTAGAACCTAAAGATCCGAAAATACGAGACAAAATAAAGTTTCTGTGCTTATCTGAAGAGCTGTTTATGTGAAATGGCTTAAAACATGTCATTTTTTGCACCCAGTTTTCGACAGAGTGAAAAAGGGGTGACAAATCCAGTAATATGTTTTGCTGCGCAAAACCCAGTGAGCACTGTTTTGTGCCCCCGAACGCTACAGGCCGTGGAATTTAGCATTGATCAATAGAAATCTTTTATTCTGGCCGTACATGTCCTTGCACAAGCCAAATTGGTACAGGATGTTCACCTGGCACCGCAATTTATCATTTAATAACCACTAATCTTTATTTTGTTCATAGATTGAGATACAGATCTCTTGACATAATTTACCATTATTGCATTTAAAATATGTGAGCAAAACATAACAGGAGGTTCGTTTTCTGCCAGTTTTAATTCAATAGTCGTTCACTACACGCGGTCATACACGACACCTACATACATACGGTGACATAAATACGGCTACGCTCTCTAAGGCTATTTACGAGTTTTATGTCTTAGCAAAATTTCCTACCACGAATAAGCGGAATACGTAAATTCACAAGCTTTCACTTGTGACTATTGTCAGTACTTCTGGTCTTTAATCAGTACTTCTGGCGTGCTGTAATTTAAGGAATTTCACACTTAGCGCTGCTGTTGTTTTTCATCTTATAATTATGGGACGTTTGTTGCCTCGTGGACATTCCGGAACATCACAGACAAATTGGTAACTTGTAAAATATATGACGGGAAACAGCATGTGTCATTGAACTCACCGGAAAAGAACGTGATATCACTAAACAATGCCGTAAGACATTTTATCCAATCGATCACAAACATTTAACCTATAATTAGCTGGCAGAAAACCTACGCATCGGAGAATAACAGAAAAACAACACGCAACAACAACATCGGGGTTTGAATAATTTGTATTCCGTATGCGTACTTTAGAGTGTAAGACATTATCTTACATTGAAACTACGGTAATTATCAACCATAGAACTGTTTTAAAAACACGTTTTTTTTGCAAATAAAGATAAGTGAGAATGTGTGTGCACATCCCGTGATAGACAGTGGTCTCAATGAGTGATTCAGTTCCAAATGAAGAGCAAGTCTTACCAACGACATTCCAAACCTCAACGTCTGTCCACTTAACACTTGATCCACAGTGGAGGGCACCGGAGTATACTAGTTTGGTGCAGTAACCGTCAGACAAGAAGTACTTGTTGGTGTTGTCATAACTGGCATTACCGGAAAAGAATAACAGGTCGTGACCAAGGCCAAAAGTTGGACCATACGTTGCGGTATCGAACACATCCATATGGTTTGTCATAATATGGTTGTACCTTGCTGACAGACATCCTTGAACACACAACCGAAATACGAAGGCAGTGGAATCGCTCTTGTAACTTGAGGAACTCTCCCAGGACAGGGAGGTATAACCACCAACTGTGTCATTAGATCCATAATATTTTCCGATACTGAAGGTGGCACCTTTAAAGTCACATTTATCGTGGAACGTTGACGCTGACATACCGTCTCTGGTGGCCCGGTAAAGGAGCCTAAATACTTTACCTGGTAACCACTTAGACAACAGAGCTACTTGGTCTGAGGTCAAGAGAGTGGATTCTGAAATAAACAATACATTTGAGTGTAACAGGAACTCCAAAGCCAATGTATCAACTGGTCAGCATACACATGTCCTAAATTGTCAGAGGTTAGGGTAAAAAAGAGTTTGATCAATTAAGGGACACCATTAAAAGGTGAACATTTCATAAATTACACTATTCCGTGTTCTTTTTAGGTGTTTTACTGGTAAAGAATAAAAATAAAGTCTAGCACATTTCAACTGTTGCAGCTTGTTTGTTGTTGTACAGCAGGAAATGAAAATGAAAAAGTTATTCTGGTAATTCTCCGCTGGTTATATTCTGGTAAAATGAAGTAACTTGATTCTGTAATCATTTGCACCTTTAGTTAATCGTTTTATTGAAATTGGCTTGGGGACAAATTTCTTTCAATGAGGTTTTTAATTGAAAAAAACGGAACGAGAATGTTTAATAAAACCTTCTGAATTATAATCACGCGTTGTTTTTCATCAGTTCTCAGGTTTTATTTTGTAAGACCAATGCATTGTGGAAAATGGCACATTTGTGTGTAGAGAAATCGAAATGAACTGTTTTCAGACTTGGCACAACTGACACTACCCACACGTCTCGTACATCACAGCGCGAGCGCTGCTATTTCAACTGCTGAATATTAATATTGTAATTTTAACTGTTCTCTGTTTTGGTAAATTGGTTAAAAAGTCTCGGTGTCTGCGTTCGAGCTGCACACCAAGCTGTTCATGACCGTTTTATTCTCAATGCTGGGAAAATATTGTGCAGTGAGAGTCGATTGCGCACCTTTGATTTACGTTAATTGCAATTAATAGAACTGTTTTCTAAGTACAAAACTAACTGGAATTTCTCGACGGAAAAATACAGCACTACTTCTCAGCAAGAGGCTTCTCAAATTTTAGAGCCTTTTTTGCTTAATTCAGAACACGGTGCATATTTCTGGTACTACATTTAAACTGATGCATCTTGTATTATTAAGACACTTAGACATCCCCACAAGAAAGTGTCAACAGTATCAGGTTTTCAATTTAGTCGCAAGGCTTTGGTGAGTTCAGCACAATGCAGCAGAAATTACCAAAATACATGTGCCTGCTAAGTCTTGAATTTTGAGACCTTCACAGTGTTAACGTTGTCAATGATGCAAAATAAAGCAGGCTTGCGCGCTTTGTTACGGCAAACAATCGTTTAAACTGAAATGAAATATATCAGAGGTTCACGGATTTCCAGTCAGTAGGGACAAACCCTAGAAGCATTTCTTCGACAATTTGAGCCTGTTATTTCAAGAAGTACCAGCACTTATTTAACTTTAAAAGGGAACTAGAACTACTCCATTGATAGTGTTATTGCTTAATCAAACATCACGTCCTTTATTGCGTTGGCGATGAAAACAAGAATTCGAAACAAAAGTGATTGTTATCTATATAAATTGTTATCTATATATTTGTGGGGAAACGCAAAAGCAATTACAGTGGATAATGAAAGAATGTTCGTCATGTCAAAAATTAGAAATCCATTAGTCAGTAATTTAAAGTTTGTTTTAGAACTGACCTAACTTCTGTCGTCCTAAGGCATTACAAATACGCATGAGCAAAACCCTTTGCTCATGTTACAAGCAGTGTGAATAATATTTCATAATTTACGAAACCTATTCAATACATTTAGTCTTCCAAAATCAACGACTAATCTTTTCAGCATAAGTCATTGTACTAGGAACGGTTCTTACTAAGTAATGTCTCGAACATAAATGTGAAACAGTAGTTTTTCACTAGCGAAGCTTGTTGAATAACGCAAGAACCCTAAGGCTGGTGCAAAAACTGAAGTTTATCTTCAAATTGACTGAAATTCAAGATTTTTCTTGAAGTTGTTTTTGTCAGTTTTCATGGAACGGGCTCCTGGTCCACTGAGGGCGTTAGAGAAGCTGCTTTACCTGTAATGCTTTGGTCCAGTCATAGGCATGGTAGCTGGCGAATGTCAAAAGAGAGTGTCTTTAAATGGTCAATTTTGTGCTTTAAGAGTTATAGTTGTTTAAATTTACACTAGTGATTCAGCGATTGAAGTCAACAGTTATGTCAGTTTTGCCTTACGGTTCAATAATCATGAGTGTGGTTGAGTTACATGAAACACTTGAAGTTGGTATACCTTCAAAGTGATTTTCAATAGTAAATTAAAAGAAACTGAAAATGAAACATTCATTGTCTTAGATTTGAGTGGCCCATCTGAAGTAGAAATCGTTTAACAATTTTCTTCCTGCAAACGCAATATTTTGAATATAGTACATTTTAGACGCATGGTCTAAGTTTGCAAATAAAACACTATCTGAAGTTGACCTGTGCAAAGAGATGGCTCGATCTAGTTGAAATAAATTACTTATTGTAAAAAAAATATTTTACCTGGCATCATTGTACAACTACCTAAGTTGTTCGAGTCTTTTTTATAGTACTTCCAACCATTTGCAGTCACCAACGATCCTGGGGAATAGTCGTCAATACAGTATTTGTGACAGAGGTTACCACACTCATTAAACGCGAAGGCGTCGCACGATTCGTCGCGAGAACATTCTGAAGCACATTTCAGTGAGCTCCAGACCGGGTACTGGACAACAGTGGTTTTTGGGCCTTCTACGCGCGTGTTCTCTACGCCGTTGTAGTATCCCACACCAATTTCTTGGACTTCGACTTTAACAAAAAACAGAACGAGAAACGCAGAAACGGCGTTGTCGATTTTGAACAGATGCATCTGAACCAGAAGCATTGCCGCTACCGCCTTTTCAGCATGACACTTAAGGTTGGACTGTGAAGCTGCGTGGCTGTCGACTTGGCGCGATGTTTGTCAACAGCGGAACTCACGTCAGTTCTATTGAAATCGTCGACGTGAAAAGTTTATCAACTGATTGTCATTGTTTCAACCAATCGCCCTAATTTTACGTGCTGTTGGTTCACTTTGTTCAGTAGGAAACGATATGAAAAATTAATATGAAATGTAGTCACTAAATTACGCTCAAATGAATATAAATTGCAGAAGCAAACGATACCCTATCAAGACAAATATTTTTGAATATAGATCCCTCAAAGTTCCTGTCAGTAATATAGTCAGGCATTCTTCCAAACTATATCTTTATACATGTATATTAATTAGACTTTTGGTACCGTTTGGTACAATACTTCAGCAGAAATTCAGGATTTTGTCACATTTACAAAAATGCGATGAACATATTTCTTCGCCTACCTATCCGAATTTTGCAGATAAATGCTTTCTCATTTGTTCAATCATTTATTTCTGACAGACGGAATGTGCAACATCTATTTATGTGAATTATAAACTTATTCTTCCACAATATACACTTATAATTTTTAAAGAGTGAACAAGGATTAGGATTTTCACTCTGTCACACTAACGCAAACACACGCACACACACGCACACACACACACACACACACACACACACACGCGCGCGCGCGCGCGCGCGCACTCACACACACACACACACACACACACACACACACACACACACACACACACACACACAGATCTAACGTCAAAATAATGATCATTGCACTTACATGTACAGTAAGTGTTATTGATTCCACATGAATAGTAAGGTGCTAAATACCTTTTTGAAAATAATAATACATGGAGTAATTTACTTGTGTATAACTACTAATCGTCTGATCACTGAAGTATTTATCAATAAGCCTGTGTCAAATACTTTTAAGGAAAGGAATCAGTAGCCTCAAAATTACAACTAATATGTGTCATCATTCAAAATACGTCCTTCATGTTATGTATTTATTTAAGAATACCTCGCGTTGTCTAGTTAAGAGCCTATGAATCTCGTACTAAACAATTTTCACGAAGTTACGGATACTTTCCACAACCATGTTTTTAAAGGTTTCAAATGCACTGCAACACACACACACACACACACACACACACACATGTATCCTCACTTATTGCATCTTTTTCAAAACATTTTTGTATAAACCTATCTGTGATACAATAGTGTCTGGAAGTTCTAAAATAAGAAGGAAACAGATTTTGTGCTGAAGATTGTAAATTTAATTAATGTATCGCATAATTTGTATTCTATATTCGCAGAGGAAACGATTTTGGAATGCAATATATGAAATAATTCTTGAAAACAGAGTAGTGATAACTGAAAGAATTTAAGTCACTGCATGAGAAAGTCAGGCAGATGCAGGAACGTGACCCGACATGGATGTTTTGAAATATAGCTTAACTTTACTCTTAGGTGGAATGATCAACACCTAAAATAGTTTTATTTAAAAACTTACTTTCTTTACAGAAAACTACCCCTTCGTAATTTTTGGCTAGTTTACATGTATGCTTTCCGAAACCATTAAATTTTACTATACTTGTTGCATCACTGTGCAACAACTCGGAAATTATAGAAACTAAGAATGACGTGCAGAATAAACACAACTTGTGTTAACTTGAAAATACAATAATCGTAACTGAAAAATATTTGCAATTGAGAACACCTCACTGGATCGATTTTTGACCAGTTTCCGTGTCTTCATTGAACACATCAGTCAAAAACACCTTTACATTTTAAGTCATTCTTTCAGACCTTCGAGCTGATTTCAGAGCCCACCCCATTGTGCTGTATGATGATCCTGTTCGGGTAATAGATGCCTGCAGTTTTACACCTGCGAACACAAAATTAATTCATTACGATAGTATATAATATCAAGTCCATTTGCGGTCTACATGAACAGGAATGGTTGAACTCCCATGAACACCACCCACTCAGCTAATTGCAATAATACACAAAACACTGCTTTTGCGATCAAAAATCACAGCTAAAAAACTCATGTTACTAAGGATCATGGAAGAGTGCGTGATTAGTGTTTATACATGTAGGTACGCAAGCTGTGTTTGCAGTCCATGAGCTTGTTTCTTAGAGGATGCAAGATCAGGACCCATGGCTTTTACATGAGTGAGCCATGTTTTGTGAATTCACAAAATGAGCTTACTAATTCAGATGCTGTGTTCAGAGAGTCGTGCTGTTCAAGAAGTCGTATTGATACATTACTCCACGTCCAAAATCCAGCCTAAATTTGTCGGAATACCCAAGCCACGACTACAAAGGCTTTTGATTAGCATGTTCCACAACAGCTTCACTTTTTGTTGGGATGTAATATAGAACATCACGTAACATTGTGCTCTAGTTCTTTCGAGTGGCCAAAGTGCTGTTGCACCCATCTTCGGGACGTAAAAACATCTTTGTCTTTCGATTGCAGGAACTGGTGAAGGGTCTCATTGAAGATGCAGCAGCGCATTCCTCAACCACTAGTTCTAATGGTTGGCTTTCAGAAGTAGGATTCTCCAAAACCATCCCCTCTTCAATCTCATATTCTTTCCGTGCAACCAATTTTCCTGTCGAAATAGGTGACATAATAGTAAGCATTGGAATACAAGTCTGTTTAAAAAACAAGCTTGGAAAGAATATTTAACTCATTAGTGGCCATAAACGCAACAGGCCTTCCACCGCAAATTTAACTTTTATTTTAGACCACTTACAGCTCTGAAGCTGGTTGTCAGGTTGTATGACTAATCAGAGTGAGATTTCTGAGAAAAAACAGTAACAATCAGAGACTTCATTGTTGTAACTGCATGTGTTGGACTACACTTTATACTACATCTAGCTCACAGGCCAGCAAGCATTTAGTCTCCCTGTCTGCTGTAAGTTCGAGTTTTAGCTACCCATCTGCATATACCTTTATAGGCCCAATCCTGACCGGTGAGTTCCAAAAGAACGACACAAGTAAAAAAATAAGTGTAAATAAACAGCAACTACAGTGACTTCAACTAAATCATAATTATACCAAAAATAATAGCTGTTGTGAGGAAAAACTGTCATCAAAATGTATTAATCACAAACAACAAATATGCTGTGAACAAATATTTTCAGGGAGTGCTGCGATTGCCAGAATCATACCAATGTTGTCATTGTCAAATCAGAAGCGTTTACCAGTAACAGTACCAAAAATTATACCATCAGTAAAACAAGCATAATGAACTACCGAATTCGCCCTAAAAACCGCCCATACCTCTATAAGCTACCCCGCGTTTTCAAACTTTGCTAAAATCAGCACTCACCCCAACAACATATATGTGTGAAACAATGCCTTTCCCATAGTCCTAAATTTCTACAGTAATGTCTTTAATTTATCAATAATATTCGACAGTCCAGAAAAAATCATTGTGCGTGGAATTTGCAGACCACGAGATTCGCTGCTATATCGGTATTTAGACGGACTATACAATTCAAACTTCTGCCGTGCCTCAAAACGAACACAAACGTTTTGCTGTTCTTGCAAGGAATGTGTCCCACTATGGTCTGGCTTTCAGAACAGATGTAGTGTACATGTCGATGAACGGGATTGTACTATACAATGTAGATATTTCAGGCCCTCAGTAGGAATCCAAATTTCTTTGTACACGTGGCAACCGGAAATCGAAAACTAATAAAAAACTTGACCAGTGATAAAATCACGTGACCAGAATGCGCGCACTACATGCATGTCATCAAAGACATTAGTCGGTAACTATCCATTCATAAAACAGGTAGCATAGCATCGGCCAGAAATGAACAATGGCACTTTTTTCCGACAGTTTCTAATGCCATAAAAAAAGTTTGAGTTATTTTTAAGAGAGGTCGTTTGATTAATCATAATGGGTGTTTCTATGCCAAGTATCCAATAAACTGACCACTGACAGTGACTTCTTACACACCCTTACACTGTCAGATAGTCACGTACGCACCCAGCCACTCGGCAACTAATGGGCCTGACCGAGACAAATGTCAAACGTTTTTAGCGCATCAGACCGGCAAGTGCTCAATGAAACACATTCTCCTATATGCCTACTGCTTTTGCTGAATTCTTTAGGTACAATTCACATCTAGCTCGTTGGATTGCGTTTAGTCTGGCGAATGAACTCCGGTGACACACACGCGATCGCTCGCTCGCACAGGCAGACGAACTTCAAAACCATCGTCACGTGACAACAACATGTGTGTTTGTCCAGAGATTTTTTTCGTGTTGCTCGATCAGATATGGAACGATGTAGCACAGATTTATACTTATCCTGCAGTTAATCCCGACTCCACGGGAACTTAAAAAAGTTAGGGAGGCTGTTTGAAAAAATGAAGGAGAATTTCAGGTAATTTGCTCGAGTTGAAACTATTTTTATTCAAGCATTCCAGTTGCCATATCAACGTTTGCGAGGCAGTCAGTCAGCGAGTTTCGCCCTGGGATTTCAGCACAATTTTCTGTAAAATAATTGTAATTTAACAGCAAAGTTTGATAGCAATGCATCGCATTTTTGAAGAAAGTCTGTCATAGGTTACAGATACAGCACAGAGCGTAAATATGATGAATCTTAGCTTCCGATTTCACACGGCTTGGGTTACAATAAGCGCGTCCCCTGAAACGAATTTTTCTAAGCGCCCTGAGCAGTAATGTCAAACAGAGGTTTCTGCATTTCCCAGAACTGCAGCAAACACCTGATTCCAGCAAATACAAAGACACAGATATGTTCTTGTGATTTTGGTTGCATAATGATAAGGCTATATTACAAGTGATTTACAATACAAGCCTACGAATAGATGTACAGTGTACTCTACCTTCGTAACCGGTTCGGAACTAAAGGAAGAATCTTATTCAAATGTACTGGGACAACTTCTCTACACCATGGTGTCGACACATAATTGAAATAATTTCCAAATAAAAGAACTTGCCTCACTGTGGTCCTCAATTTAATATAAAACGGGCTACATCTAGTCAGCATACATCAATCAGATCTAAGGTGCAGATCACATTTTCAGTATGGTGGGAGGCAGTTAACGTTACTAGAACATGTTTGCCTCTGGCAACTTCCAGTACGAACACGTGAATTTTGCGGAACGTTCGTGACAGTGTCCTTTTCACGTTTTCCCCCGTGTGTGGGTGGGCGCAGGTTGTTACAGACCGGTGCTAATAGCTTTCGGTGCGACGATTGACTGAAGAATGGTTCGAGTTAATCCTTTATTAATCCGACCGTACGTTCACAAGCCTACTCAAACAAAACGTCCGACGTAATGTCTGTTTATGCTCCAGCCAATTCTGCGAAGCCTTGACTTGTGATGAACTTCTGAGACATGTTCAGCAACTGTTACACTCGTCCATTGAGTGACCTGCTGTCTCTATACCTGTAGCTGGATATCTATTGACTAACGCTCTAACTGCTGATTCTCTTCACTGCAACTCAACTGTAGTCCTCCTGATTAACTTTCTTGAACTCACCGATTAACTGACTTGATCTTTCTTGAACTGACTTGTTCTGACTAACATAAAACCCGTGCTTGTGTTATAGCCTAATGTATTGTTCTGGAACTTCATATCAATTCAAGCACATTCTAGAGCTTTCCTGAATCTACACAACCATTCTACAAACATGTAGTAGTCTCTAGAAATTTCCAGACTGCATTAATCACTGTCATGCTAGAGTCTTCTAGAAAGTTCCACACTGTACTGCAGTAACTAAATCACATCATCACTGTTGTGACCTCAGTCTTTTAGAAAGTTCCACACTGTTTTCTAGTAAACAAATTACATCATCACTGTATTTAACTCAGGGGTCATGCCAATCAAACAGAATAACAAAACAAAACAATACAACTAAAAATACTGCCAGACCATATTCTGATAGTCCTTCAGTAAGCATTCCTGAAGGATGCCAGTTATTACAAACTTGCAGTACCGCTCAAAAGAAACAATTGTGTTCAACGTTACAGAGCAAGGCAGATAATAATATGTACATTGTCTTTACCTGAGAAACCAGCATTTATATTCCATTTCTAGGGAAAATTAAACACCACTTTAGCTAAAAAACAACGACCAAGTCAATGGATGATACGTGTGCACCAAACCAATGTTCACCGAAAGTAAGTCTACAATAAGCCAGTTAGACACCCGATACAAAAGGCGCATTCTGATCAAACTCCCAGGCCTTGCAGCGGCAGCAGAAGTCATTGACGTGCCTTCACCATGGTCGTCAACAATCAGTACTTCTTCTGGAGGAGGATTCATCTCTCTTACAGTTGACTAGTATGTCCTGCGACAGGAACTACAAATGCCTAAAAACAAACAAATGATTGAATTTATAATATCCGAGTTGGAACTAGACCTTAATATGGCACATTAAGGATAGTTTAATCCATGCAGTCATCAGAACAAAAAGCATACATTTCTGTACAGAACCTCATATAAATTCTAGTCATTCATTTATATTAAACAAACTGCTACAAGCACATGGGCAAAATTCCATTGAAGTGTAATGGCAACTGAAAACTAATTTTCAGTCAAGAACTGAATTTATATCCACCATAAGAGAATTAGATATATGAGCTAGTGATTTATTGCAGAATCCGACCAGACTGCACAGCTACTACCACAATGTGTGTTCTACAAAAAACGGACACGGGAGTTAGTCCATAATAATACCCCAGTTGATAGAAAATGGGTACCTAAGAAATTTCCAATCACATAACAACACCCAAGACAGTAACAACATATTCAACACTAGCTAAGGATGTGATAATCTAACCAACTACAAATAATGCTATGTTTTTCAGTGTCTTCTGAAACAAACTAGTCAGCTGAGTAGGCTGAACATCTGTAATAAACCCTCATACGAGAGAGCCCTGATGCACCTCGGTGAATGGTTTAGACGCTCGGCTCACATATGCAACCTACGTTCAAGCCCCAATGTCAGAAAAATTTTCTTCATTGGTGCCTAACAACAGTAGAACCCACAAAACAGAACGCCGGCACTTTTCTCAAGGCAGTCCTGCGTTATGCTCCAGACCAGAGACGTGGCAATTCCGAGGGGGCATGTGGCACTAATGTCAAAGGCCATGAACTCGTGGACAATGCATTCTTAATATTATATATATTGAAACAATAACCCAGGCAATTTACTGCAGTGCGAACAATTATGACATGTTTTTATCAGCCAATAAGGGTTTGCTATTGTCTTACCAGAGCCAAAGGTAATGTGTACACCATAGAGCCTAAACGCGTCTCTAGCTATGACATGGTTAATAGGTCGGCATACGTGGGATTTCGTGGTCTTTTTATTTTCCCGAGATGTTCTGGATACTGGAAATTTTTGCTTAAACGAGTCAGTAAACAGCATACGATTCTTGGGACATATGATCTTTTGTTATAAAAGGCTGGCCAGTTCTTTTGTCTCCCACACGCCCATTCGTGACCGATTGCCAATCAGCTCCCATTCTTTCAAGTGATCAGGTGCGTTGACGATTTTTAAGTAATTCACAATATCTCTGATGCAGGTAGAACTTCGTTATCAATATTCACATCTATAGAAACAGTCGTAGAATAAGGCGAAGAGGCTTCAAAGAACGAGCAATGAATCGGCGGCTCGTAAGCCACCGCCATTTTACTTCAGATCGTCACCTATGTTTGTGAACCTCATTCCGTTTCTTTGCTAAATGTCAATAATCCAAAGTTTCGCTAAGAAAACGCTCGAACCAATTCTTGTTATGCTGAATAAAGTTTTTGTCATCTTTTCATGACAACTCACTTCCAATTTGGATTATATTTTTCATATTTCTGCTTTGCCGCCCTCTATTTGTGGCAATATGAAACATGTGAAAGTGGTGAAAGTGCCTTCCTTAAAGTGTAAATTACAGAAGTAAAAAAGGGGATGCCCACGGAAATAAAGATATCGTATCGAAGACAAGAGGTGTAGCTTGCACAGGAGGTATGTGTGGATCGTGGGCGTTTTTGTGCGCTTGAATTACATAGGCCTTTAAGTAGGTCCAAGTGGAGAGCTGTTTCTGTCACGTGGAGGCAAGGAATTCAAAACTTCTTTAAAATTACCAAAATACGTCATTCTGAATTATTTTTGTCATTCTCAATTTCAGAAGGGATAGAAGTGCATCACACAATCATGTTTTGATTTTTTAAACCCCAGCAAAGCGGTTTAATTACGATTGAAACATAGGCCCTTTTCAGCAGCTCCGTACATCAGGTTACGGCCAATTTCTCACTCGATGGAGATATTCGTTATATATAAACAAAGACACGGGTATAATTCACCCCAAGTGATGTGTATACTATATCAAATTAAAAATTCGTGACATGCCATGTTCCCAGAATATTGCAAGTTGCCTGAAGTTCTCATGCAGCGACTCTTAATATAAACTTTGACCCGGAAGGCCCAGTTTTCACCTTTATAACACGAGTATATCTCTCTCAACACCTCCCAGGTCAGGAATGTATTTTAACAATCCACAAGGTACTTAACAAAACATACCTTTCTCAGAAACTGTGGAAGAAGACGAGTACTGTCAGGGACTGAACTACTAAACCACATTTAGCTTCGAACATACCGTGCACATACTTGAACAGTAGTTATGTTGGGTGGGCTGAGGCGCAGTGGCATTTAAATTTTCAGTTGCGCTGTAAATATATCCAATCGTGACATGGATTTGTCGATTCTGTCGTGGTTGATAACTCATCTATCAGATTCCTAATTCGTAATTTTGAGAAAATGGAATTGCTGTACGTACTCATTTTCCCGTATTCGTAAGTCTTGCAGGAAATTTCACATGCGCACGAAATTCATACAAAGTGTTTTATTATCCGGGTGAGGTTTCCGGTATATATAAACAACTCAGTGCACCTAATAACCTATGTGTCGTTATTTTTCCATGTAACGGTATTTAACTGAATTACACCTGAATCCGTAAATTTATGTGTTTTCAGTGTAGTGAACCATCGGATTAGTGAAACTTCGAAATAGCCAACCTTTGGAATAATGAACGTTAGGAGTTAGCGCGGAACCTTTGGGATAGTAGGCTTGTTAAGTAACCCGCAAAACTGCAAACAGGCAAAATATTTCTCCAAATCGTTCTCTGACTCAATCTTTCCCTCCGAGTATGAACTAATGAGGTGTATTTACTTATTAAAGAACGCCTGATTTTAAAGTTTGGCAGGACTGAAGTAACGCGAGAACGTTCCCTTTCTGGACCACATTAAATATACCTCCAATTTTGAATCCCGTTCTTTGCGAGCAACCGTTACGGCATCCTCATTTCTCGTTTTTCGAATTCCGTTTCATACTTGGAACACGATTGTACACCCGAGAGTCATCATTATGTGTACATATTTCTCTTTCCTTTAACTAAGCTTCCTGAAGTAGACATCCATGTTCGGTAACAGCAGGAATTCATTACCTGGAAAGAACAAGTAGCTTACTGCCCGTTTCAGTCTCCTTCCCCAGACAAAATCCAGCATACGATCAAATTGATACACATTTACGTATCTCAATGGAACTGGAAACAGCTAGTGAAGCAGAAACTCCTGAAACGCCCAGTCTTTTAATCGAACGGAAATTATGACTACGTCACATGGACGATTGTAATAGCATACGGTAATGTATCAATTTCTTTGTTCGTCAAATAGCGGGGAATTTTGCCTGAGTGAGCGGAGGCGATAAAAATATCAAAAAGTGGGACAGTTCTCCAAGCCCGGGACAATCTACGAGTAGTCTATACGCAGTCAGCAACATAAAGTATTGAAATGGGTTACCAGGTAAACTTACCTTCGTTTTCAAATTTCATTTCACGGGTTTAGTTATACATGTATGGTACAAATGGCATTACTGATCAGGAATCGAATTAAAAAATCCACCACCACAGAAATTTGCACAAATGAATTCTGAGAAATAATACGCAAATAATCATAACCACATATACAAAGTTTTAAAAACAGAGATTAAAAGCGAGTTTGACCATACATGTAGGCATTAACGGTGCAGCAGAGTCTGTCGGATGTATAGTTACTGCACAAAGAAAAGTCAAACAGACAAGCAGTGGATCACATTCTGTTTCTAAATGTTACTGCACCAAGAAATAAAGACAACGAGTAAAAAAGCAAGAAAGGGTTAATGCATGTGTACGTATTATGACCCTACAGAGTATGAGTTTAGTCGAGTATGCTTTTACAAAAAATCAGGCCTATGTTGCTTTAAGTGCATATTCCACGTAGAAAACTGCGCATTTTATCTGAACGAACTTTCGTCCATCACTAAAATAGCCTAAATAAGAGAAGCAAACATGATAAGTTATCGCCAGACTGGACTTCTCCGCTCAAACGTGTAGAGCAAATACATGTACACGTAGGCATATCTTTTTCTTCGAAATTGCTAATGTCATGAATACCGCGGTGACACTCGTTTTCTTGGCTGCAATTTGTGTAAGTACAATGCATGCGTCGTTCATTTGTGTGTGTCGGTAAGGGTTAAATACTGTTCGTCTTTTTGATTTTGTTGACAATAGTAAACAAATTTATTCTAGACTGAGGCATCGTTCCAACTTTCACCGTTTAATGTCGAGAGACCTGTGCTCCCAGCGACATGTTTATAACAAACTGTTTTCAATATGCAGCTCGGCAGTTGAATCAACTAACCTAACGCATGGTTAATTCAAGCGGCATTGCACTAAAATGTGAATTAGATTGACATGTATCTAAATATGCACGTTTAATCGCCTCATTTTAAGGTTTTGTTGTATTCCATTTTCAAAAGAATGTTTGGAGTTTTGTCGTAGAATTATACATAACGTTAACGTAGTATATCAAATTCCAACGCCGTTTTGAAGGTTTCGTGTTTCAACGAAGACAGAAATTTCTTGGCAAACGTCCAAATCAGACATCTTTTACAGGTTCGCAAAGGGAAAGTTGTGCATCCGCCCATAGAACAAATAATTTAATAAACGTAAATTTAATATTTTGTAAGAAGTCAAGTTGTCTTGTTGGACCATTTTAATTGAAATCATTAATGTTAATTAAAACCAATTTTAATCAAAATCTCTGATGGCAGACTGCAATCACTTCTGTTTCCAGATCTGTCAGGGCAAACCTATTTCAAAAAGACAAGCTGATGACATAGTCGGTAAGCAAACGTGAGCAATTGATCTGTTTATGGTAGGGAGTGACGTCATTTACACAGAGGATTGTGGGATTACAATCAAGCCGAAAAGCACTTGCAGAAGGTAGACAGCCAGATTTTGGAGTTCACTACATGCCAAAACTTGGAACATTAAATGTCACAAGTTGTTTACTATATGCGCATGGAATATTCAGTGACGTCATTCAGTACACCATGTACTGCTTAAAGATGCACACTTTGACAAAGTAGCAATTATTTATATAGCGTATTACTTTAATGAAGCGTCGTATAAAACTGAAAACAAACAATAACTTCAGTAGGTTTTTGCATAACTAATATTCAGATCAAACGATATAATATGGCCATGATATTGATATTGTTCAATGGGGCTATTCGGAGAATTCTTCTCGCGGTGTCGCTGCTGTACTAGTGGTGATTGAATTGCGCATGCGTGGCTGTCTGCATATAAACAACTGGTAAAAGATGGAATTTTTATCAAAATACGTCGTCGCGCTAAGCCTTATTACTGCTAATTTCCCTGGTGCAAGTCTTCGACAGGTGGCCACAAATTCCCAAAAGACCAAAGGTTACTATATTCGTGGACAATTGCGGTCAACAGGGTCAACTATCTGACAAAAAGTGTGTGGATGCTGAAGCCCCGTGTGTGCTCTATGTCTATGACTATGCAGTTCCATTCGGAGACTACACAACATTACTTGGTAAGTTTTTAGCAATCAGTTTCTATCAACATCGTTCGGTGATGTTATCCTCACCAGTTATCCCACTGAATAACAGTTTTATTAAATGAAACTAAGTGTTTCTTTTTGGAAACTCACCCGATCCCGGGTAGGCTAGCAGCACATATTCATATTGTCCTGGGTGGGAGTGCTCCCAAAATAAGAGGTGTATGGTACGTGATGCACAGAAGTCAAGAGTGACTTTTTCACAGCAGTTTCTCTTCAAAACTCTGCAGTTTCCAATAAAATTCTCTAGATGAGTGAGTTTC
>NMRA01000494.1:151931-236144 GCA_002633005.1 Phoronis australis | reverse complement strand
TGTGTCTTTATTTTTTATCCCTAGCCATAACAATTCTTTAAACGCATCACTTGTCTGTAAAATGTACAAGTTTTTTGAGACAACTTCAAACCTTTGTTACCCATTTTCAAGCCTTTTTAATTTTGATACTTTCAGCAATTTTAAACTCAGATTACAGGTTCATAGGTCTGTCAAGCATACTTCTAGCCTAAGGTTGAGGGAACCGTTTTTCTTCTAATAGAAGATATGAAGACTTGGGTCATTTAAAAAGGATGGATAATCTTTCTGTTGTTTAAGAGTAATTACAAATCGTAAGGCACCACCAAAAATGCAATTTTCACAAAAATGGCAGTCATTTGAATTTATAACGACTTGCAACAATTCAAGGCATGAGTTAAGACTATTCAGTCACTGTGAATTCGGAAAATGTAATATATTTTCGTGGTTTTACAATTGATACAACTAGCAAAACAGCATATCTCCTCTGCACGGTACAAGCCTTCAAACCTAAAAACCAAAGGTTACGTGAAAACTGACGTGATAGATTTCCATTTCAACGTGTAACAGATTGCCAGAAGACATATGATAGGGAGTAAACAAATAGTCTAATGCAATGGATATTTATCACTCACGTACCCTTTACCATTGGCATTGGATTGTAATCTTAACTCATTAACCTGTATCGAGTTGACAGCATAAACATTCAGCATTGATTGATGTAACTATCACTGATAAACTTTTAGAAATCATTCCAAACAATAATAATACTTTGATGTACGAAAGATCCCGATTGCTACGTCAAGTATCGTATCACATATCACAACATATAAGATTAACCAGACTCTGGCTGGCCACTGACTGCCGCGAAGTCGACATCGGCGAGTGCCTCAGTTAACAGGCATCGGTAGAATAATCATGGAATAATCGTAAAAATAATCACAAACCTTACCTTTGTATGAGGTCGTGCTTACTTCCTCTCATAGAAGCACCCTTTTTACGCAATCTCAGATTCAGTTGGCACGACCGCAAGCCATTTCACCATGTATTTAAAGGGCTCGCGATATCGAGGCTGTTAATCTATCACCACTAGTACACGCACGCCATCTAGTGATTGTAGATTTTCCGAATAGCCCCATTGTTATGATTGCCTGTCTCTTTTCAGCTAAAAGGCATCAGTTTATGTAGACGATGTCATTTCAGAAAACATTCAAATTATTTTTGAGTTAGAAATTTCGTGGATATTGACTCATGTACGAGATAAGTGGTTACATCTATCTAGTATCAACAACAGCTTACAGAGCGGAAAGTTGTAAATGCGTGACACTTTCTGGATTCTGGGTGAAAAGGCAGAGCTTGCAGTGAATCAGTGATATTGAAAGCGTGGTACGCATCGATTTTACGACACGCGAGAGTGCCAATGCCTTTTATTTTATCAATATTCTTGTGTTTGTCTATCTGTCAATGTACAGTGGAGTTCTATAGTATTCATTTACTTAATTTCAAGAACGCATGCGCAAGCGGTGTTTTGGCCCAACCTCTACCCCCCTATAGGGAACAGAGCATGTTGCATGCTAGTGAGAGTCACAAGGGTCTCTATGGTCGAGGTCAAATGTTTTTACAATGCAGTACACTGTACTCTATAACAATGGATACTGTATACACACAAATCTTAGGGAAAAAGATTTAAATCTGTGAACTTTGTGCTATTTACTGTACCTATGTGAGTTCTAGCTGGTTACGACATGTCCTAAATCACTGGCTTGTGTAACATTTCTGTTTTGAGTCTATTTTTTGCTCTGGCGCATGTCATATATTTAAAAGGAGTTTTAAGGCAACGGCAAGTTGTCACAATTTCAACAAACTGCGTGCAGTCCCACTCATGACTTGTGGAGATTTTGTCTAGAATCTGTCGTGAAATCTGCAATGCTAACGGTAACATCGCAGTACGAAGTAAACAAGGTGCTTATACAATCGACAGAAATCGACACGCGAAATTTGTTCTTTAGATGTACAAGTATGAACTTCTTATTATTAATATGATATTTATTGGAACATATACATTTCTGTGGATCGTACGCATGATTTTGTGCTGTTTAAGTTATGAATCCTACCAAAATCTATAAGGGTTCAATGGTAAAAAATGTAAGGTGATGTGGTACAGGACTCTGGTTATGTGGTGCAGGACTATGATTATCCGATACCATATACATTATTTTGAATCATTCGCTTTAACCTAAAAATATGGAAACAGTTCAAGCAACTTATGCAAGAAATCAAATCTTTGGCTTTGTGCCTAAACTCCAAAGCAATTGACAATTATTTTAAAATACGTATAATGACGTCAACAGCTAGTTGACAATCACGGTTGTAAATTGCGATATGAAAAGATTTTAGGGACCGCAATCCTGATGTACACAGCTCCACTTCGGGTAAAGTTAGTCATAGCATGATATGCTAGCACGAAATATGTTCCACTTAAAACGCGTGATTATTTTCCTTCAAAGCAATCTATATCCGCTGATATAACTTTATTCCAGGTTATTGTCCTACAGGATGGAATAAATGGCAGGATAGATGCTACATACTAAAGCAATCCACGGTAGGTTCTTTGAACTGAAGCATCAAAAATACAGATTAAAGTTATTTTACATGTATGTTGTTCTGAACGAATCATGAAATATTCCCACCTAAAGAACATTAAGCACTTTTGTAGTCATCGACTTGGTTTTATCTTGATCTCTACTTAGTTTAGAAGTCATCTTCTATGTCGGGAAGTATTGATATCAGACAGACCAAATTTCAGGTCATTTTATGACCTGAGGTTTGATCAGCCACACCTTGTTCAAAATCATGGGATCTTGTACTACTTAGTACCCAGTTTATAAATGACCTAAGTCAAGTGCTATTCAAAGAACATGCTGACTGAACAAGGTTTTTGAAAGGACAAACGTCAGACGTCTCAGAATTGAGTGTCTTTTTTGCAGAAACAATGGTCTTCCGCTGAATTTGACTGCAATCAAAATGGCGGTTATCTGGTTAGTGTTGATTCGTCAGAGAACCAAGAGTATGTGAACAGGTTGTTGGGTGGAAGAAGCATAAGGTGGGTTCATGAACTAGTGAACGCATATCAGACGTTAACACAATAGATAAAGGATGTTGTTAAAATTAGGACCACGGATACATTACCTCTACTTCTGAAGGCATAATAACCTGAATTCTATGTTACCAAGTTCATGCTGCCTCGAAATAAACACCCAGCAGAATTAGACAGGCAGCAATTCACTGAGAGCGTTCAGATTAATTTTAGATTGAGTTTCATGCTTACACTGTTGGCAATATGGGGTTTTTCGGTTAAGTTTAAAGTTTATGTTAAACACGATTCCATTTGATATCGCATATTTCTCATTTTGCTGGATGTGATAATGCAGGTGAAACTGGATGATAATAAATAGCATCAGCAATTGTTCACAGGCGACAGTAGTCATCAAGATTCGAACGACCTGTGCACAAAGCCATATGGATTACTAAATTTCATTAAGCTTGCGTTACTTTCGAAACACCTAAGTGAGTTTTGATTCATCGTTGATGATTTTATTACACTCTACATAGAGGCATTTCAAGCAAAAATTTCAAAGTTTACACGGGTTACGAAAATCATTTCTAATTCTGAATACGTGAAAGTCCTGCAATTAATTTTAGGGATTCATTTGTTTGGATTGGTCTTTCTGACAAAACGACAGAGGGCGCCTGGAGGTGGTCTGACAAGACACAGTTAAACTACACCAACTGGTATGACACACAGAAGCAGCCCAATGGGAATCAAAGTAAGCCGATTTGACGTACATGTATGCTGTCCTAAGATATACTGCAAGTTAGGAACTTTTCTATTTCGGTGGATATCTCACAATTGTAATTCCTTGACAAATTTATTATTTTATAGTCAATGCCTAGGTCAGGATGCGCAATCTGATTGGTGGTAACTACATGTGATGGGCAGGAAGGTTTTACATGCGCATATCAGCAAACTTGTTTGATACCAGAAGGTGAAATTTGCTGTTTTTCCTATACCATTTCCGAAGTTCAAAGTATATAGTGACATATATAAAAGAATCTCAGGCAAAAGACTTCGTAATAACAAGACTTTATCTCTGACACACAGTGTTCAGTTAGTTCAATATGAGGTGTTATTGTGAACGGAAGGTATTCATCATCACAACATCAAGCAACTTATCGTGCTGGTAAAATGTCAAATTTTTGTCTTCTAGCACTAAAATTGTCTAAAATTGTTGACTGGTGTAATTCAAGAACCACTGTTCTTATTATTACTGTATGTATTTTTAATCCTTACCACAGCGGAAAACTGCGCTGCTATTGAGGTAACATCTAAAATGTGGTTTGACAGACCGTGTGGCGATATGCACGTATACATTTGTGAACAGAAGACGAAACCACAAGAGTCACTTAGTGAGTAGCCTCCATTTGGTCAATCTGCTTGCATATTTTCCGTGCTCGGGACAAAATTTTTGTAGACAAAATTGGAATCAAAATAATATTGTTTAATATAATAATACCGTTTAATATGAAACAAAGATGAGTTCCAATTGATGCACGCTAAAGTACATTGTGGTTTACGTGGATGGTTCTCTAACGCTGGTTTGAACATGAAAAGCTAAGTTCAAGTCTGACATTGTCATGATTGAGTTTTTATCTATTCAGCTTAAGTCATACCACACTCAAGTAAACAATAATATATTGTACACATTTTCTTGAGTTCGTACAAAATAGGACATGAAGATGAGAAATATTTTCATGTTCGATTTCCAGTTTTACATCAGACTGGAGTCTTGATGAGAGTCTTGTTACTCTCCATTAAAACACCCACAACCAGAATGATAGAGATTTGAGTAGGTTTATCCATTTAGAAAATGTATAAGTCACGAAATAAGACCAAATATCAGTTGGTTCTCGTCTGTTCCACTGCTCTTGCTATCTAGTAAAAACCTCTATAAGCATAATTTTCTGCAGTTTAAAACAAACGAGACTTATGGCCAATCATCATTTTGATTTTGTTATTTCAACGATGAAAATTAATTTCTTTTTAGGTCTGGTTATTGAGCTTGTGAATGTGACACTATATTGTAAGTTGTGAATATGACTCTGCATTGTTGTGAATGTGATACTGTATTGTTGTGAATGTGATACTGTATTGTTAGGCAAATCATGTATATTGTTGTAATAGGAAACTGTAGTTTTGAGACTGGCATGTGTGGTTACACCCTGAGTCAGAACCATTACTACACATGGAACCGCCAGTACAGGGGCGCTTACGGAACACCCAGTCACGCGGCAGAAGGTAATTCGTTTGTAATATCAAGCCATATAATTAAACACTGGATAATTGCTACGAACAAATTAGAAGAAAAGTCATAACCTAATGTTTACAATACAAAACACTGTTTAGCGAACGAATCGCACCATGCTGTACCTGATACTAGACCTAGTACACATACAATATAAAAGTACACCGCTTTATTCATGTGAACACGGGCATAGTTTTGGAAAAACTTGGCAATATTTCACCACAGGTTGGATGCAGCATTGAGATAATTGTACATTGTGCACCTAGAACTGCGTTAGTGTGAACACGGTTAGTTCTGGAACATTGTATTTACATGTAGATGTAAACGTGGTGAAGATTGTTTTAAATCGACTTATTCTGGTACAAATCGTACACCTGACTTCGCCGTTCTGTTTTGTTTCAAAAAGATAGTTTGGGACTGATATAATCACAGTTTTATAATAATTGCCGGTCCTTCTTTGCTGATAGTAAATAAGGCGAGATTGTGAGATCTTTATTTTTAACACTGAAGTAGAGCTACCTGTATCAAAATGTTAGATGCTTCAGGGCATGAAATTGATAACGTGTGAACTTTGTAATTCACAGAAACATACATAAATGAATACACTTGCGGAAACACACAGCACACCCTGGTGACAAACTCTAGCATTCACGCTTTAGCGTGATTTCTTACGCTTCACGTTACTTGGGATAAATGATGCAATTAAATGACGTAAAATGTTTCATGTTGAGACTACTGCTCGAGTACTTTGTGTTCACTTGAAATTTCTCATCCCAATTTGCATATGAAGTCCCGCCGGTTTCATGCTTCATCTCGAATACTTGTATAAAGTTTTCAATTTCAGTATCTGGTCGTCAGTCTTGCAAACAACTCTCAGATAGGATTCGTGTGCCTAAACTTTATAGCACGATATAAAAATCTTGGCTTCACATTAAAGTATGCGCGATTCCAAAGTATATATATATATATATATATATATATATATATATATATATAATGCACCTTCCCTCAAGGGAAAAATGTTGAGATCAGGTCAGTTTGTCGGTAGATTCGACTCTGCATATTTAAGTCTCCTTATGGTGAAATTACGTCTTTGTGTCAGGGTAGTTGAGTATTTTCATACGTAATGGAGATACTACTAATTGTGTAACCACAAAAAACAGAAGAAAACGTAATGCAGTGAGCTCAAGTTTGGAGACAACCTTTTAGACTGAACCTATGATACGGCAAATTTGTCCAACTACACGGCCGACCGAGACATTGGCAATAACGGGAATTACTGGGAATTACACTGTAGAACATGGATTTATTCAATTGCTTGAGAGTATTTGTTCACATTAATCCGTACAAAAGCTGCATCCGCCACCTTACTACACTTTTTAATAAATTTCGAAGGGGAGAATCAAAGCAAAGCACGTACTGACACTGGAATACATAACGCATCACTGATATCCCAGAACTGAAGGAAGATATCGCTACAACGCACTGTATGTCACATTAGCGACCGATTTAGCCGAGTCTATCGCTTGGAAACCATGTTACATCTCAGTGAGTTTGCAGACTAGCTGCATTGTACATGCATGTTATCAACACTGCACATGTATCTCCTGTTCCTGCTCATTCCATGTTTCTTCGGTCACACTTAATTTGCAGCTTTAGAGGTAGCTTATGGGTATTGTTTATTATAAATTTATGTTACAGGTCGGTATTTCATGAATGTGTCGCCTTCTAGTTATGCACGAAGTGGCGATAAAGCCCGTTTGATATCGCCCGTCTACGACACTCAGGACTGTGATATTTTGGTTAGTAAAAACTGCTTTGTGTAACAAAAGGTTGCCTAAATACGTGACGTGTGTTTTTTAGCTGTGAATTCCATTTCTAGTGCAGGTTCTTATGGAAATAGCCCCTCTGACGCTGAACCTAGTCACACTATGAATTAGCGGCGACTTCAATTGCACAAAAAGAATCATGATTTTCTGAAATTCTTTTGTAAAGGGCCAGACCATGACTCACTGAAATCTTAAAAGTGAATGGTTTGGTGTTCAGTTACTTTTTCTAAACAAAATCCATTTCCATTCTGGCATCAGCCTGTCTGGTATTTTCAATCTACCATGCGCTGCTGCATACGAAAGTTCAGGCGACAGATTTTGGTTGGAAGGTTTTCACTTATGGCCACGTTTATGAATGGTGCATTACGAAATAAGTTTGGTTTATTTCTGACTAAAAGAGACTTATGTCTGACAAAATTCTTGAACGATATCATACATAAGTCCTTAATGCCCACTATAGTTTCATTTTTGTCAACATAACTAACGCCAACATGTGACCATGAGCACATTACATAACAGGTTTCTTTCTTGACTTAGACCTAGTTAATTTAAGTCTATATTTTCTCAGACTCGTTTTATTAAATTCCTTACAACCAACATTGAAATTAAGACCGAAAAAGGCCTAAGTGAAGATCTAAAGTTAACGCGTTACGTAATAGTCTCAAGGTTGGATTTTGTGTCTAAACGATCATCTAAGTGGCTATCGCTGTCATCTGTTGAGTAAAATGTCGTTGATATTTTTTACAATATATTGTCCCTGAACAATGTCGTAATGGCTTGTCTGTTCTCGGTCAGATAACAGGATAACCTGCAGAAACCTGTTAAGATAATGCAATGCTATTACCCTGTAATACCTGGGTCCTCTCAGATAAGCGAATGTGATCTGAATTCTATTCAAAATCTTCCAACCAAGTCCACATTTAGAGTTTCGACGTAATGTTTATTCTGAAACCGTACTTCACGCACCATCTCGCTTTGTTTCATAAAATCTCAACAGGTGACGAAATGTACAGTGTACTTTATTAACTCAAATGCATCATTTCTAAGTATTATAAGCAAGGAGTAAACTCCTTGTTATTAGACAATACACCAAAAACAGACTTAGTGTTATTGAGATGCTGATTTTCTGAACTTGGTCTTCGATCTTTAGTAGTACCGATAGTCGGTCATAATATATTAAACGTTCTTAGATCTTGCATGTTTGTCACGTGTCCCCAATTGTCCGGCATCGCAACAAAAACACTTTTTTGAGAACATCTAAGTAATCAACAGTTATATGTGTATATTCTCACACTCATTTTTGCTCAAGTTGGATTTTAAGTATTTTATAAAATACTACTGTAATTATGAGGAGCGTCAGATCAAGTTTCTGATTTAGTCTTTTAAGTCACTTTTGAGACCCGGTGATGTTGCTATCAAATACTTTTTTAAAGTTGAATTACTGCAGTCCAGCATTACTTACCACCTGATTTGATCATATAAATCTTGGAAAAACTTTCCTATTTGTTATTTTCTTTACACACATAAAGCTGTAGGATATGTTTGTGTAGCCGAGCTGTAATTTATAACATTCAATAGTTCTTCGAACTTCTACTTTCAATCGTTGTTTAAACTCAGCTTTTAGACTTTTTTGAGCAAAAAAGACAGGAGAAATGTTTGAAGAGAGATAATTTAGATATTTACAAATGCAAGTGGATAAATCAACACAAAAGTTACCGCATGGGCACTAAGCAACTCTAGTTGTACAGGCATCTAAAGTTTGGTATCAAAGATTTACTCTGGGGTTTTTGTATTGTTCTTACTATATTGTAAATGCTGGGTTCCGATAACATGTACTATTTACCTGGCATTAAATCCCGTCAAGGTAGTTTAAACCTCCAAAATAAATATAATTACAAATAATTTGCAAACAGTTGGATCCCTTTTCATCGTACGAATATATCGAAAGGCAACGATTACTCCCGTTCATTCTCTTAGCGTGTAATTTATCCACTGGTTGCCAAAGTATTGATAAAGAGGTACGCTAATCGCTTTGACCGATGGCAGTACAGTATGTAGTATAAAGGTATCCACTGCTTGCAACAATAGCCTGCGTCGCTCTAGTAGATTAGCGACTAGTCTGTCACATATGGAACATTACATTTACAAAATACCGCGAAAAACGGGTGATGAGGTTGGATCTCGCGTGATCATATCAATTCGTATCCGCGCCAAATAAACCACAGAAAAACGTTTCGCTATTGTTGTAATTTGAATGAGTTTTGTAGCAGTTAGGACTAAGTTCTTAAAATGGTAATTATAATTCTTGTAGATGAGAAAATCCGTATTTGTCGACTGGTTTACGTATCAAAATAAAGACTTATCTCCCTTGTCATGCATACTCGGGGAATTCCCTGTCAATGGAATCCCCGAGTAGAATCGCGACGAATGCGGACGATATATTGGAGTACCTGTAGTATTAATTGAAGCAATTTTAAAATGAAAAACGTCATTGAAACGGTTTAGTTAGCACTATGTGAACGTAAAAAGTTCACTGTGCGATTAATATAAAATTAGCAGAAGAAGCACAGTTGACAGTTCAACTAATTGCGCTATTGACTTTCCAACACTGAACTGCCGTTTGTTTGCTTATTAGCCCTGCAGTTCACCAGACTTTGGTAGATCTTTCCCGTGCACTAATTACAATACCAGAACAGCAACAATTTTTTGCGAAACATTAGTGAAGATGATACTGATGATGAAAAAAATATTGGCGACGTTTTGTAATACTGTTCCAGTGGCGGATCAGGGACCAGAAGGGGAGCCCCAACATGTTGCCTCGGGGGATTGGGCAGCAGAGCGTGGTTGTGTGTATTCAGGCGTCCCGAAAGTTGCGGGGGCCCGCAGAATGAACCTTTTGTTCGGGAAATCTATCGACTAAAAGAAATTTAAAAAATAAAGAAACGGGAACGAAAGCCCGCCACGATCTGGGGTCTGAGTCCCCCCCTTCTCCAGTATCAGTCCTAGTTATATTTCCTCATGCTTCGCGCTGTTGCTGTTTCATTTTGCTTGCGTCAGCCCCTGCCCCCCTAAATCCGCCTTTGTGTTCCAATTAGTGATACAATTAAAGGAAATTATCAAGAAGTGTACATGTGTGCTAACCCTGAGGCTCTGACATCAACAAGCGATGGTGTGAAACGCTTGCAAAGCAAGGTATTAGCTCCTAAAACAAGGAATTAGCTTCCAACGTGGCAATTGTGGTAATCAACAAAGGACACAATGTGTTATAATGATGAGTTTAATGCAGACAAAAATAATTTCAATAACATCTATTCGTATCACAACAGGTTTCACAGCACCAATTGTTATGCCTTTTCTAATACCCAGAATTTCCAAATCTGAGCCTGGAAATTTTACGAAAATCTGGGAAAGCTGCCAAAAATAATCAAAAACATAAATTTATTCAATGCAGACGCACTAAATAAAAAATGCCTCCCAAGAGACACGCCAACCTGGAATTAACAAGGATCCCAACAGCCCTTTTAGGTTACCCTAAATACAAAAATTGGGACAGAGTCGGAAATCCACATCTGATTCATTTAAATAAGATTTCATGGGTGGTTTTACTGTCAAAATTGCCTTTAATTTTTGATACAGTAACACGATCAGTGACAGTGTTATCAAAGCAACAAGTGTTCAGAGAACATCATGTAGGCATGCATTCTTAACCTCAACTATATATCGGAAGTCCAAAATCTAAAACATTTTAAATGTTTATGTAAAAGTAATTCTGTATTTTACATTGAATTAGATGCTAGAGACACAATTGTAACATTTCATGATCTCGTTTAACCATTTATTTTTTCCATTAACATATGTAAACAATATCGTTTTATCACATGGCACAAGTTCCCTTGGTACATGTATGTACCAGTCTAACCAACTAAACTATTATTGTTTGATTAAAACCCCTTTAAGCATATTGAGTACTGAGATCATTCAGTGGCTGACTCACCAAGCAAATGATTTTAACAACACACACACACAAACACACGCACACACAAACACACACAAACACACACACACACACACTCACACACAAACACACACAAACACACACACACACACACACATTTCTTGAGAAAAAAAATCTCATAGGTTACATATCAGAAAGCATTATGTCAGGACTATTTAACGACACGGGTACTGCCACTACTCTCTCATTCAGAGTCATTAACTGAAATGGACTATTGATATCTGTTGTCACTTATGATTTCTACCTTTCGCCACTGACATTCTTAAAGATGGTGAAAACTACCACACCACAACTGTCTGTCAGAAATTCAAGGGGAAAGTTAACAATTTATTAAATCTTTGTCGTGAGAGTCACTTTTAATGAACTTACATGAGTGTTCTTGCAACCTGATATGCTACAACATAGCGTTAGGAATTTGAAAAGTACGAATACAAATCCCTTACGCCCCAAATTTCAGGATGAAAAATTAAATTTCAGCCGTGATTTCTGTGTTCTGAAGTTAGGAGGCTGTCTCAGCCTGGAGAATTTTTAATGTAATATATCACCGATCTAATTGCTATCATCTACTGTGTCACCTTTGCTAAAAATATATGTCAAAAACAATTTTAAGCTATAAATGTGATCCATCTAAAATATGTTCAAACATACACCATTGCCACCATGATGAGGATTTTTGGCAAATAACTACATGTATTCCATACATTATGGCTACAGTGAAGTCATTCTTAGTCACAGCAATATGAAGTGAATGACACACAGAAGTGGTAGCCCATAAGGACGCTTTTCCACTTCTTTCACAATTTTGCAAAGAAGCAACTTCTCATCCAGGTCCCTCATGGGAAGTCTAAGCACACTTTTCTGAAGTTTTGCAAAGATCATCCAAACATGTACTGATTTTGAACAACAGTTTCGGATCAAGTTCCCCAGTTGAGTCTTTAGGCACGTTTGACAGGAAAGGGTTGGGTTATTGATAATCTTCAGACACTGAATACCCATGGTCAACTAACACGGACTCAAAATTTAACAATCTCTTTGTTCCTGTTGTCTCCTTAGAAACAGATGGCGAATCAACTAGTACATGTTTCTGTCGATCTTCAGACTGAGCAATGAGAATGCTGACATCCATTCTTGCTGATTTCTGCAGCTGTGTGAGTTTTGAACAAAACGGAGTACATATGCTGCAGATAAACACAGGCCTAGTGTCCAGAAAATCATTGTTAAATTGAATGCAAAGGAGTTTAAAAAAATCCAAGTACCTCTGCTTTAATGCAACATTTTTTAACTTTGTGTGCGTGAGAGTCAGAGTATAACAGCTTGTCTCATAATATGCATGTCTTTGACTTTGCCTTTTTCAGTGGAGTATTACAGTTCACCATCTGAAATTAAATATACGTAAAAAGCAAAGGCTTTCAATTTTTACTAGCATGACTGATGTGCCTCCTAGAATTATCTGTGTTCAAGTGAGTTGACTTGCGGCTGAAAAAAATTAATCAAGCTGATCAATTTTAGTACTGCAGACGGGAAATATGTTTAATCAAAATTTTGCAGAAATTCTATACTTACAGAATTACAAAATAAGACTCTGCTCGGACATAATGGTCCCTGAAATGGATAACAAGTTTCATCCACTGATAATAAAATACGCCGGAAGATTTAAGGCGAATTATGCTTCACACTGGCGGACGCGGTAAAAATAGGAGGGTGTGCAGTGTAAAACTGGCCAGTTGACAATTTGGGCAACTGAACCAAGGACTGATTGAAGAAAAATTTACATTACAGGAGTAATTGTTAAGTTGGAAGAAATTAAAGACATCAATGGGTACCTAAGGTGTCCCTATATGAGCAAGAAGTACTCAAACAACATGACTTTCATATTTTAATCAGTGTGAGGCATAAGTCAACGAAAATCTATCAATGTATGAAACTCCCAGAGGAGCTTCACTGTCTCTACAGGGGCCAGCTAGAGACGGTGGTCACTATCTAATCCACTGGACAACAGTAGTATTATTCAGTTGTTACATTCATCAATTTTTTTGACCATGTCGTTGTCCTGTCGTTTTTTCTCTATTTTCCCTAGTACAAAGTGACCAACAACACGTGTATTTGCCTGGTCAAGTCTAGACATTTGCTGTCACTAGGGAGATCCATCTGGCTAACACTAACAGTCTGATTTCGTGATGTATAACTGGTGAACCTGCACTGAAGTTTTCCAAAGTAGTTACATGTAGGTGTGATAAGACTGAACTCTGAAGTCGAAGTACAAGCGGCCACGGCACAGTCACAGTGATGTGTCGAAAATCACCATTCAATTTATCTTCAATTCAAACCCCTAACTCACTTTTTAAGCAAGTACCACCGTGCAGGCGTACATGGCTGGTCCAGATTACATTCCCGGTTCGGATATTGATCTGAGTCGGCATTTACAACAGTTGTTCAGTAACATTTACATTGATTCAAAAATGCAATAGGCCTACTGCCTTAAATGATAGAAGTGAACTACTTTCGCGCAGGCAAATGTACTCCATATGAGTAAGATAATACACGCAGTGTTGGCTTACATAGTAAATGCGGCAGGGTCACTATCAGCTTTCTTATTGTTAGGTTATGGCGTGTATCCGGTTCGTACTTTAAAATTAACATATAAGTTTAGGCGGTTTGACTATACCCGGAGAATCCGACTTGGGAGTTTGAACTCGTCCAGGTCCTGCCCTGAGCGTAAAAGAGGTATTATGAGCCTAAATGTAGTACACAGCAGTGAAATTTTAAGTCTTTCTTTTTGGGGAGACAATATGTGTCGTCACGATGAGCAAAAATAATGTGGCTGGTGCGACAATAGATGTCGCAACAATGTTCAGTGCGTAGACATCACGTAGACCGGGCGCGCGCCACGCAGTCACAAACTTGAAGCTCGAGCTGTCAATATGACGCCCTAATGTAGAGTGTTACACAGGAGAAAAATGACGGAAAACATTGGGAGAATTGGGCGTCAGTAAGGAAATGCAGGGTCTCTCAGAGTTTTTCCTGCAGTCTAATAGTTGAGTTTATTAGTTCTGCCACTGAGTCATTGATTTTTTGGTTCGGTCATGGAGTTTATTTATACTGCCACTTTTTTATCTTCTGCCACCGTAGTTTAAGCAAAGGGACCATGCTTTGTCTCCACCTTAGTTTGGGGATTGAGACCATATGTAGGCCTACACTGTACTATGAATTAATAAATAACTGTTGACCAGCATATGCCGTTATTCAATGACAATGTTGTACATGTATGTAAACTGTAGTTAACTGAAAATTTGGTATTAGGAACAGTCATATGTGTTTTACTTGTATGTCGAAAACCACATCTACATGCCCGAACTTACCGGCCAGTCACCAAACTCAGTTAATCGAAGTGAATAATTTATTCTATATTGGAATGTATACTGCTTTAAAACACATATCTTGATACACGTACAGTATGCATTCCAAAATCAGAGGTTCTCATGTATCAAAACAAACAAATTCATGCAAAATTTGTACTTAATTCGAAATTCTATAGACTTGTGGTGCTTGCTTATGAGTATTTTGTTTTGTGACTCAAAATTTGCGCAGAAAGAAAAGTGTAATGACGTAACCAAGATATCACACCTGTATGACTGAATTGCGTAACCAACCTATACCCAATATAAATAGTTCGCCATTCAAAACCGAGTGGAATGATACATGTACATTTACCAAACAGAGCCTGGGTAACATTAAATGATGACTCCGCGAAAAATAATGACCCCAGTTATATTTTACAGTGTCTAAAATTAATGCAGAGAATGTTCAACCCATGAAAAAAGGAACTCACGCCGTGAAAGCCTGCCTCGCCATTATTTAACGGTTTCCACGCAATGGGTGGTTGGGATGATCTTACGATGATACCCACAATTGGCGATCTTTCAACAAAGTCCGTGACCCAGATGTTTAGGTCTGGGGGACCTGAGTGGCGCGCCGCAAAGGAAACTTTGCTTCTTACTTACAGGTGTATATGACGCAATTAGAGAGAGAAAGCACCGAATGGTGTGCAGACCAGGAATATGACGTGTGGGAGCTGCGCTGAAGCGAAAACAATCACTAGTTTTAGAATAGTCTTTCGTTCGGTTACCCACATCATCTGGTCATTTTTATACTAGCTGCCAGAACATAATGTTCGATTTCATGCATGAAGACTTATACGAAATACTTGACCACATGTTAAGAATCTTCCAATCACAGCCAAGTTTTCTCGATATCGAAAGCCAAATTTGAAACCGTTGGAAGGCCGAGCGTGGGTGAGAGAAGAATTTATTTAAACTTTTTCAGCAGAGGGACGCGCGTGATGGCTTAGGTTTGCGGCTTATATTTTCAATTATTATTTGTAACTGCATTGAAGATCCAAGCGTGCATGTTACACATTGTTAATACAAGTGAAGCCAAATAGCCGTCATGGGGATACATGTTATTAGTAAATAATAATTGGTTTGGACTTACAATACCTATATATTTTTCAACAGGTACAGTTTCATCGCTTCATGTACAGTGACGATACACTAAACGTCAAGCTGAATACACAAGATTTGAAAACGAGGACAGTCTTCACTAAGCAAGACAACGACCGCTATTCGTGGTATAAGGAAACAATTCTCGTGTCTAAAGAACTGGGGAAATTTCGGGTAAGACGCTTATTATGATATAGAAAGCTTCCACAGAATTACTTGCTCGTCGGTGTGACTGTGATCGTAGAGAGGGATTACTGTTGCGGGGAATTGGACAAAGTGTGGCATGAACAATTGCTTCATAAAATAACAGCCAATAGGTGCATGTATGCCCTGGTGTTAATTAGTCTGAAATTTTCCGCGCAAAAATAGCGCCTGCCGGTCTGGAGTAAAGTCTTCATGCATCACAACTTCGAGAAAGAAGTCTAACTGTGCCAGAAACTTGCCAGATTGTGTTCCTGGCATCACGTACTCAGACACACAAACGCTCTGAGGTTCCCTGACCATGACAAGGGGATCTTGACTAGTGACAGGATCCGGGGTTTGTCATGCGGGCGACGCAGCACTAGTGAAGTAATTGTGCTGTCTATAGCCTCGAACCCCCTGTAGTCTGTTCCTCCCATTCCGATGGGCGTTGCAGCACTGAAATAATTCGGGAGGCATCAGCTCCCCAGCCCCATATGCTGCGCCTCCCATGTTCGTGCCTTCCCTATGTGCACGAACGAGGGACAAATAGTGAATCTGGAGGTGAGTGGCTTTCTCATCAAAACGGATAGAACTGAACGGATTGATGGATGAGACTGCAACGCTAAATTACGTTTTTGTTCAATGGTCAGAGATGGTTTTTACCGGAGGTAATTTGCACTTGTTTTTGTCCACGTACATGTAAGGCAGCCTGGAACCTATGACGTGTTGAACATGAATCATAGATATAGGCCGTGTTGCATGTGCTGCACAGCATTTTTGTCACGAGTTGCACATTCCCGTTCAAATGTAGACCGATCTAAAGTGCACGCCAACGGAATACCAAGCTTGTAAGCAATACTAGCTTGTAAGGGTGAAGCGCGTCTATTTAAAGAATTCGCGTTCAAGTTGCGCTGAATTCCCGTAATGTGTCCCTTTTCTGCCTATTTTGGCAATTTGCAAATGTTCCGGTTCTAAACTTTTGATTTCATCAGGCAAGGATTCTGATGTTTTGCACGCTGTTATCGACCTATTATTATTTATATTAAAATATTCAATGTCCAAACCAGTCACCTAACTTTAAGCCTAACAACCCTGTCAAAATCAACGATAGTGAACTTATACATGTAGGCTAACGTACTCTAATGACAATAAATTTTGGGCTCATCCTTGTTAGATGGATATTTCTGGGGTACCTCTTTTTCTTGATTGGTCCACGACGTGTAATTATCGCCCTTGCAGACTGAAGGCAGCATTAATCCTACGTAGTGACTTTTCTCTAAAACTGTCATTCCAACATATCACTATTACGTCAGACCCATTCAGTGAACAGTTGCCTTATCTGTGGTCGTTTGTCCTGTCACCCAATTATTCAGTATAGCATGTCCGTGTTTCACCTGTTCAACACATGATAGTGTTATCACTGTGAATATTTGTGTCCAAAGGTGTTGGGCTAACTGATAATTACGGTGCTTTTAGTTGGAATTTGAAGCCATTAAAGGTGCGTCTACTAGATCAAACAGGGCTACCGCAGTAGACAACATCCGACTGATCAAGCAAACGAGCTGTAGAGGATCTTCCTGTAAGTACATGTATCGTTCATGTGATATCCGATATTATCGACGAACAGGTGAACACTATTGAACAACTATGCTTAAACAACAGATCGTGAACAAATCTTTCCCCCAAATTAAGGAGAGACCAACCCTGGTTGGGCCTTTTAACAGATATTAACAATGTCTTATATATCCAATTACCTGAAAAAATAATGCTTTGCAACCCAGCTACTGTACAACCTTAACAAGGTTTAGAAGACATTTTGAAAACACTGGCAAAGTCAGCCGGAAGGGCAATCTTGGCCTACGCGTTTAGCAAACTGCATGACATCGGTGGGGAATCATTGTATCCAACATCTGACATAGGGAGTGTATTGGCTTTTAGCTTATTAGTGGTTTGTTGTTCAAGATTGATGCCTGTGATTAATTAGCAGGTTACATTACGAGGAATGACGTCATCGGAACAATATTTTCATCCTTTTAAGATGACAATGTGCATGTTGATCCTAGTCACGGCCAATTTCATAAAGGTGGTTAAAAGTTAAACCTGGTTTAAACTGGACTTAGACCAGGTTTAAAGATCAACTACATTTCATAAAGGTGGTTTAACTTTTAGAGCATTGGTTTAGTAAAACCTGGATTAACTCCAGTTTAGACCTGGTCTAAGTCAGTTTTCATTTCACTAACGTGGTATATATTACTTAGATCTGTATTATGAACTTATACCAAGTTAAACTTTACACTTGTTCAGACCGAGGTTTAATACAGTTAAATTATGCAGACTTGTACGACTTGGGTGTAACTGAATGATGCTGTGGTGTGCATTTACGACGCAGCTATAGAGCAAGAACGGATTATTTTCAATCTTCAATGTTAGGACGACACAACATCAAGCGTACATGTAACAGAGGGAAACAAGAATTTTTAAAGGGGAGGGGGTCGGATCAAGGATTTAAGAAAGGACGACCTGGAATAACCATTTGAAAATTTACTGGTTTGATATCACAAAAATCAAGGGAAAAGGGTGACCAGACCCCTTGAACCGCTCGATCCGCCTATACGTAGACCAGTACCTAATGAAGGGTGTCCTTCGTATTTTATCAGACTATGACGGTGCGAGCAGAGCGTCATCGTTGCAAGCGCTACTCGTACGAGTAAAAAGGCATCTAATGATAATTCTGGCAGAGTTCCATCTCAATTGGCTCTCGATATAAGGTTGCCTGGAAGGGAGTCCTGCCCCAGTGGCGGAGTTAGAGCCGCTGGCCATAGGGGTCATGGACCCCCTAAAATTCTCCCACAATGCATTTGGCAATACCGAGGTGCGAATGTTTGACGGCAAAACCCTGGCTAATACTCTGCCCTGGCCTCCCTTACTCAAAATCCTGGATCCGCCCCTGTGCCCCACTTTGGCCTCAAAAAAGTAAAATGAAACGAAAATAAACGTGTGCAGATACTGTGTTGCCGTCGTGAACAAGTATTTTAATGTGTGTACTTATGTTGACACAGACAATGCAAAATGAAAGATATCCCATCATGATATCCTAGGTCTGCCACTGGGTCCCTCGCTGTTTTTCTCTGCAATTTTTTCACTGATGAAATTTTCAGAATCTTTCTGGGCTTTATTCTGGATCAAAGCTCCAAGCCTGCTGTTTACGTTGACTTGATTTGGCACAGATTTTATTGTTCTCGACTATGAGATTGGCTTTTTCTATGATCAGTTATCGGAAGGAACATTTTTCCTCCTGAGAAAAGCCTTTAGCCTCTTTTCGCAAATGTCTGCATTGATTCTACCGCTGTGTGCCATTGTGTAGCCACGTGATCAAGGTTTCATTGAAGCACTTCAATAGTTTCTTTGTTGGATTATTCCGGATCAACACAATGGGGTGGCTTGGATACTTTAAGCCAAGTTTTACTAAACCACTTCATGGTCTAACAAAACCAGGCTTTCAGACTTTTAAAACGTGTTGGTGAAATGCAAATTAGGCCAGGTTTAGCAACACCAGATTTAAGTCTTAAACCTGGTTTTATTAAACCACTTTTATGAAATCGGCTGCTAAAGACTGAATCCTTGCAGTATGCCAAATTTGTCAGTAGTTTTGAGTGTACTTGACTTGTAGTACACTTGTTCGGCATGCTCCTAGGAGGACTTTGGTAAGATAAGACACGCTAGTGTCGTAGTCCGTAATAAGTGAGTAGTAGATTCAACGTTCTTCCAAATGGCGGCTCTATGTAGCGTTTTTTTGCATTACAGTGCTGCGACTGAGAAATTTGCTGCACATTCAGGTAGTTTTGAAAAATATGCCAAAGTAATAAAAGACACTACATGTATATCATCATCACAATAATCTTTACCCTCACCACTTCCATCACCTTCATCGTCGTCAGCGCCGTCATCGTCGTCATCATCATCCCCATCACCATCATTACTATCACCATGATCATATTCGTCATCATCATCGTCATCAACATCAACACCATCACTTTCATCATCGCCGTCACCATCACCATCATCAACATCAACATCAATATTAGTTTTTCCATGCGTTTGTGTCTCCCAAGCAATATTGAGAGAAACAGTGTGTGAGTTGAGGAATATCAGTTTGAAAGTGTTTTAAAATATTTTGCCTTCAGTTTCAACTTTTCTTTTATGAGGAAAGTGTATGTAATATTTTTTCAGTTAAGACGTGCGCACCACCGCCAACAATTAGACATGGTGCTAGGTTCTACAAGACATCTGGTAACAACGTGACTTACACCTGTAACCATGGCCTGAAATTGCGAGGGTACGGGTCAGAGACTCACACATTTTACTGTCAAAGAGACGGAACATGGAACATTGTAAAGACCGACCTTGTGTGTGAAGGTATGGGAAGAAGGTTCAGGTTACGTCAGGGCCAACGGTTTACAGCCGGTCACTAGCAGTGTTGAGAAAATGTTAAAAGATATAACTGTAACGTGTAGTTAGGATTTGAAAGGTCTAAACTAATGACGCCTTTCATTAGAGGCAGGTGGTGGTATTCCATTAACTAAAGAGTACGTCTATTCTCACGAGTCTTCTAGATCTGCCTTCACTCTACGACCTCTGTATGCAACTTCATACTCGAAAAATACAGCGGTTGGACCGTGTACACGGAGAACTGATCAATAGGCGATTTCGTGAGGAATTCGAGCAACTTCGGGATAGCATGACGTCGGTGAATTTTTCAAATATATACATCTCAGGTCCAACATAACATAAAGCAGTATTTCGAGTGGAAAATGAATCTAGCTAAATAGAAGACGGCAAATCAATTGTTGTTGTCGCCTTCCAGCTAATTGTCCATCGAGTCTTCAGATAACCGGATCACAAGGAGTCTTAGCAAGTCCTGGATATCCGGATGGTTACCATAACAACGCTAGATGCTCGTGGACAATAGTAGGCCTGAAAAATCACAAGATTGGTCTTTCCTTCACTTACTTCCAGACAGAGTTTGTGCATGACAACTTAGAAATCTACGTGAGTAATGTAGAACAAAGCATAGATTCTGGAATCTAGTAAGTTCCTGTAATAATTATGTGATTTGTTTGCAGAGATTAACGTTCATTGAATAATACAATGCAGGCTTTCGCAATTCACGAGATCTAAACTTGATAAAGAGCGTCATCTTTGTTGGTTTTTATTGCGTAAAATCTATTTTAATCTACATAAATTATCCTGTTGAAGTAAAGCTGTCGCCTACATTAAGTTCTGCAGTTTTCAAAATTGACAAAAATGCTAAATTTCAGTAAAGATGTAGACACAGGATTTATGATAAGTTAGATACAAAACATGCTAGGTTATGTTCAATCATACGCAATTCCCGGGTGAAAACTCATGACTTATCATCGTCAGACCCACCCACGGGGGACATTGTTGGAACGACTGTCTGGTCGCCTAGCGTTAAACGTGATCCTGGATGCCGACAGTATTCGGCTGGTGTGGACGACAGATTCATCTAAAACCGACAAGGGATACTTATTGAACTGGAGAGGTAATAATCGTAGGAATTTTATTGAAATGATATTAGTATAACTCTTGACATGCAAACTACAGACAACGTGTAGACATGCCAAACGTGGAACACATACATATAAGGAATACAACCCATTTTGAACACTGAAGTTATGTGTGCAAGCAAATGAACGATATATTCCATATACTACTTTCTAATGCCAACTATAAAGGTTTTGGGTGGATAGTCCCGCTTTTGACGGATTTATCCGCCGTCCTGCCCCTCCATTTTTGAATTACTGCGAAATTGGTTCATCGCGAAATAAGCTTGGTGATGTCAATCATCTTGGCGGTTGCAGGACTCCGAATATCCAGCTTACCCCAAAAACGCCGAGAGGGCAAACTTTTATGGCAAGTTTTATTCGGCCAGCCTCAAACAATTTCACTCGGCGTTACACGGCCTACAGGTGTCCAATTTTTCATCATTCCCCCTTTTTGAACCCAGGTGTTCCGCCTTTATTGCTCTTATTTTGCAGCCAATTACGGTGTCAGATATAGGTTCAAGGCACATGTACTGCCAAAGAACAACGGCAGAGGGAGACACCTACTTGATGTCAGATTTAACAGACAACATTGTTCCCAGCATTGGAGCGGCAAGAGCTCGGACGGATTCGACTTTGAATGTGCCTTCTAGTGGCAATGTATATTTCTGATACCTCTACAGTATTTCTACATGCATCGAGCTCCTTGGAACGTGTACATATCTTCAGGGAATTTAGTGAATTAGTTGCATTCAAGTGACCGATGGACTCGCTTTTTTAACCGCCGAAGGCCATTTTTTTGCTTTTATGTTTGGCTCCCGCCCCTTCATCCGCTTCACCTCATAAACGTATATTATGAAATTTGAAAGATGCTGAAATTGGCTGACGTAGACATTAGCACACATTTCTTAGGAGGATTGCGCCATCTAGAGTAATGAGTGCGAGCAAATGACTTCCGTTTGATTCCGACTTCAGTTTGTGTTTCTTTGATAAAGACGGCGCCTTGATTCAGATATATTGACCTGAACGTCGCCCCTTAGTGGCCTGTTTCATAAATGAGTCTTTTTGAACAAGCATGAAAGATCGGGACTTGTGTTCATATTGACGAAAACCTGATTGGCGTTGATTTTCGTTCAGATCCTATAGCCATTGTGCCCTTAAGGCCAACGTATTTCCCTGTCCTCTGTCTCAGTATCTACGAGTTTTTATCGCACCATGTGAACAGTCGTGATCACATTAAGGATCTGCTGCCGCTGATTGTCGGACCATTCCGTCTCTCGTATTCATATACAGTTTTACAGAGTTAGTTTGTAGACCTTTAAAAATGGTGCTTGACATATGTTATTTTATTAATGAAAGCGTTGCATNCTGATCAATAGGCGCTTTTCGTGAGGAATTCGAGCAACTTCGGGATAGCATGAGGTCGGTGAATTTTTCAAATCTCAGGTCCAACATAACATAAAACAGTATTTCGAGTGGAAAATGAATCTAGCTAAATAGAATACGGCAAATCAATTGTTGTTGTCGCCTTCCAGCCAATTGTCCATCGAGTCTTCAGGTAACCGGATCACAAGGAGTCTTAGCAAGTCCTGGATATCCGGATGGTTACCATAACAACGCTAGATGCTCGTGGACAATAGTAGGCCTGAAAAATCACAAGATTGGTCTTTCCTTCACTTACTTCCAGACAGAGTTTGTGCATGACAACTTAGAAATCTACGTGAGTAATGTAGAACAAAGCATAGATTCTGGAATCTAGTAAGTTCCTGTAATAATTATGTGATTTGTTTGCAGAGATTAACGTTCATTGAATAATACAATGCAGGCTTTCGCAATTCACGAGATCTAAACTTGATAAAGAGCGTCATCTTTGTTGGTTTTTATTGCGTAAAATCTATTTTAATCTACATAAATTATCCTGTTGAAGTAAAGCTGTCGCCTACATTAAGTTCTGCAGTTTTCAAAATTGACAAAAATGCTAAATTTCAGTAAAGATGTAGACACAGGATTTATGATAAGTTAGATACAAAACATGCTAGGTTATGTTCAATCATACGCAATTCCCGGGTGAAAACTCATGACTTATCATCGTCAGACCCACCCACGGGGGACATTGTTGGAACGACTGTCTGGTCGCCTAGCGTTAAACGTGATCCTGGATGCCGACAGTATTCGGCTGGTGTGGACGACAGATTCATCTAAAACCGACAAGGGATACTTATTGAACTGGAGAGGTAATAATCGTAGGAATTTTATTGAAATGATATTAGTATAACTCTTGACATGCAAACTACAGACAACGTGTAGACATGCCAAACGTGGTACACATAAATATAAGGAATACAACCCATTTTGAACACTGAAGTCATGTGTGCAAGCAAATGAACGATATGTTCCATATACTACTTTCTAATGCCAACTATAAAGGTTTTGGGGGGATAGTCCCGCTTCTTGACGGATTTATCCGCCGTCCTGCCACTCCATTTTTGAATTACTGCGAAATTGGTTCATCTCGAAATAAGCTTGGTGATGTCAATCATCTTGGCGGTTGCAGGACTCCGAATATCCAGCTTACCCCCAAAAACGCCGAGAGGGCAAACTTTTATGGCAAGTTTTATTCGGCCAGCCTCAAACACTTTCACTCGGCGTTACACGGCCTACAGGTGTCCAATTTTTCATCATTCCCCCTTTTTGAACCCGGGTGTTCCGCCTTTATTGCTCTTATTTTGCAGCCAATTACGGTGTCAGATATAGGTTCAAGGCACATGTACTGCCAAAGAACAACGGCAGAGGGAGACACCTACTTGATGTCAGATTTAACAGACAACGTTGTTCCCAGCATTGGAGCTGCAAGAGCTCGGACGGATTCGACTTTGAATGTGCCTTCTAGTGGCAATGTATATTTCTGATACCTCTATATTATTTCTACATGCATCGAGCTCCTTGGAACGTGTACATATCTTCAGGGAATTTAGTGGATAAGTTGCATTTAAGTGACCGATGGACTCGCTTTTTTAACCGCCGAAGGCCATTTTTATACTTTTTGCTTTTATGTTTGGCTCCCGCCCCTTCATCCGCTTCACCTCATATACGGTTATTATGAAATTTGAAAGATGCTGAAATTGGCTGACGTTGACATTAGCACACATTTCTTAGGAGGATTGCGCCCTCTAGAGTAATGAGTGCGAGCAAATGACTTCCGTTTGATTCCGACTTCGGTTTGTGTTTCTTTGATAAAGACGGCGCCTTGATTCAGACATATTGACCTGAACGTCGCCCCTTAGTGGCCTGTTTCATAAATGAGTCTTTTTGAACAAGCATGAAAGATCGGGACTTGTGTTCATATTGACGAAAACCTGATTGGCGCTGATTTTCGTTCAGATCCTATAGCCATTGTGCCCTTAATGCCAACGTATTTCCTTGTCCTCTGTCTCAGTATCTACGAGTTTTTATCGCACTATGTGAACAGTCGTGATCACATTGAGGATCTGCTGCCACTGATTGTCGGACCATTCCGTCTCTCGTGCACCTGAATTCATTTACAGTTTTACAAAGTTAGTTTGTAGACCTTTTAAAATGGTGCTTGACATATGTTCTTTTATTAATGAAAGCGTTGCATCCCTCTGTTGGGATATTTAAAGGGATGTTGTTAAATCATATTAAGCCATGACGTGGCTACGGTGGACGTATACTTTTATTCTTCCCAGGGGTAACGTGTCACGAAATAGATCTTGCTGCACCTGTAGGACACACGCTTTTGTTAACATAATGTTGACGCCTCAAAATTGATTGCTTCATTTGCGAACGTGTTATAGTGTCTACATGTGCTGTACCAGTGACTCCTGTCCATGGACGTGTTCAATATTCGGGTGTGGACGAGGGCGACACTGCGTTATATGAATGCACCAGCGTTGGTTACGAATTGGCTGGAGGCACTCATGTGGCTATCTGTGAAAAGAGCGGCAACTGGAGTGTTCCATCTGCCAGTTGCGTATGTACGTATACTATAGCTCTACTATGCACTGTGATGTTTGTTACAACCAACGTTAAACGTTCCTTCTGGTTCATTTTGCCTCACGAGAGATTGCATTTCTTTACTTACTTGCAATTTACTAGTGCTAGGGATCTCCTTTAAGTTTCATTATTTTCCTGTTCTGTGGCCATTAGTGCTGCAACTGATGACATGCCATGCGTTACTAATGGAATGCATAGGATACCTTGGAATCTAAATGTCTATTTTCAGTAAAATCTTGCCCACCGCTGGTGACTCCCGAAAACGGCAGAGTAATAACGAACACCATAACTTACGGTAGCTACGCATCCTATCAATGCAACCAGTACTTCTTACTGAACGGAAATTCTCGACGATATTGCCAGTCAAATGCTACATGGACAGGGCGTGACCCAACATGTGAAGGTGATTCTTGTACATGTGTCTTGAATGCTATTTCACGGAGAGTTGAGTTCGCTTGTATAATATGTTTAGCTTGAGAATAACATTTGATTATTGTACGGTACACTACACTATAATTCACTGCTATTCAATACAATTAGTGTATGGTTAATCCATGCTGGACAATGTTATTACAGAAGCCAAGAATGTCCTTAAAACGGAATCGTTGTGGGGTACTTTCTCACAAGTGAAATTGCTTAAAGTGTTTAAAAGCACCACATGCCTTGTTTTGACAAGTAACTTCATTGTCGGCATCGTGAAAACCTTTCTTCATAGCACGGCATAACTCAATCGCTAATTCGATATCTAAAAAACTACAGAAGAAAAGAGACTTCAGGGTGACGTAAGAGCGTACCCAGCGCCAGTGCGCCATGACCGTCAACACGCAAGTTTTTTGTAGTAACTCGTAACGTATCCACGTTTTCCCGATGTCTCGCGAAAAAGTGAAAATTGCATAGCATGGTCAAATCCTGATTTGTCACAACCACCACAAACGCAACGCTTCATCATTCCTTATTACACCTGAGCAATACGGGACAGGAGCACCACTATTACACTAACACAATGGATGACGACTAATGCTGTGATTGCTATCCCGATTTTACGTAGTATGCATCAACCAGTAAACGATGGTTACTCGATGTCGGCTAATTTAACATGTGTCCCGGAACAGTCCATGCGGTACTACTTTAACTACTGGTAGACAAATGAGGTTGTTTTTGATAAGAGAAGTGGATTTAAGCACTTAATGTTGAGCAGCTGTAGTTCTAGAATATTGTGAGACCCGATGTGACATTGTGCATTTATTCATTTTGCTATATTTTGCAGCAAAATGCTGCCGAAACCACTACTCCACCACTGGGTTACTTTATCCAGTAACAATCCATTCACCACTGAAAACAGCGAGTCGTACATGGATGTTCGAATGCATTTTTTCATACCCTCTCGTATATCGAAAGGCGTGACGAAATTTCGCTGTATGCATAGGGGCTATTGTCTTTGTAGCATTTGATGTGTTAGGCCTACTGGTACGGTACTGTATTTTAGTTTTTTGAACTCTCGTACGTTTACCCTACAGAATTTTTTAACCATGTCCTCATCGGACATCGAAATTGAAACAATCATTAGCCTGGCTAGAAGCCTGCATGCTAAATTACAGTTTAAGCCTACAAATGTAAAGGTGGAAGTAGGACATGTTCTCCTGCACTTGTCAACTCCACATGAGTGGATAAATCCTCTAATCTGGGAAATGGAATCTCATAATAGAAGATATTATTTTTTTCTAAACCAAGACATGGTTATCATATTTACATTGAGTGAGAATTATATTATAATATTGTTATGCTATGGCATACACTGAATGAGTAAGACCATTCAGAGTGGAAGGTGTGGTGAATATTCTGTATTTGAGATTTGTGTTTATTCACTGGCACCCTTACGTTACTATGGCAAACAATAAAATAAATAAGACAATGTGAAACTCCTTCTAGTACTGAAGTCAAGGTCTCACTTTGCAAAATAAGGGAATAATATGGTAATAAGATGCACAATGTCTTCGTGACATCAAGTAATTACGCAGCAAAAATCACACTCACCACCACCTATGTCTTCTTTGCTCTTTGATTGGCTGTAACCTTGTTTTGAACTTTTAAAAATACCCTCTACATACTCCTGATTATGGGTGGACCTAGCGCCAAATCAAAAAACACCAACTGTGAGGAGCACCGTTAATTCCGGAAAAAAACTAGTGGCGACTGGTGTTGTGTACTGAAGGGGTGAACAATATCTGAATGCGTTGACGTTGTACACCATCACGCTCGCTACATATTATCAATATGCTGCAATATGTGTCGAATGTGACAAAATACGCCACAGCAGAAGCGAAGCATTAACATCTTGGCTTTTTTCACCAGTTCCTGACTGTGGACTACTTGAGACGCCACCTTTCGGTAAAAAGATTGGCAAGGACACCGTGTTCAACTCCATTGTGCGCTTCGCATGTAAATTCGGGGTTGAGACCGTGAACGGATACAGTGGAAGTCTGAGAAGAACGTGTCAGGCAGATGGCACGTGGTCTGGAACGCCAGTAACATGTGTTGGTAAGAAGAATACAACGTTTAAGTGGAATGCCTGTGGTCTGTGGCATGCATAAACTTACAGACCAAACAGTTTGTTATGCAACAGGCGAGGGTTTTTGACAGGAATTAAGGTGGTACTTGTTTACAAACGCTTGCAATAAAGAATTATTGCAAGCTCTCGTGAATGGTTAAGAACATGTCTTCTGGCGCAAAGAATTCTCCAGTGGAGATTCATGAACACCTTTGAAGATTTGCTTTTAGTTTAGAAAAGGTACACAAATTTTGAAGCAGGCGGGAACAAGTAGTTCGCCATACATGCAGGTACAGTACATGTATTGCCATTGCGGCATACATTAAACTAATTATTTAAGTTAAGTGTAGTCCTCCAACTAAGATGTTGGATAGTTCGAGTTTTCGATGCTTGGTATAAACGCAGAAATCTGAAACTGTTCCGAAAATTCTGCACCTTTAGTGTGTCCAATGTACTCAAATGCAGTTTTGATGGTACACAGATCTGTTGACGAATCACCCTTCAAAAATAAATAACGTCGAAATTGAGCATCACAGTGCGTGGAATCTATACCAAGCTTAAAATATCTTTTTGCGAAAGACTCTTTGTAGTGAATTAATTCTCGCCACAAAAAAAACGAATCAGTCTACCAACCGTGGTATAGGATTTTTACTGAGAGTCGAGAACCATCTCACAATGGAATTGAATAACGACAGTACATGATGTATCCCCAATCACCGTGTGACTACTTAATATTCCGAAATCGGGTACATCACTCTGTGAAGAATAATATTTGCTTTATACGCATGTATCTGAGGTATCGACCTTTTTGCAGATCCTGTAGCATGTGATTTCGAGAAGAGTTTCTGTGCATTGAAACAAACGGCCTTAACCTACGACTTTAGATGGACTATACGACACAGTAATGGCGGACAACATGCATCCTTTTATCAAAGGCGGTATTATTACTCGAGAAACGGGACAGGATCATTGACTACTAAAGAGTTTCATCCGACTCGGAGCTGTTACACACTGAATTTGAAGCACTCCATTTCAGGGAATGGTAATTATATTCATTGCCAACACAGACGTATAACTAAAGGAAACTTACTGGTCACAAGGCATTAGTAACGCTTGATTTTTATAGCGTGGAGTGCGTTCCGTAGAATAATAATGTTGCGAAGCTAACGAGATGACAAAAGACCACACCAAGTCATTCCGCGAGTCTTTTACGTCACGGAATGGGGGTATTTATGGAACGCCCCTAGCGTCACCTTCTGGCGGTTCTTTTCTGGCACGTTACGAATCATCGAAACGCGTCAGAGTTGACTCGAAATAAACTTCCCAAGTGTGTCAAGTTTGTTATTGAGATCATGCGAGTCATACATGTACGTGTAGGTATTGACGGGCTACGGTTTCTTGTGGTCTCAAGCCGTCATTGCAAGCGTTATTCCAGTTAATCATCGAAAAATTCCTACCGCGTTATAACATTTCATCTTTTTGCTGTGAAATTAAAGAACTGTTTGGTCACAACTTTGTATCTTGGCATCGGATTCCGAAAATCATCGACGATTCTTGTCAAGACCTGAGTTCCTTGTTCACCAGCTCAGGAAAGATTCCTGTATGACAGACACCTTACCATTGGAAACCTATTGAAACTACTAGAACTGAAGTCAGATTCACATTCCTTACTCTTGTTATACAAATTTGGTTGTCTAATTGTCCAAATGTTTCTTTGCATATGAAGCGTTGAATTTAATAGACACTTTATGTAAGTTGAAATGGTGACTACATGTACGTCGCATTTACCGCAGCCAGCATTACACGTACGTGCACTGTCTCATTGCGAATGTACATGTGCAGCAAAGTTGAGCTAAGTAACCCGGTATGGTACATGTAATAACTTACAAGAAACACCTTCTTTAAAATGTGTTTTCGTCATAGCCTGAACGAAAATACTGTTGACGCAAAGCGTTAAAAAATTAGAAGTAGGTAAAAAATCGACGAATGTTGATACTTCAATTCACGCATGTTGATACTTCATCACAACAAACACAATGTTCAAACTCTAAGCAGTGCTTTACTCACCCAAGTTTCAGTTTTACTGCCCGATCACAACTGCCACTGAGTATCCGGGAACTGATAAAAGTCACTTTGCCGCACTGCAAAAGCCATTGGCAAAACAACTTCAAAAATAAGTTCTTTAGCTGAATGTCTCCTGGTGGGTAACTACTCTACTCTCAGGAGCACGACGCAGTATTTTTTGTTTTGGTGTCAATTTCATCTGTTCAAGGACTACGCAGCGGACTGGCCAAAAAGTTTTTGTTTTGTTGCAAAGATCGATATACAAGGCACCATTTCAATGACTTCACGCGTAGGGAACAGTTGTTCACGTGTCTCTAACGACTGCGGTTCACCAGTTGACGTAAATTGTGTGACTCTAATTGCAGATGAGAAACGGAAGCAGGAAAAGGTTAAGATGAATAACCAATATCAACTTAATTACAGCCATAATACAATTTTTCTAGTAAAGTTTCCTTGATAGAAGATTGAACCGCATTAGTTTGTTCCAAAAATCGTAGTAGGTCATTTCGCCTTGCACAGTCCCACATGCCACGTGATGTAAAGTAATTACAGGTACGTTGCTAAGTACATCTAATCACCCTGCATAGAATTTCATAAAGCATTTAGAGCTTTGGTTTGCACGTGAAAAATGAAGATGAGGTTTCTAATCGACAGGTAGTATGGTCGTCTATAAGGTTGAGCGAGTTGCTTTTGGAGAAAGGACAGAAACGATACTTCTGAACAAAGCTGCCGGCCATGGATATAACTGGACGAAAAGTTCGATAGAAGTCTTCACTCAGCCATACACGTACTTGTCGGTAAGTTGGTCATAGTGCCTGCAAGCACAGTACCGCTTGTGTTTCAACAACGTGTCCCAGTTTGGGCACTAACGTCAAATATGTTTCAGTAGATTTGTTCATCCACTGTATAGATGTAGCATAAACATTGTATGAAGCGTGAAAGAATGATTGGTGTTTTGACGTTTGTTCTAAATATTCATTGCACTGAAATTTTGGTAAGAGCACCAACAGACTTGCAAAGTCTGTTAGTTACAAAACATAACTCGTAGTGTTAATGTCTGACATAATGCAGTGATATCAAAAGGTGGACTAGATATTCGATTTTAATTGAATTCTACTGTATAATCTTGTTTCTTTCAGTTTATTTTCGTGGCAACATGTTTGGACTACTGCAGTGTTAACTTGGATAACATAAAACTGGAAGAATGGTGTAAAGTCGGTAATATTATCTAACACATTATTTTGACACCCTTGTGCCATAACCCACACTTAAAGCAAGTGCAATGTGACTATTCGTCACACCCTTTCTTTGTTTTTGACGTTCTTGCAACCGAAATTTATTGCTATAGTTAGACGTGGACTTCGTCCATGCTTGCAGCCGAAACGTGCAATCATTCAATACAGTGCAACGATTCTGACCAAGTTGGTTCAAGCATGAAACCAGTGTAGACTTTCCATGCAGCGACCTCTAATGGTAACAAACTATTTTGTCCCTCTTTAGCTGGAAACCTATTATTGAGCTGGGCCTCGTCACCCACTACAGATACATATAGACGTGCTACTACCTCGACCAATAGCCTGTAGTCAACATACATAACATGTATCAGAAAAGGTTATTGATTTCCACAACCAAACATTTTGAGGGACATCTTACAAAGGATGTGGAAAATATTTCAATTATGTCCAAACGCTGAAAGCAGTTCTCAGAATTCAATGACAAATTTTCTCAAAATCAAAATATTCAAATGAACGCCAAAAATGGTGGCTTTCCGACATCCTTTGCTCCTCAACAGTACGACATATTTGGGCACGGAAATTGTTTTGATATTAGCCAAGACATAGTCTGTGTGCGTTCGCTAATCCATCAGTTGTTTTCTTGGGTAATGCGATTATATATAACGTACCCATGTATATATATATATATATATATATATATATATATATGGGTACGTTATTTAAATTGAAGCCAACCATTGTTAATGTTATTATTGTTAAATTGCGATTGACTCTGATACTTTTCATGTTAATTGAATTCTCTGTGTTTTAATTGATTTTGCGTTGGTCACTGCGGAACTGACGTTAACGGCCCTTAAACCATTCCCGATCATCTTTGCTTATCTTCCGATTACGAATAGGGCCAAGATGAAGCTCCCTTCTGAAAAAAATTGAAGAAAGGTGCCACAACGCCGGTATTTGCCTTTTCTGTTGCGTCGCAATTTCCTGGGAATGTTTTTTTTTTCTAACACAAGGCGTTGTGAGCTGCAGACGTTGTAGTTACTGAGGGCCAATAATCGTGCGCGTGGACGGCTGCCGCGCCCAAGGCATGAAATATCCACTACTCAGTAGCTCCACGTACGTTACCCGTGTTTCTCTGGTCGCAGATTTCAATCATTTGATGTCCATTGCCAATTCAGCAATGCTAGATCAACCCAGTGAACTGAAATCCAGTTCAACATCGAGTAGTAAGAGAATACTCATCGAAGGAATTTTTGAAGAGAAGCAATCAATCAACAGAAAACCATAACAATATCATCACACACAAATTGACGACTGTCACGTAATGAGTTAGGCATGTGTACCTGTGATTAATCAGCAATCGGGAATTTAATCGAAATTTTTCCTAGATTGATCAGACAAATGAAAATTTTACAAAAAAATGCAATGAAACGATTCCTTTCCATTTTAAATCATCCCTTGAAGCCCACGCCGCTTTTTACATACATGTATCTTCTAGACAACACTTCTCCTCTGCTTCCTGAAACGACAACCGCACACACTCCAGTTTCTAAGAACGACGTGAGTGCAGGTACTAACGTAATTAAGCCAGTGTCGTCCTCCATGTTCCCGTCTCTTGCAACTACGGGAGCTACTTCGTCGTTGACGCCCAGTCCTGCACCAACAGATGGCGTGAATGTAACCACAGCAGGTAGGTCTACTGTCGGATATGTAAGTAGTACAACTTAGAGGATGGAATCAATAGGCTAGTCACTTTGGAGACACTTGTAGGGGTAAAGTTGACATGAGCAACAGAAAGTTATGGGTGACGGAGCTTGCTCTTTAGCGAGATGTTCATCCGAATTAGGTTGCGATAAAACACAACACAAAAACAAAATCTCAGCCAGGTCACACGTGTCACATCAACTTAATACATGTAATTAGCTTTAGTGAACAGCGACCAAGTCGATGATATGCATAACTGAAACATATCAAATGACAGAATCATTCTGAGTCCCGTAAAAGAGCCTTGACTGTTAACTAATGATGGTTCGGTTTGTTACTTTTAGCTGGTCATAAAATCTGTTGAAACATACATGTATAACTAGCTTGACAATTTTTTATGAGCTCACATATTTTCAGCTGGGGTGGTATATTGTATACGAAATCAAAATTTCTTGCATCATAAATTTCGATCCAGTCCGGAAAACAATCCCAGTCACATTTTCAATGATGCAAATTTACCGCTTGTGTCGCTTTTCGAAAACAAAATGCCCATTAGCTTTAGCTTTAGTAACAGGAAGTCACGTGTCCCTTAACTTAATGTTTAGACATCTGACTCACGTGTAATTTTATGGTAACATGACATCACGTGGACATTCTTATTTGAAGCGTCCCGCTGTTCCAACCTGAACGTCGAAATTCAGACAGGAGACGGAATTGTGGCGACATCACCAGGTTATGGCGGACCTTTTTCGTATGGAACTAACCTTTCGTGTGAATGGAACGCACGCCATGTGGGCGGCGATGGATATCTGAGACTCAAATTCACCCATTTCGATCTCCCGCCACGCGACTCAGCTGGGCAATGTAGCGACATGGTTGATGTCTACAGGTAACCCCGTCATTCATATCAGTGGAATTATCAATATCTGTGTACGTATGTATATATCTATATCTATATCTACATGTATATCTATATATATATATATATATATATATATATATATATATATGCATAACACCGAATAATCACTTACACACTGTGATTTGGGAGAGTTGTCCGTCTTTTTGGGATACTTCAATCAATATGTTGCACACAGCGAAGGATACCTCATGTGAACATTTGGGATTGCTTTAGTCAGTGACAAGCCGATTTGAGGTGGAAGTCCGTATGACTAAAAGTATAGTTACACGAGTTGTAACCGCAATATCTTTGTCATTAAAACATACAAAATGCATGTTGAACACATAGTAACGAAACTATTGACTAGTGCAACCTGACATCTATCGGAATTTATTCTACACGATTTTTACATTGCCAATTAAATGATAGATTTGGTATACAAATTGGCTATTCACTATGATGAATGAGAATCATTATCTTTCATAGCTATTCAAGAATTGGTGCTTCCTCTCTTCATTGAATATTAATTAAAGATTTGCGTCATCTGTAAGGTACATAGGCCTCGTTATTGTTGACCCTTAACTTAATGAAATGAGGTTACAGAGCCTTAGTTGGTGTTTTACAGTTATTCAGCAGAAAAGTCCATGTCGGCTAGAAGACTGTGCGGCCAGGAAGGATTGAAGGAAACGGACTTTGTATTAGCTAAACCCATCCAAATACGTATTGTTTTCACCACCGACAACATCGACAATGGAACCTTTTCGGGATTTCAAGCAGGAATCCTTGGAATTCCACAAGTATGATTTCTTGAACCGATTTCCAGATAACATGAATTTTGATTTGGTATTTTAATTATGACTTACCGTTAAACGCAAAACAATTCCTCTTTCGCCCAGCTTTTCCTCAACATCAGTAAGCTGCTGAGCGAGCCCTTTGGTACTGTGGTTCTTATACTGAAGATATGGACAAATGACCAAGCTACATTATATCTGTATTTGACGTTCTCAACCGATCACAATCGAGTAAGACATTCTCCCCGGGCTTTCATTGTGCACTGAACAGCTTTGTGTGATAAATTTGAAGCGTTTTCCTGCATGTTACTAATAAACTAATTCAGCAGTGAAATAATGTGTACATTGTAACCCTTCTTGGATTGTTTCAATGTGAACCATTTATGTTATGTATCCTAATAAATATTGAATGTGATGATTGATTGTTTCAACAAGGCATTGTCCGTCAAAATTTGACCGTCGTCCGAGCAGAAGTTTTCACTGATGATGTCACATTTTTCTCCGTTGATTATAGTACATCCAACAATGCAATTGCTCGCCATATGAAGAAAATTATCAAAACGAGTAAGTCGGCTGTGACTGCTGTAGGCAATGATCATGTAACATAACTCAACCGATTGGGAAAATGGGCCGTACTGTAGTCTTTTGAACATGTATACATCTCAGCGGACCAACTTTATTTATTTTTCATGTGTTGCTAGGTAAATCTGAAAACATTTGATTTTGAAAAGATGTGCACCACGTTTGGGTAAAAAAACAAATTTTATACCACAATATTAGCCTCAAATGGCAGATACAACAGTGTAATAACCCTTAAAGTTATCTCACTAGTGAGATAACGATTTGGTGGGAAACCGAGGACGGAGTCGAACCCGGGACCTTGAGTTTGCTGGTAGCCGACCTTAACCACTACACCACGCAGCGGCTGACGTCATCAAGAGTGAAAAAAGAATACTTAAATGAGCACGCGCAATAATCGCACGTTCAACAAACCGTATTGTACTGTACTTATACGCTTCGAAAAATAAGACACATAATTTCTATAAAAATGATATCTTAATTCAGTGAAATTTTTCTCTCATGTCCTCTTACTTGTAAATCACCGATCTCCAGTTTGAATGCGGGTATCGTGTCGTCAGGATCTTTGACTTGAGAATTATATTCAGTTACCAGTGGTAACCTAATTTAGCAGACAATAATTTCCAGGTCGAAGCTTAGCGTGAAAAAACGTGTTTTAAGCTATAATAGTTGGCAAACCTTAATTTATGAATTCAGTTTGTTTCTATTATATTTAAGTTTTCAATTGGTTTTGAGTAAAACCATTATTTGACAAAAGTAGCCCGGCTTTTCTTAAAAGGTCACGACCTCCGACCCCGGGACTCTGACATAGAAAGTACTTACAAAGCCTTGGAGAGTCAGAAAAGATAAATCGATTCATTGCAATGTTTCTCGTTTAGTATGTGGTATAAATAGACTATTACATGTTCTCATCCGTTATCCCCCTTATCTAGAGCCCTCGTGGATTTTGGAGAATATTCACCCTCGGGGTTAACGCCCCTCGGGCGATAATTCTCCAAAATCCACTCGGGTTCTAGATAACGGGGGATAACGACTTCGCAATGTAATAATCTATATTTATTCTCCCATACAGTGATATCACTTAGCAACAGGTGGCGCTTTGTTTTTCATCAACCTCCAGCTCCTAGCGCAATGTCATATTCAATAATTTACGAAAAAATGAAGAAATGAAAGCTGTAGTACGGAAAGTTTCCAGCTTACTTGATCAGTGACAAAAGTTTACAAGATCAGCGAATATTTTTTTTTAATTTAACCTTTAATAAGTTACTGGTTGTTGGTTTTACAACAACAATTCCTTGAGATATTTTGAGGGTTAAACTTTCTGCTGCCTTAAAAGCAAAAGTCTACAAAATTGATTTGATCATGATGATTTATATATCGCATGTTTCTTAAATTTTCCTCACAATGTAAACATTCACATATTATTCAATTTCATATATAATTGTATATCTGTCACTGACGTACATGTATGCTCTCCTTTTAAATATTTCCAAATAATTTGCATACACGTTTGACCTTTTCATACATTTAGTTCTGAAGCTGCCAGGGATATGTAGTTATACGATATCACCACAACTAATCTTCTATAACATACAAACTAGCCACAGTTGTAAAACATTTCCAATCATATGTGTAAAATGCATTTTTAATTGAGTTTTGAGAACAATATTTGTTTGTTCCAATTGATTTTAACAAGTTATATTTCCTAGTCTTGTGTAGCACATGACATTGTGTTTCGGTACCCACATTCGTCTCACCTGCATATCTCCCAATTGATGTTCCCTGTACAAAATATTCAAGTTACGTCACACTTGCTTCCCATGCTCCATGATCCCATATCTTTGTGTTGTGCAGTCCAGAAGTTACACGGTCTCAAAAGTCCTGTGCCGGGTTGCGTGAAACAGTCCGAAATAGAGACTTTTACTACTAAAATCCTTAAATCTTTTGACTATCTGAGTCTTTGTTTACGAACAAATGTAATCTTTTCCTATCATTTCATCTTAACTATTACCTCCTCATCGAATTGTGACAATGTCTAATAAAGTAACCATAAACAGAGCTCTGAATTAAATGAAAATCAATAGGGACTTAGCCCTTAATTTAGGAGCGTTACATGAAAAGTTCCCTGAATATTTTCATTGATATTGAAAATTCGAAGTTGAGTTCGCTCTCGATTTGTATCAAAGCCAAACGTTGACTAAGTAATGAAACTAAAACAGCAGAAGAAAGGGCAATTGGTGTTTTAACAATTCCACAAATACGCAATAGATTTAGGGTATCTTAGTTGAGTCCCTATTTGGGACTGTTTCATGCAAACGGGCACAGGGTCCCAATAGTCAGTGTTTCCATGCCTGTGATGGCTCCTGTCCTTGCTAACTGGTTCAGTTACGATTTGGGTGTCATTCCAAGTTTTCTTTGTTCGGTCAAGTCAAAGGTTTATTTTAGTTGTTGCATTGGTTCTTGTTCTTGAACAAAAGCATAAATGTACAGCCATTGAGAAGCAGGAAACGTCAAGCAGATATTTAACAACGGCGCACGTTCGATATTTGGAACAAACGTCACGATAGCAGCCTTCTTATTCTCATGTAGACGAGTTATGAATCCACCGCGGCCTCTAATCCTAAATGTTCCACAGATAAAACAAATGTAATTGCACAACGCTTTGCGGTACTTAGTTATCTCCGGAAATATAGTCTTTATTAGAACAGACAATGGTTTACTATTCCATGATCCACACTCATTTAAGTTTTGGCTTCTCAATATGGGGATGAATTAAACTTCATCGGAATGTTGGACTCCTGAATAAATGTATATGTAAGTACCATGTTTAACTTAGCAATTGTGCTAATTTGGTCCAAAACCTGCATCGTCAATACCTCTGCTTGTATACATTGTTTAAATATATCATGCGTGAAACTAGGGTAGATAACGCATTTCTACATAACCGACTCCCACATTTCTTTCAATACAATTTTATTGTATCACAACCGAAAAGTAGACCAATTGGAATACCCTTTTTCCAGATCTCATAGGAAAGGTTGCTGTTCCTCACGCTTACCACCCTAGAGTCAAACACTCGCGGCAATCCAGTGTTTTATTTCTAAAAAGACAAACATCCACTGGTGACTAGACATTCAATGTACTGTATTTAATGACCAACATATTAGATAAGTACCGTATTTACTATGTAGTCGCTGAAACTGTTCTGCAACTATATTCACCGTGAATAACGACGTGCATCATCTATTGGAATTCTATTCCAGTATCTGTTAAGGAAACAACACTTTTATGAGTATAAAAATAATTTTAGAACAGTTTTTCATAAGTTTGATAACTTAACAGCCCTGACTCAATTCCCCTTCCCGCGAAAATGCAATAGTATTGTACAGATCAAGATGCGGTCTTTTCTTCAACTCCAACAAGTATTGGCACAACTTAAGTAATGTCTCTCCAAACTATAAACGTGACTATCAATCTTATTTTCGTGTTTTCTTCAAGTATACCCTCATTGACTACCTGAGAGACTCAATATTTCGTGCACTTGATAAAAACCAATCATTGTAAAAGCTCCTAATTCTTGGAATAAGATCTCTACTAAAGTTACATTATTATTGAATGGTACTCCTAACTTTGACCTTCTTCTCAACCTTAGAAAATTGTTATGCATCGCTTATAAGTAGTGCTGCTTCTGATTTCCATGCGTGTATCTACACAGGTTTTTGTTTTAATATGTTCGTAAAGCATATCTAAATATTGAAATAATTATATTATGTACTACTTACATGTATATAGTTTTATGTATATTACTTTCGTCTTTGAATTGTGTTTAATCTAGATATAATCTTTCTCAATTTCTGGGTTTGTTATTATTTCTTGGTATGTCCTGTGTATTGTTGAAGAAATACCTTCTTAAAAAATAACATATATATACACGTACATATATCACCATTACACAGAAAAACCTCTTACATTTGCAAACTGCATATCGTTCGCAAAATTGGTAAACGTTAAGCAAGCAAATTACGTCTCTGGTGCCATGGCCAACATGGCAACCAGCGCGCGAATCGAAGTACAGTGTAGATGTGTAAGCTCGCCATCATTTACCGCCAGCTGATATTTTCAAAGTGAAAACAAGCACCACTTCTATGTCTGATATTTTCAATGTAAAACAAGCACCCTTTATCTAGCTGATGTTTTCGATGTGAAAACAAGCACTGTTCCTCTCGCTGATGTTTTCAGGGTGATAAAAAGCACACTTCTCTCGATGTTCGACGTGTCACTCATGCTTGACCAGCCTAACAGGCAACACTGTACTTTTATCGACTAGTCACTATTGACCGCTTTTTGTTTCGTCTGTGGCCCTCATGCGATTATAATACAGTGCCACGCTTCTTCCGCCAATACGACAAATTTAGTTTACTTGTGCTACGTATACTTGGGAAACTTCGCGGCGTGAATGTGGGGTGGGGCGCGTTACTCGTTCGAGGCTGCCGCTGTCTACTTCATCAGAAGTGTGTACATTGTTACACTTTTTCATCTCACAATGTTGTGGTAACAGCAAAAAAGATATGAAAGTTTATTACGCCTTCCATTCCCAGTAGGCTTCGCTTTGATCGTTCGGGAATGTGTTATCGCTATATTGATTCAACTTCAGGTCCGCTCTTCGGTTAACTTGTATCCCGTACACTATTTCCGAGTGATTTGAACACGCGCGTGTGGGACCCTGTGCCCTGTTGCATGAACGTGTCCCAAACAATAACTCAGCAAAGTTCCTACAGATTACAAAGCAGAATTGACTACTGGTTGGTTTGAAATCATCTCAATTATTTCATTGAAACTGATTATAATTTTTCGGATCTCTCGGTAGTCAACTTCATTGCTCACTTAAAGTCCTTGTTGCAAACTGCCCATGTGGTTCCAGTATCCGAAAATACTTACTACATAAATTCTTATTTTCGACACCCTTTCTTTATATTCTTTTCGCCTTTCTTGCCAAAAGCGATTTTTTAACAGTATTTGACCCTTCACTCTGAGCGTATGATTACCCGTTATTTCCGTACCCACATTTCCGGCTCATCAGTTCAGGAACTTGTCCTGAACGCTGCCATTTTTTCCTTGTAACTGAATGTGCTATGGCTTGCTCGAAAAGTCTTCATTATTTTGTTTTATTAGTAATATATAGTGATTCGTTTGCATATGTAGTGTATTTATAGTTTGTAGTTAGTGGTCGTTAATTTTTTTGGAATGTTACGCGTACTTAGTATGTTAAAATAGCATTGGTGTTTAGTTCCTTACGTAGGCCGGTCGAACCTAGGAACCAATATGGGTCGAACCAATTTTTTTTCGGTTTTATTTTTTTCCTCGTTTTGAAAAAGTACTTTGCTATCATCGGAAAGGTAGTACATTCTACTCAGTAAAAATCGAAAAAGTATCAAAATCGGGGCAAGCACTGTAAAGTTATTGCAAGTTTTGTGGCGAAATTTGGGTCACTTTGTTTGGATCGCGTCGGCCATATTGGAGGACAGCGGGATGAGTTACGAGTTTAAAACTTTGTGTAAATTGTTTTCGCCAACAAATTACGGTGAAATTTAGTTAGACATATCTTTACTTACTATTCTGCACGATTTAGCAGTGTTCACCAAATTTCAGCCTCGCAGTTGTTACTCATTAAGTGATAAATGTGCTCACAATTCCCGTTGGACTTCGTCTCATTTCTGGCGGCACCTACAATGTCGACTTTTGCTGAACTGAAAGGCATGTTCAATCGGCTACTTTGTAATTTGTGAAGATTTAACGTTGATACATTTTGACAAACGTTGCTACAAAAAAGAAACTTTGTTCAATTTTCGTGTTTTTTGTGTTTGTGGCCAGCGACCAGTTAGGCCTAAGGGTAGTCTTGGCGCAAAGCTGTCTAGGCCTACTAACAAGCTGTATTTTGACTATAGTCTTCACTGGTAGCTGGTGACTGAGGCTAACTAAGGTCTGCCGCGGCAGTGTGACACAGGACTAACCAGCCCGTAATTTCATGCAAGTGTCTGAAACTACCCTTGAATATATGCAGCATTTATCATTTGACCATTTTACTTCGACAAAACAGCTTGCAACCGCATGCATTTACCGTTCGCCAGTGTCTGGTCTCGATCCGCACCGGGTCCGATAGGCTGCGGTCCCGAGTCTGGCAAAATAATTTCTGTCAAAATTTATTCGCCACATTTCTTCAGCAAATTCCATAAAATTGTCCGTAGTTTGATTTTATCAAAATTAAGGCGCGCTGTCGATTTTTTTATCCCCGTTTGCTGGCTGGTAACAGTACAGGCACTGCTCCAGTCGCACTGACGGCGTTTTCTCGGCCTGGGTTCCTGAATGAATTGTACTTCCGGGTTCGCGGCAAGTTCAAAATGGCGGTGTTTCTTCGGGTGCGAATCGTGAGTGGCGCGTTCATTTAAACTGTTTTCGAGTACGGATCGTGTATTAGTTATGGGGTAGGTACTTCTTGGATCCTTATAACATCTTCTAACCATGTAATAAGGGTTAACAACGCGTGAGACAAGGACTTTAAAGGTTCTGTACCGAAAGGGCCTGAATTATGGAAAATTAATAATAGTGTTTTCGAAGATGAAAAATATGTAACTAACTTAAAAATGATTATAAATAGCTGTGTTGAAGAGTATGTTTATCTAAGTAATAAACATACTAAATGGGAAATGGTTAAAATGAAAATAAAGGAACATACAATAAGATATTCGAAAAGAAAAAATGGAAAATGTTGTGGCAGAGAAATTGATTGAAACCATCAACAACTTGACAGGAGAACCAAATGATGGTAGAATTGATGATGGAATTGTACAGAATTTGGAAAGAGTCAAGTCCAATTTGCAACGTATACAAAGTCATAGAGTACGTGAATAAATGTTAAGAAGTAAAGCCCAGTTAATTGAAAAGGAGAGGGTAGCCCAAACGTTTTTGCCTGATTGGAGAAAAGAAATTTTTAAAAAGTGTCAATATCCTTAAAAATAAATATTGCCACTTAATAACAGATCATGCTGAAATCAAGTCAGAATTGACTCATTATGAGTCCTTTGCTTTCACAGATCGTCAAATGGAAACACCATCCACTATACCAGATCTTCTTGATATCGCCAGAGATGTACCATCCAGTGATTTTGAAAAACTGGGTGGACCTTTAAGAGAGGGAGAATTTTATGAAGTTTTAAAAACTTGTAAAAATAACAAGTCTCGAGGAAATGACGGGCTAACATACGAATTTTATAAATGTTTCTGGCATGAAGTTAAAAACTCCTTACTTGAAGCTTTTGAATAAAGTTTTTCAGTGGGGGAATTATCTACGTCACAGAGGCAAGGACCAATAACGCTTCTACTCAAGTCAAAATATGAGTTCGAGCTCCAGTCCTTGGATAATTGGCGTCCAATATCTCTATTGAATACATGTTTTGTAATACATACAAAAGTTCTCACATCCCGTATGAATAATATCATGGGAAAACTGGATCACCCATGTCAAACAGCAGCTGTTAAAGGCGAAGGCAACCTTTTTCCATGTCATTTTGAGCTAAAATAAGGTTGGTTGGTTATCCTAGACATATTTTCCACTTAATTACAGCTTTTCATACTTTTATAGATTAGTCGTCCGCTACTCCGGAAGTGACGTTTTAGGAGGCAAGCGTTTCCCGCCACTTGGTTTTGCGTTGACTTTACCGTGCGAATCTGTTCTATTCTACTTTTGTTTTGTGCTGTTTTTCAACAATTGTCGCCACCACTTTCCATCGGCGAGTATTCTGCGGCAAGATAGGTCAGTAAAGAGCTCAACTACGTTGGATTTAGGGATTGTTTAGTGTGTTGTAAGCTGAAAATGGCTGGAGTCGGTGACCCGTATCACAGTGACCGTAGTGTGAGTGACGGAGACCTTTTTCACAGCAGTGGTGACGAGGAATTTTTTCACGGACATTCAGTGGGTGGGTACATGTTTGAGCCCGAGTATAATGAGGCAGAGTACACACAGGCACAGGCAGCTGTTGAGAGAAACGAGGCGGCTACTGAGGACAGACGTGGTGACACATCTTGGTGCAAATGCATTGTGTGCGTTGTTGCCTACCTCAATGGAATGCTTGTGCTGTTCAGAGTTCGACGAGGCCAAGCCACTACCGGACACGGTTAAGTGGACCTCCAGCATACCACGGACAGAGGAACAACTGTCCCACTTGCCAGAGTGTCCCGCGACACACTCCCACTGGATGGTGACCTGAGCACCCAAACTGCTTACATCGTGTCGTGTGACTCCCTCGCCACACACCTGGCACCTTCTAAATAGCTCCAACACTTTAGACAAGTCCACAATAAACTTATCAAAATTTGGCTCACCGATCTGTTCACTGGACGACGAACTGTCCTCTTCACTGGGTGTCGAACTGAGCCTGTAATCACTCCCACTACTCAATATCGCTGCAGGGCTGCTTAGAGGCTCTGGGCTGGAGAAAACAGCACAGAGCGAATCACTACTGGTTCCAGGAATTGCACGTTCTGGGGTACGTTCGGAGGCACGGGTGACAGTAGATGAAGTGCCTCCACTGGCTCCAGTCACTGTACTGGCCACAGCTCGCGAGGCTTCTCGCTTCAAATACGCACTTCTCGAGGGTGGCGACGGGGCACTGCCGGGAATCAACATAGACGGAATGACAACCTTCTTCAGACGTTGTTTCGCAGGGACCTTCATCAGTTCAGCGTACAAATCCCTTTCGTAATCGGACGGCAGAAAGTGCTTGCCACACACACGGTAATTCTCCACTGCTTTGTACTTTGCGTGGACGGGTAACGCTGCGGTCTTCACATGAACGAGCCAAGTACGGCGAAGTGTGTCATCCATCGGAAAGCGATGCAAAGGTACTCCCAAAGCGCGCGTGAGCCGATAATTAGTATATCCTGGTACGCAGCAACAGTGTGGCATATTGACTGACTAGTAAATGAAAGCAAACGACGACGGAATTTAACACAACCGTGGTAGAACAATGACTGACTCGGCAACTCTCACAGTCAGACTATAGGAAAAGAAATTGGCGCTAAATGCTTGCCTCCTAAAACGTCACTTCCGAAAGAGCGGACGAGTAATTAATAAAATTACGAAAAGCTGTAATTAAGTGGAAAATATGTCTAGGATAACCAACCAATCTTATTTTAGCTCAAAATGACATGGAAAAAGGTTGCCTTCGCCTTTAAAGGACGATATATTGGAAACATTATTCGTATCATTCAGGATATAATTTCTTATACAAAAATTACTTATGGTCAAGGACACGTTTTATTTTTGGACTTTTGCAAGGCGCATGATACAATAAAACAGGACTTTATTTTTCAAGATTTGGAGGCTTTTATTTTCGGACAGGGTTTTACACGATTGGTAGAAATAATCTATAACAAATCAACAGCCCGTGTTGTCAATAATGGTTTTACAACAGATTATTTTCGTTTAGGAAGGGGTGTGAGACAGGGTGATTCATTGTCGGGTCCATTATTTTGCCAAGCTGTTGAAGTTATGGCCAATTGTACATGAGAATGTAATTAAGTTAAAGCCATAAGTGTTGAGAAAACTGAAGTTAAAATTCTCCAGTACGCAGACACTACCTTATTTCTTCATGACAAAAATTCTGGCATGAATTTTCTCAAAGTTTTAGAACATTTTGATTTAATCTCTGGTCTCCAGCTAAATATTTAGATATGTGAAGAGAAAATGAGTGTTCTGAATCTACTTGATGGCTTCAAGTGGACTGGCAAACCAATCAAGAGTCTGGGAATATTTTGTGGCCATAACAAAAAAGAAAATGATTTTTTAAGTCTTGAATTCAAAATTAAGTCTAAAAAAGTCTCTTGATATCTGGACAAGTCTCCATATTTGCTGGTTAGGAAGGATCAGTGTAATTTAAACATTTGCCCTGTCAAAAATAATTGATGTGATGAGCAATTTAGGAATTGACAGCAAACTTAGAGCTAAGATAAATACTATGATAAAAATTTTGTTTGGCAAAATAAATCACCTAGAATTAAAAAAAAATATGGCTGTAAATACCCATGAAAGTGTTGGTTTATCTGTTCATGATATAAATATTATGTACAAGTCATTATTAGTTAAGTGGGTTACGCGTTGCTTAGATGGAAACAATGAAACAATGAAAGTGTTTCCAGGGTATGTTTTTAAAACATATGGAGATATTTTGATCTTTAAATCAAACTATGATTGTAAATTGCTGTCTCTTGCAAATATTAATACCTTCTATCTTGACATCTTGATTTCTTGGGACGAAATTAGTGATCATTTACATAAGGACATATTACTTGTAAACCGAGTAGTGTGGAATAACAAAAACAAATTGATTAATAGGAGGACTGTATTCTTTAATAGTTTCTTTTGCGAAGGATCGTTTGAATTTTGGAAAGAAATTTCAGACATGGGAGGTTTTGAAAAATAGACATAAGCTTTCAAATTGGATTCATTATGCTGCTTTGAGACCAGCGATTAAGTTGAAAGCTGATCCTTCGACTTCAAAATGCATACATCCCCAGACAAGCCAAATTACTAATATGATTTCTAGAAATGTTTTGCTTTCCAAAATTGTTTTGCCTCCTGATGTAGAGTACAGCTTAACTGACATTTATTTTAGACAACGAATTAAACAAATTTATGTTCTTCCACACAAACTCTTGTTACTTCCTTATCTCAAAACCTTTAAGTACTTCTATATTCATAAAAAGTGTTTACAAAACATATTTTGAAAAAGATGAACTTAGTCAGTGATGACAAGTGTGTATCTTGTGGAAGTGTTGAGACTTTTAACCATATGTTTGTTGAATGTGGTTCTGTGAAAACTTTGTGGTGTGAAATTCAGAAACTTTTAATTTACGTAACTGCACAACAGGATTTAATGTTGGATAGAATTGTTATTTTGACAGCATATTTTGGATGTAATTTTGAAGATATCAATACCATATTAACTATTTGCCAGTATTTCTTCCACAAATATTCTAGAAACTAGATTATTCCAAGATATTCAAAATTTCAATGTCTCTGGGCATGGCAAGAACTGGTCGATTTTTTAGTTTTAGATTCCAGTGAGTATGAACACCACATGTGTCGCAACTCACGATCCCGCATAATGACACAGTGTTGTTACTGTAAAACCCCAACCATCATTTGAGAAAGGAACGACTTATGCCCAGTTGTAGTAAATGGTTTGCAAGGAAATGCTATTTCTTTCTTATAAAGCGGGTTTATGTAGCTGTAGAGTTTGTTCACATTCAGATATCTAAACTAAAATTTACAGAATGTCTCAGTATGATTGTGGTTTGCAGTAATTTCTCAGCTCATCTCTACTGCAAAATTCTGCTGGTCATGTCTTACGTCAAAAAACAAACTTAATCTCTAGAAGTACATGTAGCACTTCTAAAATGGCGGATTTCTGAGTGACGCAGTCAGTGGGCTCGATTTGGTCGATGGGGATATCACGTGCACCGAAAATTATGTGATCCACCCACGAAACATGAACCAAAATAATGGTCTTGCATTTTTGGAAGAGTGTTGAGCTTCAAAAGAGGTGCCCGGGATCCCACTGTTGCAATGTACTTGCGCCTTGTTACTTCTTTTGCGTCAATGACAATGGCCTTTAAGGCGCAGTCAAGGAATTTCCCTGTGTAAGTACATATAAGGATGAAAGCTGCAGAAAAATAGACTTGACTAGCAGAACATCATGAAGATAAGCAGTAGAAGGTATATCATCACTACACTTGCAATAAAAACAGGGCTGTCTTGGGCTATTTATCACTGCTCTGCGTTCACTGAACACATCGGCGATACAGTTGAATCACGTACATTAATTGGCTTGAAAAATTGTAAAGTGACGTCGCACGATTGTAACACTTGTACAGGTCTTATTCCGGAAAATAATTACATTAAAAAACATGGTGCCTCAGCCTCATTAAGGCAGTCAAATGAAATGTTTGTTTCTCGTAAAGAACTTTTAGAATCCGTCGTGATCCGTATCACCATTTTTAGAAGGATGCGACAATAGTAATTAACTTTTTGTTTTCTGAATAAGATCACTATTAGTTGAACAGAAGTTTCTAAAACTTTGAGTTCATATTGTCTTGCAAAAGTATACTGTGCTTTAGTGCAGTGCAATTTATGCTTGCCAACGTCTTAGTTTGTGCGCGTGCTTCCCGCAGTACTATAGCTTGGACTAAATACACTTTTCTTCCAGTGCCCTTCTTTGGAAGAATTGTTTCGGTTGTGTGTGTTAAATCTATCAGATGCACCGACTTTACTTAAAAGATATTCTTCCTGGGTCAAGATAAAAGTGATACGATTTTGTTTATGGAACTGTGCTGAGTTTTCAGTATTGTGTGATTGTGGCGTACTATACCATGGCTAGTAATGACTTCTGATGGATCACCACTTCATCACGTAATCCCTTGAGATATAGCATTTCTCAAGTTTTGACATATGTCCTTACCCAATCTACAACAGATATGAAACTAACGTTGCAAAACTTATTTTCTGACTTCTCGGTGTTATGACGTTTCAGCTTTTAGCAAAGACCTAGCTGCAGTGCCCGGCTGCATGAAACATGGACAAAATTAAGTTACAAAAGCTCTTTGCTTATTGGTTTCGTTCTTTACTCACATATGTATTACTCTTTCTATTCTTTTATCCTGATTATGACCTCTTATTTGACTAGTGACATTTTCAAAATAATAGCTAAAACATGATCCCTTACTTGTACTGAATATGATAAGGCATGTAATCCTCACGTCAGGGGTGCTGCATAAAAAGATCCTATTTTCAGTTATACTGAGAATTCAGCGCACAATTACCATCTAACTTGAATTAAAAGCAACAAAAATTATTAGTTAACGAGAGTCAAATAGCATAAGAAAAGAAATCAAAGTTTTCATAAGCACACAAATACGCAGTAGATATAACGAACTTAATTGAGTCTCCATTTGGGACTGTTCATGTGAACGGGCACAGAACATTGCTGTTGTTTATTTCAATGTTTTTCTGTTGTTTTGGGTGCAATGTATTTTATTTGAATGTTGTACCCCGTGTTATGGTTCTTTGATTGCAAAATGTTCATTCAATTCCGTCATTCAGTTAGTCATTGCTCCATTTGTAGTGGGAATGTTTGAAATAGTAATCACCCATGCATCTCCACATTGTGCGATGCATGTTGCATATAATAACATCAACAGGTTTGCTTTAACCACTTCTGAAAAGTATACACAGTAGGTATTCAACTGTACATGCTAAAATAAATACTGCAACCTTTTGACTAGAAGAAGGGAGTCAAACAAGATCGTATGTTAAGTATATTATTGTTCTCTAAGTGTATACATGGACTTGCTATTGAAATGAAAACTGGAAAAAGAAGTGGTACATGTATTTAAGTTAACTTGGCCATTGAGAATGTGCTTTAGTTAGCATATGCCAGCAACATGACTCTAGTTGGCGAGTCCATAGCTGAAATATAGAGACGATTAGATTACCTAGATAATTTCTATTTGAAGTGGAATATGTGGGTAAACGCACAGCAGTCAAACATAGTCATTTTTAAGAAAGATGGACTACAATGTAATAAAAGTATGGTATTACAAGAGTGTTGAGTCGAAGACTTACAGTTACTCTGAATATACGGTGTTCTACTTTCAGTCCATGAAGCAGAGATATGGAGTACTAGATATGCAAATACATTTAAAATGTTCAAACAAAATCCCCTTTGTTTACTGGATTAAAGTTGACTAACGGCACAGTGAAGAGAGAACGTTACGGTCATGGTTTATATGTATCTTACATTGGTATGAATAGGCATGTAAAATATTTTTTGAAAATATTGGCAATGTAGGATGATGGACTTCTAAGAGAATGTTTTTTTTAATAAGAAAAGTGATTGCTCAGTAAAAATAATTGATGTAGTCGTAAAAATATTGTGTATACATCTGGTTTCGGCATGGAATTGGTGATGAATAATATTTGCGTCAGAATACAAACAAAGGCTGAGAGATATTACATTTCAAATTTGGCTGTTGGAAGCTGTAAATATAAATAAGTGCGAATTTTACGGAGGAGTCATATATGAGTTGTCTTGTGAATAGTATTCATGTGCTAGATGAGGTGACAGAAGATATTTTACCAAGCAAGCATTAGATCCTAAACTCACGCGATACAAACATAAAATCACAGAAGGAATGGTAAACCGGAAGTAAAAACAACTTGTAATATCTGTAGTGTTGGAGAGATTGAAGCAGAAGAGCATGTTATGGTACGTCTTGGTAGACTTAAGAAATATATTCGTGCCACGCTGACACGATATCAGGGTCCGGTCTTTAATCTTTGCCCTGGCTCCATTGGAGCCATTTCGAATGAGTGGTTATCAGACTGTGCTCGAGTACATTTTAGTTCATGTTTTTGAATTTCTAGTACACTGTGTTTGCATTTGAAGACCCCGAACTCGAGTAAAATTCAACATTTCGAGCTCAAACTCGAATTTTAATCTTAATGTTGTGTTTATCAACTGCAAACGAGGACGAATAAGTTTTCCACGTAAATCATTATTTAACTCGAGCATAGAATAATAGACACTCATCCTGAGTTCGCAGAAAAGTAAAGTTGAAAATGCCAAGCATAATTTCGAGTTCCATATTGAGTAAAAAGATTAGAGACCAGTCTCAGGTGTCTGTATATGTAACTCAAGAACTGCAAGCACTTTAATACAGCCCCAAGTTCATTCAAAGGGCAATGATAATCATTAATGAAATGCTAAACCTTTAATGGCTGAGTACACGTTGACAAAGGTTGTATGTACTATTGTGAACTACGGGCCGTTGGCCTCTTGTTCAACTGAAATTATTTTACAATCTGGTGCTCGACTTAAACAACGTAAGCACAAACATGTGCATTTCAAATGAGTTTTTTTTCCATGGACGTTAAGTGTTTTTGATATAGCTTTGTGCACACTCCTGGGCTCGTGCACCTTAGGCGCTCCAAAATATCACCATTTAAATGTAGAAACTTACTTAACCAGCGAAGGAAAATGGAGAACGGGTAACATAGAGTTGGAGTGAAACATTGGGAAAGGGGCATAGTGGCAGAAAAACAGTTGTTGGGGAACATAAGGATGGTGCAATAAAGGGTCCAGGGAACAATGAGCAATAACATGCAGTATATCAGTAAATTGTGTTCTTTCAGTTCGAAGAATTGAAACTCTGTTATACAACATGCAGTATATCAGTAAAACAATATAGGGAACCAGCACACAAACGTACACGTTCACATTTTTTTCTTTGCCTTGTTCGTATAAGAAAGCCATAACATAAATTCACTGAGAAGTACACAGCTTTAGTTTGGACTTGAATTTGATTTTCCAGCATCGTGGAAAACATCTCCATTCATGAATACACAATGTCAGAAACAGTTGATGAAGTTTATTGTTCCCTACCTCAAGTTTAGTTCGTTGTGAACCCTTGGCTTGAGCAATATGAGAACTTATCCCAACATAATAGCAAACGCAAAACCTTCCATTGCATTAATTAAAGTCTCTTGGTCTATTTACACCGACCTCTAGTTTATTTACAGTATCACGACGTTTCGCCGGCCATCATCAGGTGTTCCCGCGTTGTTAGAAGTACGAGCACGGATATTTGGTACATGGTGCGATTTTTGTTCTTCTAGGTAGGATTTGAACCCACGATTTCTGAAACTACGGATAAATCGAGTTCAGCACATTAACCTCTACGCCACGGAGTCATCCATTTTCTTAGAGGGTATTTTATCATACTTAAATCTTCCTAAGTAGACTGAGCCAGGTGTCGCTTGGTTGTTTGCTTGGCTGACTGAAGACAATGCTTTGTACTTCCATGTACATGTCTTCCTTGATCTTTCTCTTGGTCCAACCTGTTTCTTTGTATTCAGATTTTATTCCACAGGATATTGTGTTGTTTCGACCAAATGTGTTCTGTTACTACTGATGAGGTATTACCCTCTCTACAACACCTGTTATGTTCAGCAATTATCGTCTCTGGTGGTCTCAGTGTTTAGCGGATATACGATTCACCACATTCACAAGGGAGTTCATATATGACATTTTTTTCTTTTTTCCACATGTCAGTTCTTGGTTTGACTTTTGTCAATCGCCGACCCAGTGTGTCTGAGCGGCGGCATACTGTTCTTATTTTAAATTCTTTACCTATGCGTTCCGCATATACATGTATACGGTAAACACATAGTCTGCAGTGGGCGTTCTTCTGCCATTTTCCTTTTTCTTTGCTATGTCAAGTTGATGAAATCCTTTGGGTAGCCATTTTTTCGAATGTCTCCGTCATGTTGGCCATTTCTGCTTGGAGTGCTGTATCACTGCATATTTCTTTTTACCTTGATGCAAGGCATTTGATTATACTCTTCTTTACTCGTTTGGCGTGGTGGAGTTGAAATCAAGATATCGTCATGTGTGGGTCTTCATATAGTAGACTGACGTTGTTAACTGTCCTCCAACACGAGTCACTAGCACGTCCAGGACTGGTACACTGTTATCTGTCTCTTCTTCAATCGTGAATCTAACTGTAGGCGCTATGCTGTTGAGATGATCAAGGATCTTTGATGGATTTTCTGATTCTAGGCTGACTTGTATATGGAGTGGTTCGAACAAACAGCGCTCAGCTCAGCTAACAGACCCCCAAAGATGTGGAAACGATACGTTGCTGACACATTCACAATACTCAGCCAAGGCTCTGCATCTTTCTAAAGACCTAACAAGGCCAAAACGGTGCGGGAGTGACCCAAGTGGTGTATGTACAGCATCGCAGTAAGAGGTGATCTGAGAGGATCAGTGCAGTAGGAGAGGGGCAGCATCATAGAAAAATAGCAGACTAGTGACAACTTGCTGTTGGCCAACTGTTAGTTGGAACCAGTCTAGAACCAATTGTGTATTGACCTCACGGATAGTCCCTTTGTTGTTTCAGCTTGATCAACGATACTGAAGTATTAACCCAATGTGCATTCAACATTTCAACGAATCTGTGTTTATTAATTTAAGATCTGTTTTTAGTGCCTATCTGTTCTTGGGCTAATTAAGTATATCTCCAAAACACTTCACAAATGGTCGCATACGCGTAACTCTAATTGGTCTAAAGGGTGATCGTTTCTCCTAAAAATTTCCGTCGGTTTGTCCCCGGAAGAGAAAGGTATGTCCGTGTATGAAAAGGACTGCGATATTTCAAATAAACGGGGAATTGGGGACAAGAATCTAGCTGACAATTAAGATTTGGACCATGGCCATATACGAGAATCTGTAATCTTGGTGCTAGTCCTCCACCATTGTTACGAGTCCTTAGACCAATGAGCACAGGAAATTTTTAAATTACATTTTTTGCCCGCGTGTATAAACAACCTGGCTGACGCACTTGACATTTTTCGAGCCCTTCTTACATACAGTGTACATTGTTCATTAGGTATAGACTCACTAACGTGGTTCAATGGTCGTGAGATACGACTCTCCAATTTTAACGCATTGTGACGTCATTGGGTTTTACAATGACAAATCGAAACCTGGAAAAACAGCCACGTCACTAAACTTGGAACAGACTCAAAGGTACCTTGATACAAGGAATGTGGCATAAGACGTTACCCTATTGCTGAAGAAATGAAAAAGGAAAAGGTGGGAATCATTTCATTATCTCATCTGTGTGTAGCTTCGTAATTTACATTACTTTTTACTTTTTACCTGGGTGCTAAGTAATGTTTCATAGGTATGCTGACGTTGTGGACTTTGTGGTCCCTTGTGTCTTCTATTCGAACGTTTAATAAGGTTGCATTGGTGAGTTGAGATGATCTGCAGGAGAATACATCCGTGCATCAAACTAGGTGGCACGAGTCCTCTACTTAGAATCATTTTAGAAACTATTTTAGATTTTACATTTCAAAGTTAATGCATAAAGGTTTTGATGTGGCTGCAATACTAACTGTAGAGGTGAGAAACGTAATGGGCGGGATATTTTCTGATCAGATATATTCTACACTGAAGTATCCGTGTTTTCTTGCACGAATAATGTTAGGGCTAAAAAGCAAACGTATGTACATACTGTAAATATTAACGTCAAGTAGCATGTGCTTATATACATTGTAATGCATAGATATATGTATCATCATCATGTGTACGCTACTAAGAAGTTCGAAGGTCAAAATTTTGAAAAACCGAGCTAAGGTAAAACATTATATAGCTTTAAAGGGTCATTATTTACTTGAATGATGTTGCAAAAGACGAGTATATCGATGCATCGTAGTTTGAGATTGCTCATCAATTCACATTCTGGTACAAATGAGCTTCCCAGGCTCTTAATGTCCAAAGGTGTTGACACCATCTGCCCGGTACATATGAGCGTCAAAAGTTAAGAATATTCAAAGGTGTTGATACCCTGTCTTCGTCTACATGAAGCAGTCATAGAAGAAATTCAGCCAAGTTCGCTATATCTAATTCGCATTTTCATCAGATGCTGTATTCTCACGAATTAAATATTCATTATAACGGACAGCGGGTGGGACGCACACGCGGCACGTACATGTAGGATCAGTACACCACCGTTATCGTTTTTAACGTTGCGTATGGTAGGTTATCCTATAGCCGGTGTGACGTAGCTGCAGCAGTGTAACAGAGAGAAGAGAAGACGGTGCAACGCTCTCTGGCATCCACTATGAATAAACTTTTCGGAATTTTTACTGATTTTAGTTAAATTGAATTTAGTTTATATTTCAAGTTTAAATTTTCGCTAGTAGTACTTGGGTCCCTGCATTTGAGTAGAGAAAGGGCCATTCATTAAATCCGCGGACATCACCGAACCTTTGAACGCTACTGTGTAGACGGCAGATATCCTTTTCATTTTTCTCCTAGCGTACCGTAGTCTTGGCACGTTTTTAGCGTATAAAAACGTAGACGAAGTCGGTAATATAACACTAGGAGCTTAGTACTGGCTAATGAATACAGGTGTATGCTACTGTTACGAAAGTTATTCGTACTCACAAACGTGATGACCGTTGGGAAACTGAACTGTATGAGCCAGATAGACAACTAGACTTGAACATAGCTGTATACATTGTGGAACAGTTAAATGGGGTTTTGGGTAAAACACATGTGCTTCATATAAACTTTCTCAAGCCTATTGCAACTGATGTAAACGCTGTAATAAGTGTTTGTGTAGTGTTATGGTTACATTCATTTGTACAACCCTCATGAAGAGTGCACTTTTAACCTAGAGTTCTAACACCTGTCAGGTATATATGTTGTGCCAGAAGGATGCCCAAAAATTACGTTTTTTAGGTGTTGCATCATGATTTTGGTACCAGTTGATTGTCTTTATTGTTTGATTGTTTCTATATGACCATGGTATGCCTAATGATATATTATTTTCCCTGTCAGTTATCTGTTGTGATTATGTACCTTGTATTCTGTCAAAACTTAGTTCAGTTTACTTTGTGATGGCGAGACGACATTTTCAATAGGGGAAGTGTGTGTTGGTACGGGCTCTTGCCCGTTAGTGTGTGTCACTATTCACATTCTGATGTCCGTTGTGACGTCTGCAAATGCCCATGCATGATTTGAGCGAGTCTTGATTGTGAGTTTGTGAAAAGTGACTACATCGTTTATATAAGCAAAATATGCGGCTTGAACTGCAGCCGCTGGTCTTTTTATTTATTTCTGAACATAATAAAACTCTAAACAACCAGTTGCTGTATTACCGCCTGAATAGGATTCATTGCTGACAGGCCAAGCATCCATCGATCACATTGTTCCTCGCAGCTAAAGTCACCCCCACCCGGTAGTGACGCACTCATTTCACAAGCTGTTCACCAGGGTTTTTCCTTTCTCTCATCGTGTCAGAATTCTATTTGGTTGGTGACACATATGGGTTTAAAAGGGGTGGCCTAAGTTTTTTTCACTTGTAGAGTAACATATGGGTTTAAAACAACAAGGGGAAATTTGGGAGTTGGTCTTCATCCCTGTATCACCGAGCTGCGTCTGATCGTATCTACATTCTAAACACTCTACTTAGTGGAACGTTAATTAAGCTCGCTTCTGAGAAGACTAGCCTCAGTGTTCTTGGTTTCACCTAGGTAAAGTACTGTAACGCTAGGACATACACTAGGATCTCACTGTAAAACGACTCTCCTTGGTTAAGGCAACTGTCTCTGTTGACTTAAGGTCATGTTCTAGCTATAAATAGCTTAATTGTTACTGCATACTTTTTGACAGCCAAGAAAACATTGTGAGTGTATAGACTCACTGACGAGTCTAATACACGTTCCATGGGAACTGTGTGTACAAACGCGCGGTCTCGGGGCAGTATAACAACTGTTTTGTATCAGTTGATGCAGTTTGCTTAGAATGTTACTTGGTCCAATGCATCAAGTTCACATTTTAAGATGTCTTAGTACTTGCGCAAGTGACATGTCTTCTGTCACGTTGGGACATTCCCAGATGAAGTGAATTCTCGATAGGGTATGGCAGTGGTATTCCTATGTACAGATGTGGGATCAATATAGATTATTACATGGCGAAGTCGTTATCCCCCGTTATCTAGAGCCTGAGTAGATTTTGTAGAATTATCGCCCCAGGAGCGTTAGCCCCGCGGTTGATAAGTCTACAAAATCCACGAAGGCTCTAGATAAGGAGGATAACGGCTGAGAACATGTAATAATTTTTTATACCACATCCTAAACGAGAACTATTGAAATGAATCGATTTACCTTTCAGAATCGCCTCGTCTTTGTTACTACTTTCTATGTCAGGGGCCTGGGGTCGGAGGTCGTGACCTTTTAAGAAAAGCCGAGTTATTTTTTGTCAAATAATGCTTTTACTCAAAACCAAATAAAAACTTAAATAAAATAGAAATAACTTGAATTGATAAATTAAAGTTTACCAACTATTATAGCTTAAAACATTTTTTTCACGCTAAGCTTCGACTTGGAAATTATCGTCTACGAAAGTAGTTACCACTGGTAACTGAATATAATTCTCAAGTCAAAGGATTCCGACGACACGATACCCGCATTCAAACTGGAGATCGGTGATTTACAAGCGAGAGGACATGGGGGAAAAATTTCACTGAATTAAGATATCGTTTTTTTGGAAATTATGCGTCTTATTTTCCATATGTATAAGTACAGTACAATGCGGTTTGTTGGACATGGGATTATTGCCCGTGCTAATTTAAGTTTTCTATTTTCACTCTTGATGACGGCAGCCGCTAACTGGTGTAGTGATAAAGTTGGCGACAAGAAACTCTTGAGGTCGGGTACGAATCTGGCCTCGGTTTCCCTCCAAAATGTTATCTCACTGGTGAGATAACTACGTGTATATGGGTTATTACACGGATGTATCTGCCAATCGTGCAAGGTGTGAAAAAACTAGTCTACTGAAATATAAGTTTGCTAGTTTTGGACTCCTTTAGCTGCACTGGGTGATAGTCTCGGAATTTCCACTGATCTGGTTCAATAATCGATTAACAAAAAAATGAAAAATGAAATTTTAAAAATAATTGAAAATAAGCTAACTCCAAATTCAATAATACTGCACAGGAATTACCAAAACGTTGAGTATAACAACGCATTAGATGTGTGAAGCATGAATGATCACATCAGTAAAGCTTTTGATCTAACGTTCGGCACACTCGTTGGGAACCGGAGAATACTCACTTAGATGCAAACAAAAATATGCGCTCCTCTAACAAATCAAAATAAAACAGCCAAATCAATTCCCACGAAAATGTAGATGCAAATTTCACTTAACAGCTATTTCGTCAATGTTGTCTGCTCATTTCCCGCCTTCAAAATGAGTCAAAATTTACCAGCCGATGTTCGATTTACTGTTTACAGCTGAAGTCGATATAATACCAATTCCATTGTTGACAAAAACAAGTTTTCAAAAATTATAAGTGTATTTATCTTGTTCTTATTTGTATCTGAAATTTGAGAAATTATATATTGTCGACCGATTCTGTTCTGTTGTTTTCCTCATCCCTAGATAATTCATGTGAACTCACGTTTGATGACGTGTATTCTTGAGCATGAAAAAATGACCTTGTCTGGGCAAATAAACAAAATGGATTATGACAAAATTCGTTCTGTCTAGTGAAAATACTTCACTCTGATCAAGTTTCGACCAAAACAATTCCATATTTCAACATACGTCATTTCTACAGTGTATTATATCCTACATGTACGCGTGATGGTGAGGCCATGAAAAACCGATCGTTATGTTGAAAAACTATTTTCTGTATTTAATTGAAATCAAACACGGATTTTTCGCATTCAGTAAATAAGGACACTTCTTTTCTCGCTAAAGTTTGCACAAGATAGGGTCCATACCACACACTACGAATACCAGCAACACGGTTGCATCTTTAGCGTCGATTACACCAACCAAAAATCAACAAAATATAGTTAACATTTTCCTAATAAAATTTGTGGTTTTGTAATTTAACTTAACACTCAAACTATCCAAAATATATTTTTGGCCACACATGGCAATACGCCAGAAGAGGTTTTGTGCGGTCAAAAAAATCAAACTACGTCGGACAACTGTTGCAAACACGAAATTTTGTCAATTTTATTATAAATGTCTTAATATTTTCTGCCAAAAATCGGTAAAAAACCGTAAGTTTGGATGTCACAAAGATACTGCATTGCTCAATTAACATGCAATAAAAAGCTGGAGAACAACAGAAATGGAAGCACACTTAAACTAGATTTCACCTCAGACTAAAAAAATACTAAACGTAGTCAATGTGTAAGCACCTCTTAAACCTGACAAAGTCACAGATTTCGTCCTTATCATATTGTTGCACATTTATTTTCGTTAAATGCTTAAAATTTGTTCAATTGATGAGTTTGTAAATGCTTATGTAAAGCTGAAAATAAAACTGTTTTTAAAATCTATGAGGCTCTTAATTCTGTAGCTGATGTTCAATACAAACCGCTGTGTAGTGCATTGTGGGCTGCAAAAATTACTCATAAAAATACTGCGTGTACATAACTGGCTCACAATCTGCGATCACCATTGCTAAAAGGTGACAAAGAAAAAAACCCGCTTCTTTAAGAAGTCCCCAGCGACTAATTTCAAAAAAATTTGCATACCACGAATTAAAATGTAACAACACACTTGGTACAAAACATTAAGGTTGTATAACATAAGTGTATTCGTACATGTCTTATAATTTATCGGCTAGGTTACGCTTCACTGTTAAGCAGACATGGCTTCGGGTCATGAGGAATCTCGTGCCCTGCAGATTCGAAAAGAGGTGACGTGCCCCCAAATACTCATGAAAGACCTTTCCATGGAGAAAGATATCCTCGGTAGTGGTGGTTTTGGCACTGTTCACAGAGCTGTACTCAACAAGAAGATCCATGTGGCCGTAAAGGTGATTGATCGACGCAAATACAATGGCAGGTGTGTTGTGGATTAACACTGATTAAACTTTGCACAATGGAACTTGGACATTTATTATGAAAATACAACTGTTGTATATATTATTATTGCTTTCTGATTGAAAGACTTTGAGAACTACGCTATAGCTGCAGCTATTGGGTAAGTGACAACCAAATTTACTCTTGACACCACTAGAAAATTGAGATATTACTTCAAAATTTCATGGGCGCGTACCATAAGGTTCTGGTTGCTGAGGGCTATAACTCCCACTTATTTCAGTGATGCGCAACAGGGAAACGTGGTAGGGTATTTGTCAATTTTCGGGTACAGTTATTAGTATGAATTTGGGAGTAACAAGTCCACCTTCAATGATATGACTGACTGCATTTCTGAAAGTGCATACATGTACAATCACGATAACATATGTTAAATTGTTTCGCAATAACATTAATGTCAGGATGCACATGTACCAGCTGGGAATCAGCTGTGTGAGCTTGTGACTCATGATCAGCGGTCAAGAGACAAAAGCTCACGTTTAGACAAAGTGCACCGGTCGTGGGTACTACCGCTGTCCAGCTGAAACGCGTGACGTAAAGCCAGGTTGACGTATGGTAATAATTATGATTTTAATGACAACTTTTTTTAAAAATGTATCCGCATAATTAACCACCACCTGAGATCCTATACGATACCAAGACCGTATACGTAGAACAAATAATAACCAATTTGAAACACTAGTCTGATGGGGAAAATGGCACCGTCTTTACCGGGATTAAGCTACTGTTTGGAAAAAGCACTTTTAGACCCATTCGTAAAGGTACACGACATGCATATCTACGCCCTATTTGATGTGAATTTACATCGTATTTGCGTGCGGGGAAAGCAAAGGCAATGTTTGGGTTCAATACTCCATACATTTCAATGCAATGCACACATATCAGCAACGTTCACTGGTGGAGAGAAAATATCACTACAACTGCTTTAAATCTGGGTTCATGTATCTCTGAAGCTAAAATATCTTTTCCTTTAGAAATATATAACCAAAGGAATGTAAAGATATATAAACTGGTCGATTGGACGTTGGCAAAACACAATTTCATTATTAAAATGACAAACTTCAAAAAATATCCTCCAATAGGCTTAACCAATTTCCCAAGTATTTACTCAGCGCGCGCAAGCACAAAGTACCGTTGTTCCTGGGGTTTCTCCAATTTTATTACTCTGCGCCTGCAAGTGCAGAGTTTTACTGTTCAACGTATTTTATCTTCTTGTTACTATGCTCGTTCAAGCGCAGAGTTTTGCTGTTGTATGTATTTTATCTTTTTATTATTCTTATTCTTCATATTCGTCCTTCCTTTTCAGATTGTTATTACTCTTACATCTATTCAGTTACAACAATCATATTCACTGTGATTGATATGATAGTCAAGGGATTTTTATTGATTATACTTTTTTGACCCAAAATGCACCGGAATGACCTTAAACAGGTCAAGGAGTGCATTCCGTCAAAATGCTTCTTCTTCTACAGAATTTTATTTTGACTCTTTGAACTTTGTTAGCAACTAGGGACTAAAAAAATGCATCAGAAATGAACACGGATTTAAAATCGGACCAAGGAAACTGAGTTTCCGGGTCAAAGGTCATTAAGTGCAAAAGTGTTTTTTGAGCTAGTCTTTTCATATTCGTGCATATGGCTTCCAGTCACCAGGGAAGTTCAAACACAAATTTTTGGTTCATTAGGTGCAACTTTGGGGTCATTTAGTGCACTTTTCTCTTAAATGTCAGACTCTTTCAATCCGCTCGTTCTTACATTATTCATTATCGAAAGGGTTCATATTCATGTTGGTTCAAGCAGTGGTCAATCTAATTCTATTGATGACATGAATTTGACTCAAAATGCACCGGAATGACCTCAAACGGGACAAAGAGTGTATTCCGTCAAATTGCTTCTTCTTGTACATTTTAGATAGACTCCGAATTTTGATAACAAGCAGATATTAGGGAAGTGTACCCGAAATTTACGTGGAATTTAAATCGGATAAAGGGAACCGAGTTTCCGGGTCAAAGGTTATTAAGTGCAAAAGTGATTTTTGAGAAATACCTTACGTAATTACGTATATACTTTTCATTCGTAAAAGAAATTCAGTCCTATTTTTTTAGGTCAGTAGGTGCAACTGTGTGGTCATTGGTTGCAGTTTTCCGTTTATATTCTTACTCTTTACTGTTGCTCTTTCATAGTTAGCAGGGGCATCTCTCTCTTTCACACAAAGGATGCAACTTCTATGCAGTGTAATTCCCCTATACATCACTATGCACATGCGTACACCACGCGCAGAGTTGTACGTGCGCATACGCAATTGCGTTCTAGTTCTCATTACTCCGCGCGTGAAAGCGCAGAGTTTAACTGTTCTACGTATTTGATCTCCATCGGCTTCTTATTATTCTTATTAATGCGTGTATGTGCAGAGCACTGTTGTTCCTGGGTTTCCTTCAATTTTATTCTTATTCTTCTTATTCTTCTCATTCTTCTTCTGATCAACTTTGAGGCTTAATAGCTCCAAACTGGGTGCAGGTACGGTCATTAAATTCAGCATATGACTTTTGACAGCATATAAATTTTGATTGGTTATATAATCATATTCCATATTGCACTGGAAAAGGTCGTTTGGTGCAAAGGCCGTATAATTTTCAAAATGCTACTTATCCTTCAGTTTTAAAGCTATCTTCTTCAAATTCGGTGCACAGGTATAGGTCAACAAAGCAATTTAATTAATTACTTTTCTAAGTAATTGGGTCATCCAATCAGGTGAAATATGTGAAAGGTCATTAGGTGCAAACTAAAATTTTGAGCTAGACCCTTCAAATTGACAGGTCTGATTGCCGCATGTAAATCAAATCGGAATCCAAAGTTTCTTGTCTTTTAGTGCAAACTTTGGGGTCATTAAGTGCATTTTTCGTCTGAAATTTTGACCTTTTCAATCAACAAGTATTCTGATGTGTTACCCGTTAGACAACTGTGATTCTCAGCGTTAAACACATTTTCCATGTGCTTTGCAATAATTCTCCTAAAGATGCTTAAAATGCACCGGGTAACGTCAATTAGTGCAAAGGTCATGTAACGCTCAAAACGTTATATCTCTTACGTTTCCAAGGAATTCTTTTCAATTTCAGCACACTGGTGTAAGTCAACATGCCAACTGAATACCCTACTTTAGTTCGCAATTGGCCTAACCGATCAAAAAAATTGGTCAAAGGTCATTGAATGCAAACTAAAATTTTGAGCTAGACACTTCAGAATTACGTACCTGTCTGTGCGATTGAGTTTGATTTCTAAATTTTTAGGTCATTTGGTTCACCCCTGGGGTCATTAGGTGCATTTTTCTTCGGAACGTTTGACCACTTCATTCATCTTGTATTCTGAAGTGCTTAAAGTAAAACATCTGTCATTATTAGCATTAAGCACACTTTTAATCGAGTTAACAATAACTCCGTCATCGGGGTTCATATTGCAGCGGAAGAGGTCAATTAGTGGAAAGGTCATCAAAAACTTAATATGTAATTTCTCCTACGATTTTAAAGAATTCCTTTTCATATTGGTAAAAGGGTTGCTGTCAGTAACTTCCCATAATAATGACAGTAATACGCACGCTCAGAGTCCGTTATTGTCACGCCGGGACAATGATCTTTCTAGTTCTTCTTATTCTTCTTCCGACCAACTTTGAGGCTTAATAACTCCAAATTGGGTGCAGGTACAGTCTTTAAATCCAGCATATGACTTTTGACAGTATATAAATTTTGATTGGTTATATGATCATATTCCATATTGCACCGGAAGAGGTCGTTTGGTGCAAAGGACATATAATTTTCAAAATGCTACTCCTTCAGTTTAAAAGGTATCTTTTTCAAATTCATTGCACACGTATACATGTATGTCAACGTGACAATTTAAGAATTACTTTTCTAAGTAATCGGGTCATCCAATCAGGGGAAATAGGTCAAAAGTCATTAGGTGCAAAGTAAAACTTTAAGCTAGACACTTCAAATTTACAGGTCTGATTGGCACAGGTAAATAAAATCGGAATCCAAAGTTTAATGTCATTTAATGCAAACATGGGGTTATTAGGTGCATTTTCTTCTGAAAATTTGACATTTTCAATCAACAAGTATTCTGATGTGTCAACCGTTAGACAACTGTGATTCTCAGCGTTAAACACATTTTCCATGGGCGTTGCAATAATTCTCCTCAAGATGCTTAAAATGCACCGGATAAGGTCAGTTATTACAAAGGTCATGTAACGTTCAAAATGTTATATCTCTTACGTTTTTCAAGGAATTCTTTTCAATTTCAGCACACTGTTGTAAGTCAACATGCCAATTGAATACCCTACTTTACTTCGCAATAGGCCTAACCAATCAGAAAAATAGGTCAAAGATCATTGAGTGCAAACTAAAATTTTGAGCTAGAGAGTATGAATTCTAAATTTTCAGGTCATTTGATGCAACCATGGAGTTGTTAGGTGCATTTTTCTTCTGAAAATTTGACCACTTCATTCATCTTGTATTCTGAAGTGCTTCAAGTGAAATATCTGTGATTTTTAGCATTAACTACACTTTTAATCCAGTTAACAATTACTCCCTCATCGGGGCTCGTAATGTACATGAAGAGGTCAATTAGTGGAAAGGTCATCAAAAAATTAATATTTAATTTCTCCTACAATTTTAAAGAATTCCTTTTCATATTGGTAAACGGGTTGCTGTCAGTAACTTCCCACAACAATTCCAGTAATACGCACGCCGTGACAATAATCTTTCTAGTACTTCTTCTTAATTTTTTTCCGACCAACTTTGAGGCTTAAAAACTCCAAACTGGGTGCAAGTATGTTCTTGAAATTCTACATGTGATTTTTGGCAGTACATAAATTTTGATTCGTTATATAATCATATTCCATATTGCACCGTAAGAGGTCATTTGGTGCAAAAGTAATTTTCAAAATGCTACTCCTTCTTCATTTTAAAGCTATTATTTTTTAATTCGGTCCACAAGTATAAGTCAATAAGGCAATTTATAAAATTAGTTTTCTAAGTAATCGGGACATCCAATCAGATGAAATAGGTCAAAGGTCATTAGGTGCACACTAAAATTTTGAGCTAGACACTTCAAATTTACAGGTCTGATTGCCACAGGTAATTCATTTTGGAATCCAACGTTTCAGGTCATTTAGTGCAAACACGGGGTCATTAGGTGCATTTTTCATCTGAAAATTTGACCTATTCATTCACCAAGTAATCTGATATGTCAAGTGTTAGACAACTGTGATTCTCAGCATCAAATATACTTTCAATGGACATTGCTAGTGTTCTACTAAAAGGGCTTGTAATGCACTGGATAGGTTCAACTAGTGCAAGGGTCATCTACTTTTGAAAATTTTATTTCTTCTACATTTTCAAGGAATTCTCTTCAATTCCGCCACATTGGTGTAAACCTACATGCAATAGGCCTAACCAATCAGAAAAAAGGTCACAGGTAATTGAGTACAAACTAAAATTTTGAGCTAGATACTTCAAAATTACATAACTGTTTAGTAAATGTGATTGAGTTTGAATTCAGAATTATCAGGTCATTTGGTGCAGCAATGGGGTCTTTAGGTCCATGTTTTCTTCTGAAAGTTTGACAAATTCATTCATGTTGTATTCTAAAGTGCTTTAAGTAAAACATCTGTGATTCTTAGCATTAACCTCACTTTTAATCGAGTTTGCAATTATTCCCTCATCCGGGCTCATAATGCAAAGAAATAGGTCAATTAGTGGAAAGGTCATCAAAATATTAACATGTTATTTTTCCTACATTTTTAACGAATTCCTTTTCAAATTGGTTAACGGGTTGCTGTCAGTAACTTCCCATAACAATTCGTTTAATACACACGCGCAGACTGCATTATTGTCACGCCGTGACAATAATCTTTCTAGTGTTCAAGTTTAGTACCCACCAACAAAACAATCTAGCAGTCACTATGTTGTCAAGTTCTAATGATTTCCGAAATCAAGGGTTTTCCTTTGACCGCGTGAAATAATCATTCGAATCCGATTATTTGATGGGTAATGCAGAGCAAAACCTACAGTAGACCAACGCTTGGATGATAAATTTGGGAGTTTCTATTAACGGGGTTCTCGTAGTGGCATTGGTGGAAATATTGGACGTCTGAAATATTTCTAGCAGGTTTTGTTTAAACCACACGGTCCCAGTATTCAGCAGCAGCACCACCGCTAGCGGAGACAGCAAGAGCAACAACAGCAGCAGCACCAGCAATAACAGCAACATCAGTAGCACCCCTGTTCCAATAAAAGATCGCCCCAACCTGCACATGACGCAGGAGTGCGCGCAGAATAAGCTTTTTTCAACGCGCAGAAAGGTTCTCGTTTAAGAACCTTTTGCGCTTTATGAGGACCAGGAAATTTTGATGGGCCATGGTCCGGTGCAGGTTTGAATAAGAAATCGTCTAGGGCTATCCTTTTGCCAATATTAAGCCAAACACTTGAAATCTTTGGACTTGGAAAGTAAGTTGACTTGTCACGGCGAGTCATTTTGCGTGGTTTCAGAGCTCAGAAACCACATATTGCCTGAAGAACTTAAAAACATTTTTATAGGGCAAGGTGGGTGGTGTACATTGAACTTTGATTCTTTGACGGAACGGGTTGTCATGGCATCTTTCCTGTTAACACCAGTTTGATTTAGTCGAATGTTTAGTTGTTAATACCATGATGTTTTTGCGAGTCTACTTGAACATCAACGTAAGCAAACTCATATGCGTTTCAGTCAGAGGCATGAGATCTTGACCTGTAAGGAGGCACAAATAATGTGCAAAATAGAGAATCCGACCATTGTCAAGATCTATGGCATCATTTTGGAGGACGTGTGTGGGCTCGTACTAGAACTGATGAAAAATGGATCCCTTTCGGATTTAATGACCCAAACAAAGATGAACGGAAAACACATACCCATCAGCATACAGGTAAGTTAGTCATTATCTACAAGAACATACGTCGACTCGTTCACAGTTTTCTTTTTTCTATCAACTTGTTATCTCAGTCACTGTCATAATTCGCGAATGCTGCAAATAGACTATTAAGTTGTTTAGCCGCCCCGGTTGTGTGGCTCCTCGGTCAAAGTTCAAATTTGAAAATTCAAAGATCACGCGTGATGTGTGCCACCGGAACTGACATCACCTTCCTACTGGAAAGAGGTGACAAAGACGTCACAAATGTGCAACTTTATTTTAAGGACTTTTAGTGCGAGAACAGGAATAACCAGAATTTCGCCACAAGTGCGAGTCCAGCCTAAAACGTACATGTAGGTATGCGGGGGACTCGATATTTTGGGTTTGCAGATCTTGCTACAAAAACACGGCAAATGAGTTTGTTCAAGGTTTACGCGTTGTGCATTCGCACCCCGAGCCTCCTGGTTGCGCGCATATGCTAGTCAGCAATGCGTACCCCCGAACTTCCAAATGGTGTCTCGGAGAATTTTAAGAGTGGCCTTGGCCACCTTGGATCCCCCATAATCCACCGCTGGGCTGAAAAACGTTGCAGTCAGTGACACAAGGTAAGTTGCAATTCCAGAATGTTACTGGCAAGTCCACGACTGATGTCTCACGAGAACAGAAAACGGAACTCCGAGGGCGAGGAACGAAACTCGAAACGTGGACATGAGTGAGTTTATGGGAAATACTAGAAAGATTAAAGGCTTTATCCTCGATCGAGCCTTCGATTAATATCTGATCTCGGAGTGGCAATTTGAGGATTTGAAACTGAAAGCGACCCCCTACGTTTTTTTTCTCTCAAGATAAAAGATACCTATGGAACATTTCTACAGCTGGACGAGAAAACACGTAAAGACATTTCTTCTAGACCGTGCTTAGTTCGGGTTGTGGATTGTGACACCGACGTCCCGAGGCATCTGAGAGAGCGCTTGTCAGAAATGCAACCTACAGTTGATTGAAGACTGCAGCATTAGCAGAGACGAAATAGGAGACTCTATGCTGGTGTACACTGAGAGAAACAAAAAGAATGAACCTACCACGACCATCTCTGATGGGAAATTTCTTCGGTGAAACAAATGTGTTGGCAACCCCGCTTCTAAAATTTTGCTTGGATTGTGCCTGGAGATAGTAAACGTAGAATGCGCTACAGTAAAATGTTTGGAGCGTTTGGGTGAGGGCATCAGCAACACTAGGCGGGAAGGTGACAAAGACAAAAACAAAGGTATGTTATCGCAGACGATGAACCTTATACGTGTAAGTAACAGTGCGTATGGTATGACGACAACGAATCAAGAAAAGCACCGCGACGTGAAGTACTCCTAAGAGGCTAAGGCTCAACGGGAAGTACAGTTCCCGGACTTTAGACATGTCAGCTACATCGGGAACGGAACCGACAACGTGGAGTTGAAAACAAAGACCCTCCGCCTGAACCTGGCACTTGAAATAGGATTCTAAGTCTATCAGTACGTGAACTTGCGCATGTTGGAATTTTACTACGATTTCATGTTAAGATTTATCTCCATATCCGATATGGATAATTGCAAGGTGCGTTTGAGTATCGTTACTTAGCTAATTTTTAGTTTTGTTACAAATCAAGAGTTTTAGAGTCGAATCTCAGTATTACTGAAAATGGTTTGTAATGTTTTCAAGCAAAGCTCCCAATATAAAGACCAAGTACATTACTAGTTTGAATGAAGTAAGGACCCAATTTTATTTGTATCCTCAGAAAACATCGTTAGTCAAGGACGAGCTCAAACTGAATATAGAATGATAAAAATGTTACATATGCGAGTGCTGAATGGAACAAATTCGCCAAAGATTTACACAACTTAGTTGAGTCTGTAATAGGTACTGCTTCATGCAATTGGAGGAATTCAGTTAGAGACTGGATGGTGCGTTTTTTTAAATCCAGTAGATCTACAGCAGCACCATTTTCATCGATGATGTCAACGTCAAGGCTTCGTGAGTATTTCACAAAGTCACCAAATCCAGTTTGCTGTCGAACTACCATAGAGCAATGTTAATTAATAGTGTGTTGGCTGTGTTGCAGGTTGACATGATGAAAGATATATGTGAAGGTATGGCCTTCCTGCACAGCAATAAACCGAGTATTGTCCATGCCGATCTAAAACTGGGCAATGTCTTAATTGATGACAGATTTAAAGCCAAGGTAATGAACTGAGTTATAAAATTAGACCAATGATTTTGAGTTAAGGTAAAATGCCAGCAGCAAAATTAGGAAGAGTTGGTTTTAGCTACTGAATCCGTAACTTCATCGGTATGTTTGGTTGTGTGTACGGAGCGATGGCATATATATATATATATATATATATATATATATATATATATATATGTATATGTATATGTATATGTATATATACTTATATATTTACACAGAACGTACAGAGAGTAAGGTGACTGAAGTAATAGCCCACGAGACATCATCTACGGAGACCCAAGGTCGAGATCGTTGCTCGGAATAATGTCGAGCGGGATATTACTTTATGTACACCAATCGATCGTACCCAATACACTTTAATACTACAAGATATGAAACTCTGGACTAAAAATTCCACTGGCGTTTCATTTCAGCCGTCCGTATCGACCATAAAACTAAATACATCAACAAAAAGCTGGCGTTCAACAAATCATGAGCAATTGTTCTTTCTTCCAATACAATCCACGGTGTCCCCCTCCAACGTGTTTGCGACAAATTTGAAGTCAAACGCAACAAATCTTCCCAAGCATAGGATATGTACATATACCAACTCCCCTGTCCCGCGCTATTCGATTCAAGGTCAAAGACGGTACGGAATTATCCGATGAGTTACGGATGGACGGCAATTGCCGGTTCATTACGGAAAGTTACGGAATGGTCTCGCTAAGTGTGGAATTATCGACACCGTGACCTTCCCTGAAAAACCGGGCAATTTCCGTGGGACAGGGGAGCTAGTGCGCATCGGCTTTTTGGAAGATTTTTGTGATTTGACTGCAAATTTGTTGCAAACACGCTAGAGGAGGACCCATTAAATTGGATTTCATGAAAAACATTTGCTCATGGTTGGTTGAATCCTGTTTTGTGGAAGTTTTTTTTATTTGTGTGTTTGATATGGACTACATGTACTGAAGTGAAGCACTCGTAGACTCTCTAGTCCCGAGTGTCATACCTTGTAGTAGATGTATACAGTGCACATCACGAATTTTTGTCCGCCCGGTCGGAAATTGGTCGACGACCGGTCGTCTAGCCGACAAGCAGCCGACCAACAACGGTCGGCTAGGAGCCGTCTGCTGAGTCTCCTCTGTGGTCGGCACTTGGGTCGGCTAAGTGGTCGCCTAGCGTAGACGACCAATTCGGATTAAGCGTGTCCTTGGTCGGCAATTACCATTTTATGACTTAGCGGGTGAACTTTGGCCAAACAAACATTTAACTGTTCGCTGTTCGTTCACCAGAGGCATCTCCGGTCTTGACATCGGTTTATCAACTTTTGTTGCACTATTGAAAGGAGGTAAAATCGAATCAATCTACAAATACGAAGTGCGTTACATTACACCAGCCTCAAACGTTATGTTGAATTAATGACGGCGTTGTAAAATCAAACGTTAAGTGATATCGTGGAAGCATAATTTCTAACTTTAGAAATGAGACTTTTATACAGTATTCTATGCATAAAAACAAGCACGAACTTTGAAATTTAGTACAGCAAATCTGCATAAAAATCAGAATACAACACTGGATATTTTACTACCTCAAGTGTTTTCATGCAGCGGAATGCTCAACAAGCATCACGCATTTGCGCTCATCCGTTATTGCTCTTGATGATCACTTCATCACTCTGTATATTGCGATTTACCACAGATAATTATTGCTTATTTCTCTATAATTTCTTAATATGTTGGTACAGCAATAGAACCAAAGTTTATTTTAGGAACAATATAAACAATGGTGTGAACATAACGCCGATATTACATGTAAATCATGGGCGCATGAAAACGGAAGACTGTGATCGGTTTATAGTGTCATCCATCATCATTCTGAAATTGTTGTCACTTTCGCTGTAAAAAATCTTTTCGAAACCACAGCATTCCTATCTAGCCAGCTAGTTGTATAAAGACTATTTTCAAAATACAGCAAGGTGCCACTGCTTATTGAGATCAAACAGACCTCGAAACTTCACACAGCCCAGATAGTTACGCTTGTCACCTCGTCGAAAAGCTTGTATCGATATGAGCTCAAGACCGGCGGATGTGGATGCAAAATCTAGAAGTCAATTGGCATTCAAGTTGCCCGTTACGGCCGTTTAAGCGAAAAACATCCGACGTCATCTTCCTGCGTGATTCTCTGCCTTTTTAACGAAAAAACGTATGCCGTCGTTAAGAAAAAATTCATTCGTGACACGCACCACTTCCAAAATGTTTTCAACATCTCAAATTAGATGATGACAACATCTCAGCAAAATTTGTTCTAAAATTCGGTTCACTGATATCAAAATTCCAAAAACATATAGTGAAGTGAAACCAATTCTGATCATTTGTTGTGACGTTTACGCAACCTCTTTGGAGAACGTTTGATTGAAGAATCTGGGAAAAAGAAACTAGCTAAAAGTTGACGCAATATTTCATTGGGTCGAAAGTCGGCGCATAAGATCACACCGTAACCTTAGCAGCAGAATAATTGTAAAAAAAACATTTTTTGCAACGCTGGTAAATAATTTAGATTACTCTAGGAAGATTTTATTCGATCAGTTTTTACCCACAATGGCACAAATTTGTATATATAATTTAGTAAACAGCTTCGCACCAAGGCTAGAGCCTTCCGAGCCCTTTGGCGTAAGAACACAATACTTGGTGTTTTGCGTATACTTAACGGGGTAAAACTTGTAAAATAATATTTTTGGGGTAACCTGGTACATGTAATGCTAAAAAAGTAATCTGTGTTTTCATGTAGAGCGTAAAAATGATTAACCCATTGTTTCAAAAAGAACACTCTCGCAAACGAAAACGCACACAATTTTCAGCTATATTACACTGGTTAAAAAACAACTTCTATTAGTTTATTGCCTCGGATTCTAATGAACACAAGGTCAAGTCAAAATTCTTAAGGGGGCGCAATTTCAAACCTTTGGCATGAATCAGTGATATAAAAATGGAAATACATGTAGACCGACTTTAGTTCATCAGCAATCTAGACACAACAGTTACAGACGCTCACTGCGTTTGTTAACGTCTTGTGGCAATGATAAAAATATTTTTTTCTACTATGATTGATAACAAGTTTTACTCTGATGAGGTATGATGCAATATGCACGTCTGATATGCAGAGTCAGCAGTTGCAAAAATATTTACTGGGTTTAATGAATCCGTTTGTTATGAACCACTGCAAAAGTATAATTACTAATTGTACATTCGAAGCACGCCTCATTAGAATAAAAACATACACATGCTTGATGATCCTGGGAGTACCTCTTTTACAGGCATGAATGAAGATATATAGTTGTTAAGCAATAGAGGATAATAAAGCTTAGATAATATCACACTGAGCCTTGTACACCAGGCATATACAAAGGATACAGTATTTCAAAAGAAGCCTCAACTACTCATTTTTCATAGTCAAAACTACTCATTTTTCATAGTATTACTAAATCACGAACACCTAGATTTATATTAGAAGTTACATAGTACGATGCTACACAACCTGCTCTCCCCCCATTTATGGGAGGCCTAATTTGAAACATTTAACGACATATCTTTTCTATGCATGATTAAAACCAAGCAAAACATGCAAACTCTCCAGGACCAAAAATAAATATCTCAAAACCAGACATTTTACTTAAGCAGGAATTAAAACAATCCAATACATTGAGATTGTTTTCACACAGAAGACCAAAGAGCAAATAAAGACCAAATTCACCACGTCAAGACTGAAAATTTATCACATCAGCACCTATAATTTATCAAGTGAGGACCAAAAATTCTTCACTTCAGGATCAAAATAAAATACGACCGAACTGAAAATTTAATAAGTCAGGTTCAAAAACTTACCATGTCAGTAACTTTCACGCCAGAACACCACGTCACCATCCCCAAGCATTGATCTTTCAAAGTGATACTGTCCGTACTATACTAAACAAGGGCTATATATTCAACCTCTCGCCGACAACAGATATATTATCTTCGAAATGCGGTTGAATTTCTTTCGTCTAATCCACGTTTTACAATAGATGCCAATGTATAGGTACACACTGGATTGTCATCATTGCATAATGGGTGATCACGTAGTCTCCGGGCATGAAAACAATTCTCTCCGGGCGTGATAAGTTTTCTAACGCAATAAATCCTGGTTGCCAATTGTTTTTGATTCTACAGAGATTTCAATTCCTGAATAGAAAATGTGTGTTCTGGATTTTTCCGCTTCAGCTTTCCATTCAGGTAACTAGTGCACAGCACAGTGTTTTTACTATCCCGTGCGGCTCCACTGCAACGAATCACTTCTGGTACAATCTTTCGTAAACGACGTTCGTATTTTGCACATTTCTTCGGGGTAACAGTTTTCCAAGAGCTATATATTCATTGGACAAGTTTCTGTTTGGTAATCGGTTTTATTTTCTGTCTCAGGTAGTCCTTGAGCTCATGCTCTGAATGTTTTGAAAACGCAACTCTTTATTTACGCAGATACGTTTTCCTGCCCGTGGGCACCGACTCGCTGAATTCACCAACCAAACATTTATTTTTGAAAATGCACTCAAAAGTGTAGTTAAAACACCGTGTTGATCATAGTCGTCAGTGCAGAAAAGCGAAATGAACAAATTTGTACACACTGCTCAAAGCACTTTTGTGGACATACGGAAACGCCAACGTCTCTGTCTTACAACTCTGCGTGTGCTTGGCATTTCTGATCAAAGCGCTCTCATGCTGGAAACTTTATTAAGACTGAGCACCGTTTCAAAAAATTGTATTTTTTCTTACAGCTGAGCACAGAATTATTATGCGATTTTAGGACTGAAACGGAACCAAATCTCGAGTGGTGACTCATTAGAATGTGCAAAATTCGGGGAGGGGGGTGGCTGGCAATACAAGCATGATTTTTTATTTTCGCGCCAAACATGTAGTTACCACTTCTCATTCAGCGTCACTTACTACCTGAGGTGGCCAGATCATACATGTACGCTATCAAGATCACCAGACGCTTTGCTTCTCAAAAGTGCACCTTTGTGTATTTTCTATCATTTTTTGCCATCGCAATCGCTTTACCAAAGTTTCACGCACATATGCCGCGTAGAGACAAATACCTCTTCACCACGTATTCACATCTTGCCGTTCACAATTGTTTTATTTTGCATAATTTGTCAATATGTTGTTGACAGAAACTATTTATTTTTGGAACAACGTGAACGACCAACTGATAGGGGACTACGTGTATACATGTAACTGCTAGCCCAGATTTTAACGTCACCGATACACTGAAAACGGAATGCGCAAGGCTACTTTGCTGTAGCCTCAACAGTGGTGATGTCACCGTCTTAGTTCGTGGAAATCGTAACCATAATATGATTTCGAAGTTAGAGCCATCGAAGTCCGTGGGTTTAGGGCATACTGGACCGTGAATTTCGCGTCTGTACTGCAAGGGTCAATACTATGAAAATAAAATCCCTGGAGTGAGAGCTTTTCGCGGTGTAAGAACTCACTCACTAATCCATCATCATGGGCGCGTGACAGGAGACCGGTGACTAACTTAAAAAAACGCAAAAAGATGCAGTTTGGCGTTACACAAACAACTTGAAATCAACTGCGGGCGAAGACTGCTAAAATAGCTGCGTTTACAAAATGACTACAGCGTTGTATTGACCGGGAAGCAACCGATCTAATACATCTTGTTAACGTCACGAGTCAAATTAAAGATCAAATGTAAAGAAAACTTTCACGTTTTTCATCCAAAACTTGTTGCATTGTCCATAATCCAATGTTTACTATTACCGCTTGCCTTCAACCTTCGAATTAGTGGTATTACACAACCGACGTGAACTCATGTAACCGAGACAGTAAAACTAGGTTAATTTATTTGACCCTGTGCTAAGACGAATATGCATCGACACGCAAAGTGGTATCAGCCTGACAACCTATTACGCAACTGCTACTCTAGCCTAAAAATAGCAGCCGACCAGCTGGTCGGCTGATGGCCGGTGGGCTGAAGGGTCGGCTGGGGAGTCGCCTTATGAGTCGGCACTGCGGGCGGCTGGCGGTCGGCTAATTTTTAACCGACCGGTCGGCAAATTAGACGACCGGTCGACGGCTAGTCGTCGACCAATTTCCGACCGGGCGGCCAAAAATTCGTGATGTGTGCTGTATAAACAAGGGCTATATGTTCAACCTCTCGCCGACAACAGACCTATTATCTTGGGAATGCGGTTGAATTTCTTTTGTCTAATCCACGTTTTACAATAGATGCCAATGTATAGGTACACACTGGATTGTCACCATTGCATAATAGGTGATCACGTAGCCTCCGGGCTTGAAAACACCTCCCTCTCCTGGCGTGATAAGTTTTCTGACACAATGAATCCTGGTTGCCAATTGTTTTTGATTCTATAGAGATTTCAATTCCTGAATAGAAAATGTGTGTTCTGGATGTTTTCGCTTCAGCTTTCCATTCAGCTAACTAGTGTACAGCACAGTGTTTTTACTATCCCGTTGCTGCTCCATTGCAACGAATCACTTCTAGTACAACCTTCCGTAAATGATGTTCGTATTTTGCACATTTCTTCGGGGTAACAGTTTTCTAAGAGCTATATATTCATTGGACAAAAATACCAGTCTCAGGTAGTCCTTGAGCTCATGCTCTGAATGTTTTGAAAACGCAACTCTTTCTTTACGCAGATACCATTTTCTGCCGTGGACACCGACTCGCTGAATTCATCAACCAAACATTTATTTTTGAAAATGCCCTCAAAAGTGTACTTTTTTATAACACCGAGTTGACCATAGTCGTCACTGTAGAAAAGCGAAATGGAGAAATTTGTACACAGTGCTCTAAGCACTTTTATGGACATACCGAAACGCCAACTTCTCTGTCTTACAACGCTGTGTGTACTTGGCATTTCATTTCATGCTGGAAACTTTTTTACGACTGAGCATCGTTTCAAAAAATAGTATTATTTCTTACAGTTGAGAACAAAAGAATTATTCTGCGATTTTAGGACTGAAATGGAACCAAATCTCGAGTGGTGAATCATTAGAATGTGCAAAACTCNTCATACGCTATCAATATCACCAAACGCTTTGCTTCTCAAAAGTGCACCTTTGTGTATTTTCTATCATTTTTTGCCATCGCAATCGCTTTACCAAAGGTTCGCGCACATAAGCCGCGTACTGAATAGTTCATCATCACGTATCCACATCTTCCCGTTCACAATTGTTTTATTTTGCATAATTTGTCAATATGTTAATGACAGAAAATATTTATTTTTGGAACAACGTGAACGACCAACTGATAGGGGACTACGTGTGTACATATAACTGCTAGCCCGGATTTTAACGTCACCAATACATGAAAACGGAATTCGCAAAGCTACAATTGCCTGCAGCCTCAACAGTGGTGATGTCACCGTCTTAGTTCGTGGAAATCGTGACCATAATATGATTTTGAAGTTAGAGCCATCGAAGTCCGTGGGTTTAGGGCATACTGGACCGTGAATTTCGCGTCTGTCTTGCAAGGGTCAATACTATGAAAATGAAATCCCCGGAGTGAGAGCTCTTCGCGGTGTAACAACTCACTCACTAATCCATCATCATGGGCGCGTGATAGGAGACCAATGAACTTAAAAAACGCAAGAAGATGCAGTCTGGCGTTACACAAACAAAATCAATTGCGGGCGAAGACTGTTAAAAATAGATGCGTCTACAAAATGACTATACCGTTGTATTGACCGGGAAGCAACCAATCTAATACATCTTGTCAACGTCACGAGTCAAATTAATGATAAAATGTATGGAAAACTTTCACGTTTTTCATCCAAAACTTGTTGCATTGTCCATAATCCAATGTTTACTAGTACCGCTTGCCTTCAACCTTTCGCAACCGACGTAACTCATGTAACTGAGACAGAAAAACTAGGTTAATTTATTTGACCCTCTGCTTAGACGAATATGCATCGACACGCAAAGTGGTATCAGCCTGACAACCTATTACGCAACTACTACTCTATCCTAAAAATAGCTGATGGCCGGTCGGCTGAAGGGTCGGCTGAAGGGTCGGCTGGGGAGTCGCCTTATGAGTCGACACTGCGGGCGGCTGCCGGTCGGCTAATTTTTAGCCGACCGGTCGGCTAATTTGCCGACCGGTCGACGGCTAGTCGTCGACCAATTTCCAACCGGGCGGACAAAAATTCGTGATGTGTGCTGTATATAGGGTGTTGGGGATGACCAGAAGGTGAGGACGCATTTGATTCCATGTCTCATAACTTTTAGTATGATATAGTTCATTGGGGACGGTCAGAAGCTAAGGATGCTTGTGAGTCCAGAATGGTTGCATTGATGTTAAAGCAAATTTAGTATTATTTTGTTGAGCTTCTAAAATCTGAGCGTTGGGATGGCACCATTCAATCCAACAGGACAAGATTATCGAATGTCATCAAAGTTCTCTGAAAAATAAAAAATAAAACTACCAAGTTCCAAAAACTGCATTAATGTTTTATTGCATTGTCATGCATGTCATTTGAGCCCCGTTTGAAGGTTTTGGCGGGACACTAAAATAAGTGGGGCCGGGCTATGCGCTTCATTCCACCACAGGCACCATTAAGTAGCTCTCTACAATATAACATATAAAGAGAAAGGTACACAACTGACATTCAGTATGGACGTCTTCCGGCCACTTCCGGAATAACCTTCTCTGAATGTTGCTGTTTTTAGTTGATGTAAGCGCTCTGAAGATGTCGCGAGGGACCTTATGAGCTTGCGCATTAGACGAAACTGACATGAGGCCTTCTTGCTTTTCGCTTTGTCGTGAATGTTGAGGATTGAACTAGGAAGATCTGGAGGTATTTACGATATTTATTGGTTTCGATGTCAACAAATGGAAGCAATGAACGTGTTGCTGTCGCAGATAAAATGTTTGAGTTAAATTACTCTCAGATTTGACGCATGGTGCTTGGGTTATTCCGGAAGTGGCCGGCAGACGTCCATATTGAATGTCAGTTGTGTACCTTTCTCTTTTTATGTTATATTGTACAGAGCTACTTAAAGGTGCCTGTGATTCCACTATGAAGCGCCGCCCATGGAAGGTAATGAACACGCTCAATGGGAGGCGCTAAATGGCATCGAGCGTGGGCAGCCGTTGACACACTTATAGGATAAAACTGATCGGACCATTATGCATTTATAGGTGGGAGATTTCGGGCTGTCAATTCTTCAGAGCTACACTAGTGACCGAACTAATACAACTGATCCCAAAGGAACTTTATCGCACATGGCTCCAGAGCTTTTCAAGCCAGAGATAGTCGAGCGAACTATTCCCAAAAACAGTCCCGAAACAGATGTCTGGAGGTACGCAATGTAAACAGTACCTTGTTCCAAATCAATCATTATAATACAGGGTTATTTCTTACACCCATCTCTATTCACTAATCCACAAACAAAGTCCAGATGCTGTGGAAAGTGCGTATTTAATTCCAGCTGGTAATAAGCAGTCGTATTGTGTACATGTAATTGTCAATTAGAAAATGTCCAGTAGCACCTATGAGGGACAGAAAGCCGTGTTAAAGTTCAATATATCTTCTAACCTAAATTGTAAAAATGTGAATAATTTTTCATAGCATTGTCGTTGACACTGGATATCCCTGTCTTTGCAGCTTTGGTGTTCTCCTGTCTGAACTCATGAAGGAAGAATCTCTGCTAAAAGGTTGATCATACTTCTATATTTGGTCTGTATATTAATTGGAAGTTTTGTATACTTATTGTCTTACTCAGTTCTGTTACTGCCACTGCAGAACTCTACTCCTCTATCCTGTAGTCTAACAGCAATACTTATTAGTTGACACCGGCCTTTGGGTTTTTCCTTTGTTCCTGCGTCTCTTTAATTTCAAGCTTAAATATACAGCAATCCCTTCCAGATTTGCCAGAAGAAGCTATTAAAGAACAAATCAAGCGTGGCATAAAAGATCCGTTCGTAAATGAGTTACAGGGTTGTGAACCGTCTATATTCTTAAAGCTGATATCTGAATGCCTCGAGTATCAGCCAGCTGACCGAACGGATTTTGAGAGTAAGTTTTGATGATTTAGAAGTCATTTTCCTAAGAGTAATACCTCTTTGAAGAAAACTGGGCCATTTAGCTCTTGTAGCAAAAGAACTTTAAAAATTAGCAACTTGATCAAATTGAAGTTTTAAAAACCATGTAAAGTTTTTAGAAACAATTTTTAGTACGAAAATCAATCTAAATGGTCAGCTGATCAAAACCTGGAAAATCATGTTAATATCTTCAGTAAAGGAGCACCGAGAAACCCTCCCTATGATTTGATCGGCTCTTTGCCGAAATGCAATCGTTGCATATTGAATTGCTCAAATAGCAGACTTAAAAGACGTATTTATGACATATTCGTGGATCAAGGAATTTTTTTCGCCATCCTCACATTAGCTGAGCTTGATAGATTATTAGATCAAAACAAAGTGTTTAGGTGTTTTTGGTACACTAATGTATTGCTATCCAGACGTTTGGTATCGTGATTAACATACTAATTTAAATTTTAAGCTTGTGCCTGAGCTAATAACAGTCCGTCTAAGTTCCTAGCTCGCGCTGGTACTATGACTTGACTGAAGCTAATGTCCCTGTGAGTGTGAAAACATGACGTATCTATTCTGTTAGAGCAATTCCTCCTTAATACTGCCAATGTGGCTATGACTGTGGTATACTGATGCCAACTGTGAGTGCAAGACTCATTTCCAATACTTGCACACCAATTAAAATTGTTCATTTCAGAAATGGCGCGCTTACTTCACGACGAGTGCATTGCAAAGTACAGAGAGAGTTACATGCACGACTATTGTGATCTTACGAACGCAATTGAGGTGAATCACACATTTTGGCCTCTGATATTTATGACTTTTCATGCATCGGTGCTTATAACTTCAGTTGAAACCAATGTAGTTTGACCTGTATACACATTGGCTTATAGTAGCTATACCCTAAGGAATGCAGTGAAGTTTGAATATGGGAGCATGTCAAAGGTGCCTTCATGCGGACATGTCGATGTATTTGTTCCAGGATGCGTTGTTCCTGGCTTTTATGATGAGTATGCACCGACATTACCTGAACGACTTGTAAATAATTTCTCTTCTACATGGTGTATACCATATTCATTGTCAGTAAAATAGGCGTACTTCACCACAAATAACGCAACGTCCATTTGTGATCGGTATCTTTGTGTGGTAAATTGACACCGTATTTTCAAAGAATAGGAATAAATGGGATTGGATAGCATTAAGATTGTTGAAATTACAAGTATTTGGCGTTAGAAAGAGCTGGAACTCGTTGCTTGAGACCTCGGATGACCTGCAATAAAAAGTCCCTTTGTTGAATTATTGATGCTTTCCGAGCTTGGAAACCATGTTATTTGATAGCGAAACAAGTTGAGACCAACCTGTCAACTTCGGGATACAAAACGTTGGCTTCAGTTCAGCAACGCTAGGATCTACATCTGTACGCTAGGGCCTCGCTAAAATCTAGCCAAAATCATGTGTTCTCCTTTGAAATACACGTCAATGTCACACGTAATGTCGCAAATTCTTACTTTCCAGCGAAAAGTGGATTCACCTTAGCTTTAAAAGTTCGCCAATCATTTTTGGAAGTGAATCGCCAGATTAAGAACAAAGTTTTGTATACAGAAGCGCATTACGTCACCCTAGCACACCCTAGGTCACTGGACTAATCTCGATAGGCTACATAAAATTACTCAACACCCAGTCAGTATACAGTGGCATTGTATAAGCATTCACAGGAAAATCCCCTTGTACAATTTTTGAAACGGTGTGTGCATGGTCCAGCCATGATGAACGAAGTCATAACTATGATCATAATTGTGTACAATATATTTTGGTTTTAGGGATATTCGGCCAAAGGAACGGGATCCGTTTCACCTCCAACACGTGATATACCTGGTAAGGAGGACTGAATCTTTACATAGGGTAAAATGGGTTCACCATCATGGCTTATACAGACAAGGCAATGTAACAGAGCAAGTCTCCACTGAACATCAAAAATGTGTATTTCACCTCACCAGGCATACGTTTCAGTTCAGTTACACATGGTAAATGATCAATTTCATGTAGCCAAAGGAAGAAAACACCCTTCTCCTAAGCCTGTCGCTATCGAAGTAACTGACATATACAGTCGCGCCCGCATGATGCCCATGCAACAAAGGCTCTCTGAGACGCAACAAAGACATTAGCATAAGAATAACTGAACATTTGCAACTAATTAAGAATAACAAGAAGGGTAATGTTACTAACGTCCCGTCACAGCAATGTGTAAACTTAACGAAATCAATCGAGTGAACTACCAGAGTTATGCGAGTGTGTTTTAAAGCCCATTTACTAATCGGTCGTACCAAACTCATTTTAGATATTTTATTAAATTGATTCTACGGCAATATCAGAATGTTCAAATATGTCACTGAGGCACATTATCTTTGTTCAAAAAGTAAAGGTTTGTCGGCGCGTGCATACTCGCAAAACATTCATTTTTGAGTCGAGTGCCGTTTGCAAGGTCTTGCAATATATTGCTTCACTCATTTGGAATTTGGTTTTGGAAGAGGTTCCTCGTTAGTAAGACCGGCGTTGCAAAAATACCAAGAAAAAATCCTCAATTTATGGCAATAAAGCAGTTCTAGATACAGTACACATCACGAATTTTTGTCCGCCCGGTCGGAAATTGGTCGACGACTAGCCGTCAACCGGTCGGCAAACTAGCCGACCGGTCGGCTAAAAATTAGCCGACCGGCAGCCGGCCGCAGTGCCGACTCATAAGGCGACTCCCCAGCCGACCGTTCAGCCGACCGGCCATCAGCCGACCAGCTGGTCGGCTGCTATTTTTAGGCTAGAGTAGCAGTTTCGTAATAGGTTGTCAGGCTGATGCCACTTTGTGTGTCGATGCATATTCGTCTAAGCACAGGGTCAAATAAATTAACCTAGTTTTACTGTCTCGGTTACATGAGTTCACGTCGGTTGTGTAACACCACTAATTCGAAGGTTGAATGCAAGCGGTACTAGTAAACATTGGATTATGGACAATGCAACAAGTTTTGGATGAAAAACGTGAAAGTTTTCTTTACGTTTGATCTCGTTTGACTCGTGACGTTAACAAGATGTATTAGATTGGTTGCTTCCCGGTCAATACAACGCTGTAGTCATTTTGTAAACGCAGCTATCTTTAACAGTCTTCACCCGCAATTGATTTTGTTTGTGGAACGCCAAACTGCATCTATTTGCGTTTTTTAAGTTAGTCACCGGTCTCCTATCACGCGCTCATGATGATGGATTAGTGAGTGAGTTGTCCGTTACACCGCGAAGAGCTCTCACTCCGGGGATTTCATTTTCATAGTATTGAGCCTTGCAGTACAGACGCGAAATTCACGGTCCAGTATGCCCTAAACCCACGGACTTCGATGGCTCTAATTTAGAAATCATATTATGGTTACGATTTCCACGAACTAAGACGGTGACATCACCACTGTTGAGGCTGCAGGCAATTGTAGCTTTGCGAATTCCGTTTTCATGTATCGGTGACGTTAAAATCCGGGCTAGCAGTGTACATGTATACACGTAGTCCCCTATCAGTTGGTCGTTCACGTTGTTCCAAAAAAATATGTTCTGTCAACAACGTATTGACAAATTATGCAAAATAAAATATTTGTGAACGGGAAGATGTGAATACGTGATGAAGAAGTATTCACATATGTGCGCGAACCTTTGGTAAAGCGATTGCAATGGCAAAAAATGATAGAAAATACACAAAGGTGCACTTTTGAGAAGCAAAGCGTCTCACTGGTGATATTGATAGCGTATGATCTGGCCACCTTAGGTAGAATGAGAAGTGGCAACTACAATAAAAAATAAAAAATAAATAAATCATGCTTGTATATATATCGCCACCCCCCACCTTCCCGAGTTTTGCACATTCTAATGAGTCACCACTGACTCGAGATTTGGTTCCATTTCAGTCCTAAAATCGCAGAATAATTCTTCAGTTCTCAGCTGTAAGAAAAAATGCTATTTTTTTTGAAACGGTGCTCAGTCTTTAAAAAGTTTCCAGCATGAAATGAAATGCCAAGTACACGCAGCGTTGTAAGACAGAGACGTTGGTGTTTCCGTATGTCCACAAAAGTGCTTTGAGCACTGTGTACAAATTTGTTCATTTCGCTTTTCTATACTGACGACTATGGTCATTTCGGTGTTTTAAAAAAGTACACTTTTGAGGGCATTTTCAAAAGTAAATGTTTGGTTGATGAATTCAGCGAGTCGGTGTACACGGGCAGAAAACGGTATCTGCGTAAAGAAAGACTTGGGTTTTCAAAACATTCAGAGCATGAGCTCAAGGACTACCTGAGACTGGTATTTTTGTCCAATGAATATATAGCTCTTAGAAAACTGTTACCCCGAAGGAATGTGCAAAATACGAACATCATTTACGGAAGGTTGTACTAGAAGTGATTCGTTGCAGTGGAGCAGCAACGGGATAGTAAAAACACTGTGCTCTACACTAGTTAGCTGAATGGAAAGCTGAAGCGAAAACATCCAGTACACACATTTTCTATTCAGGAATTGAAGTCTCTATAGAATCAAAAACAATTGGCAACCAGGATTCATTGTGTCAGAAAACTTATCACGCCAGGAGAGGGAGGTGTTTTCAAGCCCGGAGGCTACGTGATCACCTATTATGCAATGGTGACAATCCAGTGTGTACCTATACACTGGCATCTGTTGTAAAACGTGGATTAGACAAAAGAAATTCAACCGCATTCCCAAGATAATAGGTCTTTTGTCGGCGAGAGGATGAACATATAGCCCTTGTTTATATGTATACATGTACATGTAGTACGGACATTATCACTTTGAAAGGTCCATGCTTGGGAATGGTGACGTGGTGTTCTGGCGTGAAAGTTACTGACACGGTAAGTTTTTGAACCTGACTTATTAAATTTTCAGTTCGGTCGTATTTTATTTTGATCCTGTAGTGAAGAATTTTCGGTCCTCACTTGATAAATTATAGGTGCTGATGTGATAAATTTTCAGCCTTGACGTGGTGAATTTCGGTCTTTATTTGCTCTGTGGTCTTCTGTGTGAAAACAATCTCAATGTATTGGATTGTTTTAATTCCTGCTTAAGTAAAATTTCTGGTTTTGAGATATTTATTTTTAGTCCTGGAGAGTCTCACACGTTTTCCTTGGTTTTAATCTTGCATAGAAAATATATGTCGTTAAATGTTTCAAATTAGGCCTCCCATAAATGTGGGAGAGCAAGTTGGGTAGCATCTTACTAAGTAACTTCTTATATAAATCTAGGTGTTCGTGATTTAGTAATACTATGAAAAATGAGTAGTTATGACTATGAAAAATGAGTAGTTGAGGCTTCTTTTGAAATACTGTATCCTTTGTATATGCCTGGTGTAGATGGCTCAGTGTGATATTATGTAAGCTTTATTATCCTCTATAGCTTAACAACTATATATCTTCATCCATGCCTGTAATAGAGGTACCCCCAGGATCAACAAGCACGTGTATGTTTTTATTCTAATGAGGCGTGCTTCGAATGTACAATAAGTAATCATACTTTTACAGTGGTTCATAACAAACGGATTCATTAAACCCAGTAAATATTTTTGAAACTGCCGATCTGCAAATTAGACATTCATATTGCATCATACCTCATCAGAGTAAAACTTCTTGTCAATCATAGTAGAAAAAAATATTTTTATTATTGCCACAAGACGTTAACAAACGCAGTCAGTGTGTGTAACTGTTGTGTCTACTTTGCTGATGAACTTAAGTCGGTCTATTTCCATTTTTATATCACTGATTCATGCGAAAGGTTTGAAATTGTGCCCCCTTAAGAGTTTTGACTTGCCCTGGTGATCACTAGAATCCGAGGCAATAAACTTATAGAAGTTGTTTTTTAACCAGTGTAATATAGCTGAAAATTGTGTGCGTTTTCGTTTGCGAGAGTGTTCTTTTTGAATCAATGGGTTAATCATTTTTACGCTCTACATGAAAACACAGATTACTTTTTTAGGATTACATGTACCAGGTTACCCCAAAAATATTATTTTCAAAGTTTTACCCCTTGAAGTATACGCAAAACACCAAGTATTGTGTTCTTACGCCAAAGGGCTCGGAAGGCTCTAGCCTTGGTGCGAAGCTGTTTACTAAATTAAATATACAAATTTGTGCCATTGTGG
>NMRA01000494.1:0-141194 GCA_002633005.1 Phoronis australis | reverse complement strand
GTATAACCAGGTTGTACTTACTTTTAGTGAAACTTGTTCGCACCATGGAGTGTTTTGGATTTACTGTTATTATGATTGTCACGAAAACGAAACTTTGACTTTTAAATTGATATTTTTAAGGTTGAAAACAATTACAGGTGATTCTAAGCACTATTTCTAGTATAAGGATTGTACTTCCCAAAATCAGACCTGTGGCCATTGTCGATAAACTTTTAGTTACCTGTTACGTTTTATGTTATGCTTTTGTCTCTGCGGATATTCTTGGATTTTGCATATTAAGTGATTTGTTATTCTTGGTGTCATTGCTGTAATTTTAGTTGAAAAAGTCTGCTGTTGAAACGTAGACTTTTGTTGTAGTCCTTCCTGGCTTTGTAATCACATTTTCTTTGGTTGTGTTTCATGATTTGGTAGTGATTTCTCTGTTTGCACATTCCATTTTGCTCCCTCAGTTATCGCATAATTGTCATAGACTGAAACGATGCAATTATATTATTAGCCTCATTTAGTTTTCACTGCATTGTATGCATGACTCTTGATGAACTGATTTTGAAATGGTTTTTAAGATTTTGATATTTCACTTATGTTCACTTTTTTTAAAGAACTAGTGTATTTTAGGAAGTGCATTTTATTTTCGGCAAATAATCACTGTTAATGAAATGTTAATATAACTCTAGTTTGTTAAATCTTGATGAGAATTATTAAATTTGTTACTGTACTCCACTCTTGTTTTAGTGAAAGTCGAAATTTTTGAATGCCTGTCTTATTGAAACTTATTGCTTTTAGAAAACTTCAGTTTTCAAAAGTTAGTTCCTTGAAAACTTATGTTCGGAAAACTTAGTTTTCAAAAACTTAAGTTTTGATGACTTATGTTTGTTACTAAAAATTTGTTCCAAAACTTAAGTTTTTCAAAAACTTAAGTTTCAGAAACTTAAGTTTTCCAAAAACTTAAGTATTTTGGAACAAGTTTTTTGGAACGAACTAAGTTTTCAGAACTTAAGTTTTTGAAAAACTTGAGTTTTCAGAACTTAAGTTTTTGGAAAACTTAAGTTTTCAGAACTTAAGTTTTTGAAAACTTAAGTTATGAAAACTTAAGTTCGTCCCAAAAAACTTGTTCCAAAATACTTAAGTTTTCGCCAAAAACTTAAGTTTTCGTGAATGAAAACTTAAGTTTTTCAGACCAAAAACTTTAGTTTTTCGATGAAAATTTAAGTTCATTTTTGTAAGGGAGGTCACACATATCTTTGTTGCATTTTAGCGACGCAAGACGGTTCATGACAAAAATTTGACTGGGAAATGCCCATGATTCCTTTGATTAGGTTCAGTCACGTTCTCTGTTACTTCTATTGCCTAATAAAACATGTAGTAACTTTACAAAAATATGCCCTTGGTCGAATGTCACATATTATCACATGCATATGAAAATATGGTCAATTTATATGTGACGTATTGAACTGTGATTTACGGGAAAGTAGAGCCAATCCGAATATCACGCTAAAAGCCGTATTCAACTGTAGAATCCGTATTTAACGGTTGGTGTGCAGTCTGGTGGTGGGGTAAATTTGGTGTACAACGCCAAATTTTATTGGGCTCAATCATTTGGGTTACGTAAACCATTAATTCAAGGCATCGTTCCCGAAAAAGCAGCTTTACTGCTCTAAAAGCGAAAAAAATTACCGATGAAACTTCCAAAGCACGGTGATCAGGCGGCTATTTTTGGGCCTCTCTGAAGTTTCAATCTGGGTAATCATACATGTACATGTAAATAGGTCAAACTGAGTAAGGTCACCGGCTACTAAATTCTGCCAGAATCTCATTCAAAACCCAACAAAGCGTTTGGCTATGGTTGTATGCCCCATATCTACCCTGGGAGCTGAACTGTTACATGAAATTAAGACCTAATAATGAGTATGCGTTTTTTACTGAGACAGTGCGTCGCCACGTTCAACTCTCCGTTACTGTCCGTGGTGTAAAACAGCTGCTTTGAGATAGTCTTTACCTCAAGTTCTTCAAATTAGCACAACTTCCAACGTTATTTTCCAGTGATGTGATAAATACAGGGAAATGCTTCTATTGCTACATGTATGTACAGCCCAGAGGCTAATAGACCAACAAAACTAAGAAATTCATGGAAGCTTATAGCAAAGTGTTGCAGACAACACAGTTCAGGGAATGTTTCAATTTTTATTTTTCCCAGGTGGATTTTCTCTAAGTTTCCGACAAAGTTTTGATATAATTGAGTGGCTCAATGCTTTTGCTTGTACATTTCACAATCTAAAAATTCCGATGGATTTATTACGAAATAAAACTTTACTGGTTATTCAACACTTCACAGGTTGTCTTGTAGCTAAACCAGGTTTGGCACCGTACTCTGCACACGTGACGTCATATAACAACAAGGCGGGTCACCCGGCGACAAAGTATTGCCACATTGATGCAAATAAGTCTAAATATATGGGGTAAATAGGTTAACCCACATACATAGGAATATTACTGAGATACCCTATCTTGAATTCATTTCATCTGGGAATGTCCCAACTGGACTTTTCTTCTCGTTGGGATATTCCCAGATGACATGAATTCTGGATAGGATATGGCAGAATTTAAGGATATTTCGTCATAGTCTAGAGTTTGAGTGAGTGCCAATTATGGAATTGGAGCAGTTAGAGGTCTTGACACTTGATGGAAAAACATTGTATTCTTTATTATATGTTACAAATTTGTCTAAATTACGAATATTTTTATATTAAGAGAAATCAATCAATATTACACGCACGCTTTAAAATCTTCCTCGACTGCTGGTTGGCGGATGTAATCGTTCTAAAATACAAGGTTTGCGCTGAAAACATAAACAGTGGTATTGGATAAGATTACAATATTTCTTTGCATAAATTATGAGAATATCAGATATATATATAAATCCTTAAGCCAAAGAAAAAAGCCAAGGACAATCTCCTGACCATCCTGCACAGAATGACCAAAATAATGTATTTCCCATAATTTGGACAGAACTAAGGCAATCAAACCACATATACGTGAACATAGAGTCCCTAAGCTTGTCCTCTGGTATTGGCCGGAAAGTCATAATTTAGATACATCCGTATACTCAAATATACATTTACGGGTATTAGTCCCATGTTATTCACGGGCAAGCTCACAAAGTATATTGATCACAATCTAGCCGAATTCCTAAAGATAAAGATAAATTATATTAGTCACATTATAGTAACGGCCATACTCACATTTTTATGGGCCACACTATAGTCAGAAACACTCACATAATGTGGATGGCAATAATTTTATATTCCATTTGTGACTAATTTTAGTCAAATATTAATCATATTTAAGTCATGATTAAAAATCAGTCGTCATTTACCTTGGGTACGGGGAGAGTTAGCGGTTTTAGTTTCTTTACAGCGCAGCGGAGCAAGATAACTTCAAATCACCTACCCAACTCCTCCAACATCTTGACAAGCAAGGAATCATTGGAATGGGAAATTACACCAAGTTAATTAAACTACTGGAGGACAACAAATTGATCAAACTTAAGGAGAATGTGGAGAGACTGGATGTTGATATACGAAAAATTATGGGTACGTAGATAATATTCTTGCGGAGTTTCTGTGAAAATTTTGTTGTTCTCAATCAAGTACCATCTGTCTACATGTCCTTGTGCAAGCTTTTATTTCGTAGAGGCAAAAGGACGAGCTCACGTATAACTTAACTAGAGTTTGCCAGGGTCGCAAGCAAAGCCCTTGCTTAGTGTAGCTTGCATCGTGAGAATCTTTCAGTTTCAGAGTTAACACTGTATTCGCTGTCACGGGTATCAATTTCTCACTAATTGCGAAGAAGTTGCTTTGCTTAGAGTTAGTAAGAATTTGAAGCAATTACTTTGCTTGGTTTTAACCCTAAGTTAGTGCTGCAGCCGTGTGTGCTCATCCCAAGCCACTTGAGATTTTAGTTTAAAGTTATGACAGCCTTGTATGCTGACCTTGCGCAATCCACTGTTTAGAGATTTCTGTTTGTAAATTTGATTACTTACTCTGCATGCATACAAGATTTATTTTGAGTATATTTGTTGAATTGTTAAAATAGAGCTACAACTTCTCAGCGATTGATGAACACTCTTTTGAATCGTTCATGTTTACGTTGATAACGTTATAATAAGTATTTATTGTCTGTCTTGGAAAGATTTAAGGCAACTTGTTGAGCGTTTGCCTTTTGCTAATTTAACTTTTAAACTGATCAAACTTGCTGTCGGTCATGCATATGTGACGTACTTAAGTCATGTTGTTGGAGAGAGGGAAGGTGCGACATTGAGAAGCTTAAGTTGAAGCTACCTTGGTTTTTCCTACTCCCACTGACAAGAAATCTATATCTCGATCCCTGGGAACGGCTGGTATCAATAGACGTTTTGTAAAAAATATTCTGAGAGATGCAAAGTTGATCAATACCTTTAAGTAAAGTAAACCTTTTGTGTACTGATGCCGAATACTGCTGCTCGATTTCCGTATTTTTTGTAAAGGGATACTAAACTTTTTGGTATTTTCAACCCATCTTCGTTCATCCACCTGCCTATGCATTGCTGTCGTTAATCTTGAAAGATAAACGCATAAAACGACAAAACATCCATACGCAAATACATGGGCGGGGCACCATCGAGACTGAAGTTTTATAGCCCCAATTTTTAGTGATGCGCCGCCCATGCCAAATCTCATAAAAACGTACATTCCGATCCTCGGCGTAGGTCACGCTTGCCCGTTTTCAAGACTTTGACGAGAAATTTTAAATTTTCTTCAAAACATCTTGACAGCTGTGCAGGTTGCACAGCATTCTTTTTTGTTTCAAAGAATAGGAAAGTCGTTTTAATGTATATAAGTACATGTATGCCATAACCGTCTTTGTCAATCTATTGATAAGGAATATTGGCAATGCTTTGCTTTTGTGGGGCTTATGTCAACTTTATATTTAACCAGTCTATAGCCCATCAATAGCTCACTTGCGAGTTTCTCGTTAGTCACTGTGACGTCATCGGAAAGGGGGCAAAACCCGCCATATTGCTCTTGTTTTGCCCCGAGTCTTTGCTACAAACGCTAAAACTTACTGGAGTTCTTATGGTGAATTTTACGCTTAAAACGTTAAAATAACTTAAGATATGGTAGATGGGTCGTGGAATAACTGTGAATGGACGAAGAAAATGTGAACTTGTTATGTTGTGCGAAGCTGTGAACGGACTGAAATTGGAACTTAACCCGCTCTAGGCCTGAATGGCGCAGGCATACAGGGGCGATAGTGTATCCCCGTAAAAAGATATTCACTTCAAAATACAGGAAATAAAATAAAATGAAACATGCATATCTGCACAGGAAGTCATAATTAACACATACCCTGACTCTGGACACAATTTAGTCTACAAATAACTTGAGCATATTCATGAAAACCTCGCGGTTCTCTCGAGTTTCTCTCACTAGCCGCCATTTTGAGGAGGTTACGTGAAATCACGCCTGTTGACGAACAAAAAGTGCAAGGGACACAAATCTTACAATTTTCACTTGATATTTTCTCATGCTATTTTGCAAGTGTCACGCGCCAGGTCACGCGCCAGATCTCGCGCTTCGCTCAGTCTCGCGCTAGCCTTTGCCTCATACTCACCTGACTCAGTTGAAATACTTAATTGTGGTTATCGCGCGCGCGGACAAAGTTAACAGTAACCAAAAGTGGAGTTGGAATTCTTCGCCAAAGTCACCTGAATTCCCATATATATGCTTCATCGAAGATATGTTTAGAAGCAGAAAGAGTCACTGAAGAAAGTAAGAGCCTTTTAGGTGCTAATTTCAGGTGTAGAATTTATTTTTGACGAGGTGAAAACTTTATCAGTGAGCGAATTTCGCCTACCGCCGTTTAAAATACACGGGACGAAATTAGTACAGAACGCGATAGAACGTATTGTAGTGCGAATCTGAAGTTCATTTGCCATAACAGCAATGCTTTTGGACATTTTTCGAAATAAACGGCTAAAAATTCGAAGACAATAACAGAATACACTCTGCTACCGTATTGGGCAAATGACCAAACGACAAGCTTTTGCCCCACTTCCCGTGACGTCACAGTTAAGTCTCACATAATCTCGCGTTATTGTTATAAACTCGCAAAAGGCCTATTACCTATGGAGTGTCGGAGTTTGTGCAAGCCACTCATCAGTTAGTGCACATGACATAATGGTGGTGCGTACATTGATATGTTGGACTCAAGTCGCTGGAGCTTAGACCTCCAATTGAAGTTCTTTTCTCAAGTGTTCATTGGACACTAATTTCACGATTGCGACTTGCAGTGCGATAAAAGGAAGGTTTATATGATGTTGACAATTTTGTTTGTCAAAAACAAGGTACGCAGTGGTTTTACACGTTTCAAACACATTTTATTGAACATTTTCCTTATGCTGATGACACAGCAATTTTGAATATCAAATAACAAATCGCCTTCCTGCTGCATTATCTAAGTGACTAACGATTGCGACTATCAGTCAAGGTAAATGCAATAATTTTATTTACAACAAGGACGTTTTGAAAGTATCGTGACCATCTTTTTGGTTATAAAGTCTTGTAAAATACAACCGCGGGATTAAACATCTGTGCGTTGCAACAAATTATGATTTATGTATCAACACATTGATAAAACAAGTGTGTGATTTCCCCGCGGCCGTCCATCCCAGATGATTTACAATCAATGGGGAGAGCTGTAGCTGGCAGAAGTGGTCACTTTCATGTTGTAATCTCGGCAGAAACCAAATTCCCTCTGCAGCTGCTGAGCACAAGCTTTAGAATAGTTTGTGGCTTTCTGATGTTGTGCGCGTGGAAGCACGTAACTTATCTTCAAAATTACCATCATCCTGCGGGGAATGGAGTTCACATAAAATAAAGATGATTGTAATTAGTATCTATGACGTTCAAATTTTAAGAAACACTCGTTTTAGTTAATTATCAACTGGAAATGACAATGAAATGAAAGCCATTTTTAAGTTCCGCGTAGAACTTATAGGAAATGAACTATTTCCATTTGAATTATGCATGTTTACCTCTCGTAACATACATTACTGTTAGAATAGGAAGCGATGTGTGTTGCCAAAATGGAGAGGATATTTGGGTTTTCCATCCCGTTTCAACGGATTTCGTCAAATTCATCCGTTTTTAGAACATCCCGGTGATCACACACGAATTATACAAGTGGTTTATATTGCCTTTAGTTTGGAAAGTCTGGAATGCAAGAAGTTTCAAATATTCACTTAAGCTGAGTTGTATGAATAATTTAGTAGAAGATTTCCTTGTGGTTACAGTAATACCAACGTTTTTTTCTTAAAATTTCAAGGAATACCGAAATCAAACCTGTGTAAACGGCTCAAAAAGCAAAATTGAGCGCGGTCAGTAGGCGACGTTGCACTAATACGCTGTTCACTCCCGCTGTTGGCTTAAACCAACCTAGATCGCAGGAGATTGGATGGTGACTGCCGATCACACTGGATACTTTCCAATTCCCAAAAGATGTCGAGCTTTATCATTTAGCACATGAAAAAATAAGTCGGAGGTCCTATCTAGTCCTGTTTTGAATGAAAAACAAAGAAGGTCGTGCTGCAAGTTACAGAGTATACGAACGGAACGGAAAAATAACAGTTAATAACGACCAGTGTCTTGGGATTGGTCAACTTTGCATATCGGAAAACTTGCTCCGAAGTACAGCAAGAACGATACGTAAAATACCATTGGAGAGTCCAATTTTGTCCCACTGGATTTTTGTCACTTTTTAATCAAAATGCCAACATATTTTCACCGCTGGTCCTAAATGAAATATGTCTTCAAACAACAATACATAAATATCAAAAATGATCCAAACTGATAAAGGTAACCAACAATAAAGGTCCCTGTGGCCAAACGTTTGCCATTATTATGAATCCTAAAACATCTCTGTTAAACACTGAGAATAACTAAGTAAAAAATAAACAGTGAACTGGTCGACATTAGAGATTCAGGTTGCAAACAATGACCATGTAAGAACACAAAGCCATTGAAATGGTGACATGCAACAGAGAAATGACTTGAAAGGTTTTATGAATATAGAGAGAAAACGCAAGAGCCACAGCGGTTGCTGTGTTACACATTGGGTGTAAAAACAGAACGATCACTGTACTAGGACTCGTTTGAATATCAACGTTAACTAGAAAGATTATTGTCACGGCGCGACAATAATGGACTCTGCGAGTGCGTTTAACTGGAATTGTTTCGTGAAGTTAATGACAGCAACCCGTTCACCAATATGAAAAGGAATTCTTTAAAATTGTAGGAGAAATTACATGTTAATATTTTGTTGACCTTTCCACTAATTGACCTCTTCCGGTGCATTATGAACCCCGATGAGGAAATAAGTGTAAACTCGACTTAAAGTCAGGTTAATGCTAAGAATCACAGACGTTTTACTACTTTAAGCGCTTCAGAAAACAAGATGAATGAAATGGTCTAACTTTCAGAAGAAAAATGCACCTAATGACCCTATGGGTGCACCAAATGGCTTGAAAATAGACAATTCCAACTCAATTGCATTTAGTAAACAGATATGTTATTTTTAAGTATCTAGCTCAAAATTTTAGTTTGCACTCAACGACATTTGACCTATTTTTCCTGATTGGTTAGACCTATTGCGTAGTAAAGTAGGGTGTTCAATTGGCATGTTGGCTTACCCCATTGTGCTGAAATTGAAAATAATTCCTTGAAAAACGTCTGATGTAACATTTTGAACGTTAGATGACCTTTGCACTAATTTACCCTATCCGGTGCATAATAAGCATCTTTAGGAGAATTATTGCAAAGCCCATGAAAAATGTGTTTAATGCTGAGAATCACAGTTGTCTAACAGTTGACACATCAGAATACTAGGTGAATGAATAGGTCAAATTTTCAGAAAAAAATGCACCTCATGAGCCCATGTTTGCACTAAATAACCTGAAACTTTGCATTCCGTATTGAAGTACCTGTGACAATCAGACCTGTGAATCTGAAGTGTCTAGCTCAAAATCTTAGTTTGCACCTAATGACCTTTGAACTGTTTAACCTGATTCGATGACCCGATTAGTTAGATAAGTATTTTTTAAATTTCCCTATTGACTTATACCTGTGTGCCGAATTTGAAAAGAATTGCTTTTAAAATAGAGAAGGAGTAGAATTTTAAAAATTATATGACCTTTGCACCAAATGCCTTCTTCTGGTGCAATATGGAATATGATTACAAAACGAATCAAAATTTATGTACGGTCAAAAATGATATGCTGAATACAAAGAATGTAGCTGCACCCAATTTGGAGTTATTAAGCCTCAAAGTTGGTCGGAAGAAGAATAAGAAAAATAAGAATAAGAATAAGAATAAGAATAAAATTGAAGAAAACCCAGGAACAACAGTACTCTGCACTAAACACATCTGTTGCTCGAGAATGAAAATATGAAAGTGTTACTGATGGCAAGGTGAAAGTCTTTTTCATACCCCAAAAATATGCCGAAACTTGTAATATTTTTACAATGACACGAAAGTGTGTAAACAGATGTGTTGAAGTTATTAAAATTTTTTAGAAGTGAAATGTGTCATAAGTAGCTTAAAGGCCACTTTTAACGTAATCTGGGATCAAGAGGTTGATCATAAGACCTAAAAATCAATTCCTGAAGAATTTTTCAAAGTTCTATTTTGAAACCAAAGTCAGTTGCAAGGCTTCCATTACAAGGCTGTGAAGTCAGTACACTCTCTACAAATGTCTGTGAACTACCGTCATTTGACGTAAATCGAGAATGTGATACGAACTGAGTACGTACATGTATATTTCGTAAGAATCTGTGCGACTATGAAATGTTCATATGTAAACCCAAACGCTTGTTCAACCAGACGCTTTCTCTTTATGAATTAGACCTCAGCCACATGATAAATACTACGGTGGGATCTTGGTGAACTCAGACAATTAGATGACACTCTATTTGGTACTACAAAACTTACCTGACAAATGCAATTATTAACCTGATGGAATTTACCAGTTTCAGCTTCCAAATCTACTACTCAAAGTACTGAGTACGAGGATGGCCATTTCCGCTGGCCTGTTCTGTCTAGAGAGTCTGAAACTCGTTCAAGATCGCCTGTGGAAGAAATGGAGATTGGTGTGTATTATCTTAATCGAACACCTACACTGAAACGTGAACTTTCTCACAGTCTTGTGGATACCAGTTGCTTTACTGTATACATTTGAGACGACAAAGGCACTTCCTCATTTCAACGAGATATCCTATAACATCTCTTTTAAATTTTCTAAAACCGATTGTTATACTTCTGTTTACTTTAATTATCCGCCGACGCAGTATCATAAAATGGGTGCGGGCCTCGGTTGTATTTTTTCCCATTCGAAGATAGTCATTGATATCGCAAATATACAGTGAAGTACTCATGCAATATGTGTCAGAAGTCTTACTAGACAATTGAGCTGACTTAATATGCTGAAACACTCTCGGGTAGGAAAAGGGCGTTTTAGTTTATCATTCCAACTCTTCCAAACGTTTAATAAATGTCACTTCTTCCCCTACAGCAATCATAGATGGAACAGTCGGTGGAGTACCGGCAAATGCAATATCCGGACATATAAAAATTGCAGTAGTACCCCAACCATTATTAGCGCGAGCTGTGCAAGACCAAACAAAAGGCAGGTGTCTTCTCCATAGTCAGAGAGTATGCGTTACTCGCCCGGATAAAGATGAAACTTTCTCAAAACCGGTCGAATATTTGTCGAACAGTCGAAGATCTGCAATTAGGTGCACACGCTCCATTACGTGGCTATACAGTTCCACTTGATTCTGCATATAAATCAACATGTGAGGAAATTGGGAAATGAAAGTTTCAACTTTCCTGACATGTTAATGTTCTCAGAATATTACATTTTGCCAAACTTTCTATTGCAGTGACTCCTAGTTGGAAGTCATCAAACAGAACTTTAATATTGATGAAACACAAACATGTACCTGTAAACGTATTCACTATGAGAATTAAAGTGAAAGTCACTGCATAAACTTGGGCACAAAGACATACACCAGTTGGAATGAAGATATCTTGATTATTGAATTTTTTATGGAAAAAACATTTGACAACAAGCGTCAAACTGACATGACATCCCGGTCTACTTTGCAAGAAATATTTGTAAGTGTCTACTACCAGACTTTACATGAACGTATATGACATGGCGAACCACGTGTTTTTTAAAACAGAGCATTACCTTCCAAGTAGACCTACTATGCAGGCCAATTTTATGTCATTGTTTTAAGTTTATTTTTGGAACTTGTTTATTAAATGTAATACTTCTTGCCTAATGGAAACTGGTGTGGAGGTGTAAAATGAACTTTCTTCTCGGCATGCTTAAATTGTGTCAATCCTCACCACAAAAGTACAACAAACTATGCATATTTTCAATATTCCAACTTAGAATATGTATAAAAAAATAAACTTTAATAAAAACCGGTTTTACTGCACCTAAATCTGCCTCAGTGTGAGAATTCCAAGATACAGGTGTTTGTTTCAAACAACTAATCACATGAACAACTTTGTTGGCACACTTTATTGAACTGTTCACTGATCAAGTGGAAAGTAGGCCCAATGCGTTCTGCTTGTAAATTGCTTTGTGGGGGAACTGGGCAACCCAAAAGTTTACGATATGTGTGGTTGTATTAGTCGCAACACTGCAATGTATGATCCAGCCAGACGGCTGTTACTCTTTCAGCCTAGGGAGAAAACTTGGCAAAGAAGGCATGCTTTTGAAAAAGAGCACGGTCTGGGTATTCAGTATTTAGTCATTTACTGCAACATTTTCGAAGTGTCATTACCATGCATCTTTTTAACTTTCAGAATATTTCCCACGCTCTGTTCCCGTAAAAATGCAGTCTCGTCTTTTAGAGAGGGGAAACAACGTGATTTCAGCACACCTCCTAAAGTCTCTGACCAATGCAGTATCAACAGTAGCCCAACTTAAGCGGTCAGATGGACTTGGGGTAGGGTCGGGCTTCCGAGTCGGGCTCACTTACGTGATGACGAACTATCACGTATATAAGTTGCTGAATCTTGATGTTCCCAGTAAGTATATCGATGGCTGATTGATTGTCGAGGTTAAATCTACCTGTGTGGTAAGTTGCTATTGTACAATTTGTCTACATTGGTTCAGAAGTACATGGAACAGGTCAACATGTCTCCGAATTATCATGGAAGTACAAACATGTAAGGACAAGGATTGTCTGCAGCTTGCTCTCTGTGGCAGTATTATTGCGTCATTTTATTTCCGTTTGAGAATGAGACAAGTATGTTTCAAAATAAAGCGTGTGTCATTTAACAATGTGTTGTTCAGTTGCTTCACCAATGTTCAGTTGAGTGTAGAACTTTGTTCCGAGGATACGAAGTGAACGGAATAAAGGCTGTTAATGACGGCAAGTGCGCAGTATTTAATCAATTTTGCACATTGAAAAACTATAATAGGAACTATGCAATGTTAATTCCGACACAAAATTTCGTGATTTTTTCAAATAAAAGAAATTTTTGGGAATTAGTTCTTAAAGTTTAGGCTCTGGCATTGATTGGTTTGGATTTGCGTTAGTAATGAAACGACAATTAGTCTTCACCTGCTTATCTCAGTCACTTGTGTTTTACAGTGAATAACAACGCAGCAATCTTTTACTTCGACAAGCGATTAGAGCAGTGTACACCAAAAGCAATACCTATCCGGTCTCTGGTAGCATACAATGAAGAGCTAGATGTGGCTGTATTGGAACTGGATTTCAACTCGCCTCTTACGGCAGCATTCACCAACTGTGAACAGATCAACAAGCACTCATTACCGCCAGCATTGACAAAATTCAAGGCTATTTCTCAACAACAACATATACATTTTGCTGGACATTCAGACGAAACTGGCCATCAAGTTGTCCAAGTCCATTGTCCTGTTGTCCTTATGGATCCAGCAGATTTCCTGAAAAGGGTAAACGATGATGACATCATTTCACGCTAAGTAGTCACGTGTTTCTGCAGCATCTGGTGATTGGCTGTACAGCAAAGCCATTCATAGTGAAGCACGTGTCCGTTTCTTTCACTTACCAGGACAATAATCCTTTAAGGACTTGATCAGTGAAAAAATTGTAACTTAGTCCGAAAATTCTTAAATCAAGAGGGTGATTGTTGTTGACTAAACCTTCCGTCTTCCCCGGTCACATTACGACGCAGGCTAAGTAAGCACTTAAATAATTACTTTTACGCCGTTAAGTGCTGCAAATAATCAATTTACGTCGTTCATAATTAATTTGCACAAGTAATTTACATGCCTAACGTTCACTCACTGTGGGCATCATACATCTGCTCTTTAAATGGTCACGTAAGCGGGTCAGTCTGCTTCAAGCCCGCCGCGTGCTATTGTAATACAGATATCAAGGTTATGGGGAACCTATCAACAAGTATTTAACAAATTATCTAGAAAACTATATAAACTATATGTCAGCATATTTTCTGAAGGTGGAGGAGTCTGTAGAATTTCTTTATAACCAATCCGTCAGTAATCGTGTCATGTGTCCCAGTCTTTTTAGTAAAATTTAAAAAAATAGGAACATTCATTGCAAAACACCATCATCAATAACTCGATCAAACTTCATTTGATTTCCTAAAACCGGTTTGATGTGGTGATGTAGTGATATCATCTGTCTACATCAGCCTCTGGCATGTTTACATTGGCGTTGTAGCTAGAGGTTGGTGCAAATAGACCAATAGAGTTGAGGGTGTTTATTTGATATTATGTTTCAAAAACCCTGTTACAGTTTTCTAAAACACGAGTTCGTTTTGTCGCTCGCAACTTGAGAATTCATCATGAAATCATAAAAACCCGCCTATTTTGAAAGCCACCCATCTACCAAGTGGTAAATTATTAAATGCCATTATATACCTAAGCTCGTTTTGGAAACATCGTTGAAGAATAATATCAGAGGGTTTCACGCTCAGCCCTTTCCGACAGAGAGATGATGTTCCGAAGTTACCTAAAAATGGAAATTTTCATAGGGTCCTACTTCACCTTAAACTTTGCAAAATAGAGGAACAATATTACACATGTTTCAATACAACACAGATGGCCATCTAGTTGCATCTCAAGTCATTTCAACATTTGACCAGATCAGGGGCCCTGGACGTCTGGTTGGCTAGACATATCCTCAAATTCGGAACACCCCGTTATTCAGTCATACAATGTTTACTTAAATGCAGAATGTTATGCCCTCCTAGTGCTATAACCATATTGAGTAATATCGAGCTGGCTCTGTGTCTTGCCTCGTTAGCCAATCATAAGCTCTGAAAGTGTGAAGGTGCGGAACTATTTCAAAATTGCCAGTGGTGGTGCATAGCTGCCTCCCGTTCAGTAACGCTAGGGCCTCGCTAAAAAGCAAGACTTCGCAAGAATACGTGAAATGTTGCCGTGCATTTTAAATGAGAACACGTGACTTTGACTAGGTTTTAGCTAGGTCCTAGCGTAGGTCCTAGCGTCTACTGAACGCAAGCCTGGATGCTGCATACAGTTTCAGATAGTGACTCATTGTCTGTTATGACACAATATTTGTCGCAAAAAACATGGACAAACATCAGTGAATGATTGAAGCATGGCTGGTTTTCAACATCAGAAACCTGCTACGTCGACAAAATAGTTCCTTTTTATTTATCCGGTCACAGTTATTGTGATTGTCGCCAGATGATGCCCTATCCTGTATCTCTTTTATATTTAAATTGGGACGCATGGTTAGCACCCTGTGCTCTTTGTGCGGTTTTACCGGTTTAGTATTGTCCATAATGAGCAAAGGTCTCTTAGGGGCCCCAGAATTCAATACGTCGATCAGCTGAATGGATATGTTGTACTGTTATCAATCGGACAGTTGGCTAAAGTTCGGTTACACGGTTTGCAACGAACGCAAGAATATAGGCGACATATTTTTAAATTTTCAATGATTGCATGCAACAAATGATAAATCACTCGTTTACACATTTCAGATTAGCGACCTCAAGCAATGGGCTCAGAAAGTATTTCCTCCAGGGTTTGAGGCATTCTCAAAAATCGACGACCCACGGCGAACACTTTACAGAACAAGTTTTAAATTTGGACGTGGCAGCTCAGGAAGTCCTGGTTTTGTACCCGATGACGAACAGGAGGCTAGCGTGGCTGTGATACAAACACGTGGATTCCCGGATCTGCCAGACTATCACTCAGTGCCTCAAAATCAAATCAAGGCTCGCATGGTTGAGCAAGGCATCAGGATAGAGGCAGTGTATGATTTTCTCCATGCCAGCCACCCAGTATTATGCAGGGATATTTTTGGTCGTGTTAGACCCAGTTAGTTATTGTGCTGACAGTTTGCCTGTATGCATACTAAAACTGTATTACCTCTGTGTTTTCACTCAAATTCCACTACATTCTTTGGGTTATTAAGATTACTCTGAGATGTGGTTTTGCACGCAAGTCATGTCGCTCCATTGCGTTGCTTCAGCAGGTTACACAATAGAAGTTTGGATACTATCAGCAATGAGGCAGTAAATGCCATGTGCGTGATTTCATCTTCTGTAGGTGGTTTACCAAAGTCATTTTGAACAGTGTCAACAAATGGCAGCGAAAGTATATTGGCCCAATTTATACTCACACTTCACTACAATGCCACGAGATCAAATCCAATTCCCGTGGGTCAAATTCTGCGCCCGGACCTACTGTGCGGTTACACCTTGTACTGTAAGTGAGTGCGTGAGCCATTGCAAGCTCTGTATGCACAGAAATGACAAACGACTCAATTTTGGAGAATGAAAATTCATTACGCAATTCCACTGGAAACTAAAACACATCAAGGTTGTGCAAAGACAATTCTTCCTTGGCCTGTTAGGAGTTGAATCCTCTTTCCTCTGCTCTTTGTGAATTATAAAGCACTAATCCTGTTCCTAAGTCAATAAAACACGCATTCATTGTCATTGGAATTGGTGAGTAGTTTTAGGACAACCTGTAGAACTGTCGAAATTTCGTCGAAGAATGTCATGGAGAGTAATTTCAGACAGGCAAAAATCGTTATTCTATTAAACTATATGGGGATCGGACGAAGAAGACTTTCTGAATTTCATCTTGCAGCTAAGTTCATTGAGGCACCGTCTTTTACTACCATCAGTCGATTTCGGTAAATACATAAACCTGGCAGAAAAATCTTGCATATCATTGTCTGTGCTAAAAAGACATGCAAACCTTTTCTGTTATTGCAGATACACTTTGGTTGGAACTGTTCAGCGCTAACATATTCCCATGTACTACTGCGAGGCGTGGCATTTTCATGCGTAGAAGGATGTAAAAATGGTTCTCTGTAAATTTTTGTTAGAGTTGCCTACACAAACGGGTAGACGCGCTTGTGAAATGAGGGAGATTGACATTGCTGGTTAACAGACTCATTTGAGTAATTAATTACAAATAACGATCTTTGCCAAAAATACTTACTTCCTATCATAAATATGGCCAATGGTACTTTTGTAAACATAATGTAATCAAAGGTATAAAAGAGTAAGAACTTTTTATCGAAGACGCGAATCTATTGTCAAAATGTAAAAAGTGTGCGCATGCGCACAGAAGTGCTTATGTAATGCTTTGTAATGTGGTCCAGTGGCCTGCCTTGAAACATAAAAAATTGATATTGCTGAAAATATATAAATTGGAAACAAGAAACGTGTTGTTTATCTAAACAGAATACTATAAGCAATTCTCGAAGTCATACAGATTTGTGACGAGCAACCGGGGGAACATAAAACTGGGCATCCCCTGGGTTTTGTGAGTTCTTCCAAGAAAATGTTTGAGCTTTATTTGTATTAACGTGTACATTGGTTTATTTTTGAGAGGTAGCTAAATTAAATTAAGTTAAATTTGTACTCAGTACATGGTCATCGCAGTCCCGACTGACATTTGCAAGGTTCTTGCAAGCAGCTGGTACCATAAGCATAAGAAATAATTTTATGATACTGCAGAAAAATGTAACATTTTAGTGTTATAAAAACATTTTCTTTTTCTGAAATTCACAGAGTTTATTTTCAAGTTCTTTAAGGGTGCATATTTTTGATGGAGTATTGTCGAGGGGGGAGGCACAGCTCCGGCGCCCGTATACGTCAAGGGGGTCCCGTTGGTGAGAAACACTTTCCCAACATTCTTATGCGTACACAGGGTTCTTCTTGACTTTCGATTACTGCTAAAACCGCTTAACAGATTTTGACAAAACTTTACAGAACATTTTTTTAACAAAACGTTTGCCCAAAATATTCTCAAAATGATGAGTTTAGCGAAATATGACGCAGAGACAACGTGGCAGAGATGCATCAGCATCAGTCAATGTTCGTTCAATGTGACAGCAGTTCGTGGTGCAAATGTATTTTCTATTGTGGTATGGACTTCAGTGACGTACAGCACACATCACGAATTTTTGTCCGACAGGTCGGAAATTGGTCGACGACCGGCTGTCGACCGGTCGTCTAGCCGACCAGCAGCCGACCAACAACGGTCGGTTATGAGCCGCCTGCTGAGTCGCCTCTGTGGTCAGCACCTGGGTCGGTTAAGTGGTCGCCTAGCGTAGACGACCAATTCGAATTAAGCGTGTCCTTGGTCGGCAATAACCATTTTATGACTTAGCGGGTGAACTTTGGACAAATAAACATTTAACTGTTCGCTGTTCGTTTACCAGTGGCAACTCCGGTCTTGACATCGGTTTATCAATTTTTTTTCAAATATTGAATGGAGGTAAAATCGAATCAACCTACAAATACGAAGTGCATGACATTACACCATCCTGAAACCTTATGGTGAATTAATGTTGGCGTGGTAAAATTAAACGTTAAGTGATATCGCGGAAGCATAATTTCTAACTTTAAACATGAGACTTTTTATACAGTACATTATGCACAAACACAAGCACGGAATTTGAAATTTACAGCAAAATTGCATAAAAATCAGAATACAACACTGATAATTTTACGACCTCAAATGTTTTCATGCCGCGGAATGCTCAACAAGCAGCACGCATTTGCGCTCATCCGTTAGTGCTCTTGATCATCACTTCATCACGCTGTATATTGCGCTTTACGACAGATAATAATTGTTTATTTCTGTATAATTTCTTAATATGTTGGTACAGCAATAGAACCCAAGTTTATTTTAGGAACAACATAAACAAGGGTTTGAACATAGCGGCGATATCAAATCAAGGGCGCATGAAAACGGAAGACTGTGAACGGTTGATAGTGTCATCAACCATCATTCTGATACTGTTGTCACTTTCGCAGAAAAAAAATTTTCGAAGCTAGAGCCTTCCTATCTAGCCAGCTAGCTGTGAAGACTGTTTCCAAAAAACAGTAAGGTGCCACTGCGTATTGAGCTCAAACAGACCTCGAAAGTTCACACAGCCCGTATAGTTACGCTTGTCACCACGCCAAAAGCTTGTATCAACATGAGCTCCAGACCGGTGAGTGTGTATGCAAACTCTGGAAGTCAATTGGCATTCAAGTTGCCCGTTACGGCCGCTGAACCGAAAAACACCCGATGTCATCTTCTTGCGCAATTCTCTGCCTTTTGTAACGAAAAAACTTATGTCGTCGTTTTGAAAAGAGTTCATTCGTGACACGCGCCACTTTCAAAATGTGTTCGACATCTCCCATTAGATGGTGACAACATCTCAGCAAAATTTGTTCACTGATATCAACATTCCAAAAGCATAAAATGAAGTGAAACCAATTCTGATCATTTGTCGTGAAGTTTACGCAACCTCGAGGGAGAACGTTTGATTGAAGAATCTGGGAAAGAGAAACTGGCTAATAGGTGACGCAATATTTCATTGCGCCGAAATCGACGCAAAAGATCACACCATAAGTTTAGCAGCACAATAATTGTAAAAAAAACAATTTTTGCATCGCTGTTAAATAATTTAGAATACTCTTGGAAGATTTTTTTCGGTTATTTTTTAACCACAACGGCACAAATTTGTATATTTAATTTAGTAAACAGCTTCGCACCAAGGCTAGAGCCTTCCGAGCCCTTTGGCGTATTAACACAATACCTGCCGTTTCGCGTATAATCCAAGGGGTAAAACTTTGAGAATAATATTTTCGGGTTAACCTGGTACATGTTATCCTAAAAAAGTAGTCTGTGTTTTCATGTAGAGCGTTAAAATGATTAATCCGGTGATTCAAAAAGAACACTCTCGCAAAGGAAAACGCAAACAATTGTCGACTCTATTACCCTGGTTAAAAAACAACAACTTTATTGCATCGGATTCTAGTGATCACCAGTCAAAACTCTTAAGGGGGCACAATTTCAAACCTTTGGCATGAATCAGTGATATAAAAATGGAATTAGACCGACTTTAATTTATCAGCAATGTATACACAACAGTTACAGACACTGACTATGTTTGTTAAGGTCTTGAGGCAATGATAAAAATAAATGTTTCTACTATGATTGATAACAAGTTTTACTCTGATGAGATATGATGCAATATGCATGTCTAATATGCAGATCGGCAGTTGCAAAAATATTTACTGGGTTTAATGAATCCATCTCATATGAACCACTGCAAAACTATGATTACTAATTGTACATTCGAAGCACGCCTCATTAGAATAAAAACATTCACATGCTTGATGATCTTTGTTGATGCACTATTTTATTTTGCAGTGCGTAAGGTTACGTCATACTACGTGTGTCAATTGGTTAAGCTTCTTATATAACAGACTTTCCGGTACTATCTGGCCTTCTTGACATGAACCGCTATACTGGTAACGCGTACAACGCTAACGATGTTTTTATGGAGCCTAGAGCCTATATCATTGTAAGTTTATACTATTTTTCCGCATATTACCGTAGAATTCACTGGCTGTTTCTCGTATTGTGTAAGACTGTTTAATTAGCCCATGCTGTATTACGTGGAATATCTTTATTGTATTGTAACGTGAACGCTGTATTTCCAAAGACTTATTATTCGTTATATTTGTTTCAGTGAAACCGGCCTTGTCGGACAGTAAGCATAACGTCAACCTTGTTGAAAATAAACGTATCATATCCGACTATCCCGTGTGTTCAATGCCCATGGCTCCTACATTTTGTTTCAAATGACTGCTCAAGAGACTACCAAGAGTTTGGATATGAATCCAGGAACAGTGGACGAGTTACACAATGCCCCTATCAACATCGATACCGTGAATAGGGAGCCAACCGAGCGTGACCTAAGAGCCACCCAACGAGCGAGGAAAGCTGAACTGCGAATTAAGCAAGACATTCTGAAACGACAGCAAGAGTTGGTTTTAGAAGAACTACGTTTGGATGCGGAACGACGCAAGGAGGACAGTATAATAAGTTTCAAGCGTCAGGAACTTGAGATCCACGCTGAGTTGGCTGAGTTGGAAGCTGGGTTCGATGACGTTAGTGAGCAGCATACCCCCTCTCGCAACCCTCACAGTTCGTCACTCAATGTATCCGCATCAGATTTTGTGCCCGTATCTTCGTTATGTAATCCAGTGACTGTGACTATGTCGACACCTGCTGTGTCCACAGTGCCTGGCTTTGCATCAGACTTTGTGCCCGTATCTTCGTTTTGTGATCCAGTGACTGTGTCTATGTCGACACCTGCTGTGTGTGCAGTGCCTAGGTTTGCACCCTGTGTACCTTGTGATCCAGCGACTATGTGGCAGGCTGCATCCGCTGCTCCCACACTAGCGCGTCCTGTTATGAACTATCCACCGGCTACATCGTCCTCGCCCGCATTGGCGACACCTGCTGTTAGCACTTGTTACTATCCTCCGGCTGTATCCGTCGCTCCCGCATTAGCGCCACCTTCTGTGAACTCTCGTTATTTTATGCCAAGCGCCGAGAACGTTTCGGGTATTTTGGACTTCGTTGCTAGAAGGTCCTTGCCTACACCAAAGATAAAGAAATTCAACGGGGATGCAGACCAGTACCGTCAGTTCATCAGGGCGTTTGAAGTTCGCGTAGAAAGCAAGCTGGATTCCGAGATTGATAAACTTTATTATCTAGAGCAGTATACTTCAGGAGGTGCGAATGAACTTGTGCGAAGCTGTTTACACATGCCAACGTACAATGGGTATTCTGAAGCCAAACGGCTCTCAGAGCAACAATATGGCAATAGTTTTGTTGTGGCAACAGCATACGTTCAAAAACTTTTGGACTTTCCTCGGATCCCANAAACGACAGCAAGAGTTGGTTTTAGAAGATTCTGTGCCGATTTCCCGTTTTTCAATTGCTCTAAAGACTGCTTATAATGCCTTGAAAGACATTAATCAGTTGATCCAACTTGACCATCCCAAAAATCTTCAAGAACTCATGTCAAAACTGCCTGCGCCTATGCAAAATAGATGGCGGCGCGAGGCCAGTAAGATTCGCGGCAGATTTACTCGTGACGTGACATTCGAGTATTTTGTGAACTTTGTTTGTGATGAGTCCTTCATCTTTTCTGATCCAGTTTTCGGTAAGCGACCAACTGGTAAATTAGAGGTGAACATTACCCAGCATCAAACTGTCTCTTGCATCTACTGTAACGGCAACCATCGCGTAGATGTTTGTAACGCTTTGTGTGCGAAACCTTACGAGGAAAGACGACAATTTGTGATTGAACGGAAATTATGTTTCGGATGTTTAAAACCCGGACATTCTTCGAAAAATTGTAGAGCCAAAGGACAATGCAAAAAATGCAACAAACGACACCCAACCATTATGCACATCGACGGGTTTGAAGTTCCCAAGCGGCAATCCGCAGCAGCCAAACAGAACAAGCGACAAGATGATACCCAACAAGAACGCCGAGATGCGTCCACGAACACAGAGTTANATTCTTCGAAAAATTGTAGATCCAAAGGACAATGCAAAAAAATGCAACAAACGACACCCAATCATTATGCACATCGACGGGTTTGAAGTTCCCAAGCGCCAACCCGCAGCAGCCAAACAGAACAAGCGACAAGATCATGATACCCAACAAGAACGCCGAGATGCGACCACGAACACAGAATTAAGTGATCGTGGTGGTGATCGCAGGGGTACATTCGCCACTACATCACACAACACTACACTTATGATGCCGATCATACCTGTGCGTATCAAGAAGGCGAATTCCGAAGATAGCATCGTCACCTATGCCTTCCTTGACAATGGTTCATCAGGCTGTTTTGCGACAAATGATCTGTTAAGTCAATTTAATGTGAATGGTGTGCCGAGCAGGCTTCAGCTCACAACCATGTACGGACAATCAGAGGTTGAAACGGAGGCAGAGGATTTGATTGGCCAGAACGTTATAAACCTCCCTGTTGTATACGCCCACTTCAAGATTACTGTATCTAGAGAAGGAATTCCCACCGCTCAAGATGTGGTCAACTCAGTGGTCTTACTTACGTCATATAGACATTCCAGATGACCACTCTGATGTTGACATCGGCCTTCTTATCGGCAGTAACTGCGCCAAGGCGACTGAACCACTACAGGTTGTGCCAGGCAGAGACGGTGGCCCTACGCCGTGTTGACTCGACTCGGGTGGTTGATCATCGGCCCCGTTTCCATAGCACTGCAGAACTTGACAACGCGTGTTATTTCGTGCAACTATGTGTTTATGACGGAAAACCCAACCACAGAAATGTTTAGACAACTGTCAATATTCGACCAAATGAAGGAAGTCAGTCAAAGCCAGCTCCTTCAGAAATTATTCGAATACGACTTTACCGGCGAATACGCTGCTAACGAGAAGGACGACGCCGTCTACTCCCAAGACGACAGACGATTCCTACATGTACATGCTGTGAACCGAGGCGTTCAGCACGCAGATGGTCATTACATATTTCCATTGCCCTTTCGAGAGGGAAGTGATACTGTTGCGAACAACCGAGAGATAGCCCAATCGAGAGCAAGAGGCCTTAAAAGAAAGTTGTTTAGCAACTCTACCTATCGACAAGATTACGAAACCTTCATGAACGACATTCTGAGCAAAGGCTACGCTCGTAAGGTACCTCCCGACCAGAAACCTATGAAAGGCAAAGTACGGTACATCCCGCACCACGGTTTTTACAACTCAAATAAACCAGGCAAAGTGCGGGTTGTATTTGACTGTAGCGCCAAATGCCAGGGGAAAGCGCAAACGACTGCCTTCTATATGGGCCAAATTCTATTGTTGGTGTGCTTACCAGGTTCCGGGAAGAGAGAGTCGTAGTCATGATGAACGTAGAGGCCATGTTTCATCAAGTGCGTGTACCGCCACACGATTGGGACTATTTTCGCTTTCTTTGGTGGCCAGATGATAATTACAGCACTGAGCCAGAAGATTTGCAGATGGTTGTCCATCTCTTTGGCGCATCCTCCTCGCCCAGTTGTGCTAATTTTGCGCTGCGCAAGACAGCAGATGATTTTGCGTACGACGATCCAGTGGTTTACAACACTATTAAGCGTAATTTTTATGTAGACGACTGTCTACGGTCTGTCAAGACAACTGAAGAAGCTGTTCGCCTTGTCCGCAAACTAAGAGACGTCTGTGCCGCAGGTGGTTTCAATCTGATGAAGGTGTTGAGTAATCGCCGAAACGTTATTGAAGGTGTCCCTGAAAGTGACCGCGCCAAAGAAGTTAAAACCCTAGATTTGGCCATTGACGATTTGCCAGCCAGTCGTGCCTTGGGTGTGATATGGTCCGTTGAGAAAGACGTGTTTACTTTCAAGACTCGTCTGAAAGACTACTCCTTCACCAGACGAGGTATTTTGTCTATGGTATCGTCATTTTACGACCCCCTTGGTTTCGCCGCACCGGCAGTGCTTCCGGCCAGACGTTACCTTCAACAGCTTTGCTGCAGCGCAGTTGGATGGGATGACGAAATTCCGAGCGACTTCCGATCGAAATTCATCGAATGGCAACGACAGATTTCCATGCTTGAATCATTTGTTGTCGGCCGCTGCCTCAAGCCTGTTGATTTCGGGGATGTGAAACTTCGACAATTGCACTGTTTCGCAGATGCCAGCTCTTATGCATACGGCTGTGTGATCTACTTGCGACAGGTCGATGACTCAGAACGTATACATTGTTCTTTCCTGATGGCGAAGTCAAGACTAGCACCGCTTAAGCTCATCACCGTTCCCAGGCTGGAGCTTACCGCTGCAACAGTTGCCGCACGTATTGGCAGAATGATGGAAAATGAGTTAGAGTTTCCTGTTGACGATGTCATATTTTGGACCGACAGCATGACAGTGTTGCGCTACATTAACAACGATGCCAGGCAATTCAAAGTGTTCGTAGCCAACAGAATCAGCCAGATTCGTGACAAGTCGCTCCCCAGTCACTGGCGATACGTGAAAACAACCGAAAACCCAGCAGACGTAGCATCACGGGGTACAAGTGCTGAGAACCTGCTGATCAACACGTGCTGGTTGAACGGACCCGAATTCTTGTGGAAGACGGAAGCCAACTGGCCAACGCAGGCCATCGTCACAAGTTTCCCCGAAACTGACCCTGAAGTCAAAGTCGACTCATACGGTATGTGCACTGACTCCCCTGGAGATCCGATAACTGTTTTAATCCAACATTACTCAAGCTGGTATAAGCTGACACGCGGATGTGCGTGGTTATTGCACTTCAAGGATTTATTGCGTAGGTGGGCTGCAGATAGAAAGGTCGTCGAGGCCGAAATTGCCACGAATGTACATGATCCCCCAAAGATTGCACGTTTTGTTGACAGCCGAATGGCTCGCAAGAAGAAGTTTGATTGCCAAAACGCTCAACTGACTGTTGAACATCTTAACGTTGCGAAAATCGTGATCATCAAAAGTGTTCAGCGACAAGAATTTTCATCAGATATTTCAGCACTAAAGAACGGCGGGAAACTTTCAAGAGCAAGCCCTATCGTATCCCTCAATCCTGTGCTTGATGTTAACGGCGTTCTGGTTGTTGGAGGGAGGTTGAGGTGTGCTGAGATACCATTTACGGAACGTCACCCAATAATTATACCTAAGAATAGTCACCTAAGTGATTTGATTATACGCGATGCACACGAGAAGTTGGGACATGCAGGAAGAAACCATACCCTAGCGAAAATACGCGAAACTTACTGGGTTATCCATGCCAACTCAAATGTGCGACGAATTTTGCGACAGTGTGTTACGTGCAAACGCCTACAGGCTCCAACTTCGTGCCAGAAGATGTCCGACTTGCCTGCAGATAGAGTCTCTTATGACGTCCCCTTTGCTCGGTCGGGCGTTGATTATTTGGGACCGTTTGTGGTGAAAGAAGGACGACGAGAATGCAAGCGATATGCAGTTGTCTTCACTTGTCTTAGTATGCGAGCTGTTCACGTAGAAATCTCAAGAAACCTCGATGTGAGCTCCTTTATAAATTCTCTCCGTCGTTTTATGGCTCGGAGAGGTGAAGTGAAAGAAATCCGCAGCGATAATGCAACGAATTTTCGCGGAGCTGACCGTGAATTGAGGCTGGAGCAACAGATCAATGATGAGTTGTTGAGCCGTGAGGTGAAATGGAAATTTAATCCACCGACTGGAAGCCACCATGGAGGCGTGTGGGAACGTCAAGTTCGCACTATCAGGAAGATACTCAATGGTCTTTTAAGGTCACATGGAAGAAATCTCAACGACGATGCTTTCCACACTTTCATTTGTGAGGTCGAATCCATCATCAACAGCCGGCCGTTTACGACTGTTACCGACGATCCAAATGACTTCAACGCGTTGACACCGAACCACATTCTTACACTACGCTCGCAGTGGATGGTGCCGCCAGGAAAATTCGAGGAAAGTGATGTTACCTGTCGCAAAATGTGGAAGCGTGTGCAGTATCTGGCCAACTGCTTTTGGAATCGATGGCGAAAGGAATATTTAGTCACTCTACAAGAACGCTCAAAGTGGAAACGTGCTCACAGAAATTTATCGGTCAACGACGTTGGGCTAATTGTTGACGATAACGTTCCCCGGAATTCTTGGAAGATGGCACGTGTTGTGGAGCTGTTTCCTGGCAGTGATNAACTCACCATGAAGACAAGAGAAACGGCGCTTTAAAATACCAAACGTTTGCTCAATTAACACTCTCGCTCTACATAATTTAATGCGTTATTGAAAGAGACCTCTGAATCATCACCAGGATTAATAAATGACGTCATTAGAAACGTTCAATAAGGGTAGCCCGAATCTCCTAACAAAATTCCTCTGTGTTCACTTGAATAAAGAAAAATTAAAACAATTATTACAATGAAATCCTTGATGTCAGTTGAATTATTTCAATTTGGCACAATTTCATGCTATCATGGAATTAATTTGCAATGATTTAGCAAGTGAACATTAAACAGGAGCACTGACTGAGCATGAACAAAAATGCCAGTTTTCACAATGATTCTCGAACAAAATTGAAAAGTTTTTACCATAATTCAATATAATTGTTTAAGTTAACGCACATGTCAATCCAAATAAAGTTAAGAGCACTGTATTTGTGTTTTTAACTGATCCATGGTAACCAAACTGAAAATATTAACATTTTTATAATGCTGTGATAGTTTATATAAAGAACATGTTTCAGACAAATGAACATGACAAGTTGGCGTAATTTATTTGATCTAAAGCCCCATTTATGTTAAAGAAGGCACTATTTGCAACATCTGCAATGTCCATTCTGATTTAGGGTGTTCTTTAATAGAAAGCCACCAGAAATGACAATTGAAGATAAATGTAAATGTTTATTGATAACTTTTATCAAAGAAAGAACCCTTTATTTTAGTAATAATTGGCAAAACCAACTTAAATGCAAGCCAGTTTTCTCATGTAATGAAGTTTTTCCAATATCTATCCAATATTTATCAATTAAGCTAAAATTCAACAGCTCAAGAACACAAATGGTGATGTTTTCACATACAAATTCACTTTAGTATATTTGTGATACGAAAACCGATTTTTTTTCTTGTTTTTTTGGTAACATGCAAAACGTAGGAAAATAATACTCTCCATCATTTTCACATACAAATTCACTTTAGTCCATTGCAGAACACTCATTTTTCCCAATGAATTTGTGATACGAACACTGATTTTATTACTGATTTTAATGCCTGGCTATTTCTCACTCTCTCTGTAATAGCACCTGTAAATACAACACTGATAAGGCATACCTTGTTCAAATTGTAGACATAGCATCGAGTTCCGAAAAATCCTGCTGTCGTGCACACTGCCAGGCCACTTGGCAACACAATTTGTTATTCGAAATTTTGCATCACAGCACATCTACAAAGCAAAAAATTTGTTCATTAAATACATTTTGTTGTTTAGTTTGGTGAACATACGGTTTTGCAGAGGGCGCTTACTCTTTCGGTGATATTATCTGGTGCTGTTGAGATTTTCTTCCATTGAAGTTCCACCTCAAAAGTGACCCATGTTACGTTTCTGAAGAATTTTTAACACCTTCCGTCAAGAATGGTTCAAAATCCTGAGCCTAGCTTTTCTAACGCTCACACTAATAAAAGGTACTCAACCAATTCATTTCCTCGCACTTTTCGATGAGGGATTTGACGCCGCTGACCCGCCTGTATGTACATCCGTCATTCACAACATCATGTGAAGTTGGAATATTTGATTAAAATTTCAACAATTCTTAAACTCAAAAGGCTTTTACACCAATTTCTAGTTAATATTCACAGGCATAAGTTATACATTTGAAGGAAATTAGAATTCTCACGTCATTCGGTGCGTTATAAAAGACTCAAAACACACTTGTCATACCAAAAATATTGTTGCAGTGGCCACCACACCTGCCCGATTGGCTCTGCTTTATATGAATAATCTATTCATTTATTCAATTTCATAACACAGCAGTGGACTTTCCCCAATTAAAGATCTATTTTATATTTTATGACAGTTTTCTTGGCTAGTAAAGTTATAATTTTCTTATGCCAAAAGTATGTACTACTTTGAATTTCGTTATATTCATAAATTAATGATAGCATCTGAGAGAGATCTAAGCTAAATGCAAGTAGGCCTACCATAGATGTAAACGATTCTCTTGGTTCTATTAATTGTATGTAAAAGTGTTCAAACAATAACTTGTCGTGACATGATGAACTTAATTTAAACATTAAGTGTATATATATAAAGGGAAAATAGAGACTGCAGCAAAACAGAGTGGAAAAGTGGTTCTACAAATTTTAGCACATTGGATTTACCTGGACATTAACACTATGGAACATCTTTTGGTTCACAAAGACATGTGAATTTCCCTCTGCCGGTTTCTGAATTCTGATGTGGGTAGAGTCTATTGCACCTAACACATTCGGGAAACCTGTGATAAAATCGAATTAAAAAATGACATCAACAATGAATGTATGTATCCCTAGTGTTACATCAAAATCAGTAAAGGTGAAATGATCTCGGGTTAATAGGACTGTATGGAACACAAACCAAGCAAACATTTTTTAAAATAAACTGTATTTTATGATTAAAAAATGCTACATCATAACCATTACTAGAGAGCTTCTGCTACAGGTACAACACGAATAATAGGTCCCACCTGGGGCAATTCAATGATCAAAATGCAAAATTGATTGATTGTTTTAAAAAAACATAGTGTCACTTATTGTACTTTTTGGCTACCTCTCAGTGCCACTTTCTCAGAATTCCGATATGTTAAAAGTGTCTCAGCAAAGTAGCAATATACTGGGCGTTGAATTTTGTCAGCAGCGACCGTCAGCTACTGGGTGCCAGCTAGAAGACTGAGAGACAGTGTTGTAGTGGGGCGTAGGCGCACGTAGGTGCACCCAACCATAGCGCCTACGCACCGTAAGTTACGTTCAGTGCTCGAGGTCATACGGTGGGCTTTGGGCGCCTACTTACCTCTAATTTTACCACTACAAGACTGCTGAGAGACTTGCCGGAAACAGAGGGATCCGAGCAGCAATGGAAGTGACATTGCCCCGCAAAAGCTATCTAAAAATTGAAGTCCTAAGTTGTCTTTTCTGACACCAAAAATGACATTGACGAGCCTCAAAAAGAAACTGTGGCTCCTGTTTGTTGTGGGTATTTCGTATCAAAGTATCTCTCTCTGTTCTTTTCATTAAACACTGCCTTTTTCTGTGCCACCCATGATTATTACCGCCTGTTGTGGCTGGGAAATGAATCTATCAGCAACATTGCAAGTCGACGAGACACATGATAGTCACTAGTGCCTTGTGGATCAGAACAGAGGTCATGTTTCAAACATTGATCCGAATAAGGCAAATGCACTAAGTGACATTTGTCTTATGGTTGACTTAACTTTCTAAAACTGTTAAAGGGGTCACATTTAACGAACTTTCACGATAAATTGACAACAAAACTCACGATGACGAAGCCATCTCCGCCCACGTTGTCCGGCAAATTTACAAAGGCTGAGCGCGGAAATGTAGGTCAACTTATAAACAAACAACGACGCCCTCAAGCGTTAGCGTTCGTGTTTAACGTGTGGCCGAAAATCCCGCTCTCACTCTCAGTAAATAACAATTAAGAAATGATCCATATTTACCTGACAACTCAGAAAACCGGCACTTGGTTATTCTTGCACTATCTCCCGTTGGAAATGCCACAAAGTGGCCGGCGGTCTTTATCAGAGCACAGCAAACTTGACGGATTGCTCGTCCCACTGTCGATTTTCCATACATTAGAGATTCCCCGATGAGGGTGTAATGAGAGCCTGAGGCGAGGAAGCGGAGGGTCAGGAGGAGTTTGTAAAGAGGCGGTAACGATGTGTTGCTGTGGTATTGGTTTATATTGATTAGATTTAATATGAAGACTATAGTGTTGGGTACGAAGCGGTACCTACGGAATACTTCCTCGCTACTCAGGCTCTCCAACGGGTTTTGTCGGTCTGGAAGTGGTCTTCGTATCGCAGCTGCCCTTTCTCTGCCTCTATTTCTTAAATAATGTCTAACGTCTGCCATTTTTTATTTTCGAGTGCGATTTCAAGTACGCTAGCTTAGCAAAAAATTTTCGAGTCTGACATTAGGCACGCCTATTTCGAGTTTAGACTCCAGTCGAGTTGAAAATGAGATTTCGAGTCCGAGTTCGAGCTCGAGTCTGACATTAGGCACCGGGCCCAGAGCCTGTCAAGCTGGGCGTATTGCAAATCAGGCAATAAGTTACTGACTCGTGCTGTGGTCCTGACCATATGTTTTAATGCAGCCACTGTATTATTTTTACCTACTGAGTGATTCATACAAGACAATATTTATTGAACTGCTGCCAGCAAAAACATTTATGTGGTTCTCTTGGGTTTAGGAAAGAGACGACGTCTAAAGCCAGGTGTTGTCCCCTCCCTGTTCCCATTTGGCAAGCAGGTGTCAGCTGCAGCGTCTGCTAGACGAGAACGCCTCCAGAAACGCCAGAAAGTGGTATGTACCTTGTTTGTTTTGATTCTAATTTTGTTAAGTATACTTACTGTAAAATTAAGAAGCTTATGCCTTCTGACTGGGGCAGGTTAATAAATTCATGAAAGGGGCTCAGGGGCCCCCTTTTTGAGGACGAGGTGTTACCTTCCCCCACTAAATTTGTCTGTTTCACAGGTGTTCCATCTTTAAACAGTACTGATTCATGGGTGGCACACCACTGAAAAAAGCCCCCTCAGGCCCCCTATGGCGCACCGCCTTTAGACCATGTGCAGCATAGCACTGAAAAAATGCCCTATGGTGCGCCGCATGTGATAAATGCTCTGATAAATTGTAAGTGATGTTATATGATGAGGTTCATAAAGAATGCTGTAGTTTTGCAAGATGTTCATAATCTTAAATTTGACTTAATGTCAATCAATGTTGTTATTTGCTTTTCCAGGAAACACCAGACTTGGGTGACGTTGCTCTCGGTGCCTGCGTAGAAGTTGGTGACGAGCAGGAAGAATGTACAGTGAAAAACTCCAACTCATGTGACCTCTCTGTGCAGTGTGAGCTTCTAACAACAGATGCGTGCTACCGAGTGAAGCGATTTGAAAGAGATGACGAAGCATTTCAGTACCTGACAGGTTTCAATTCATACGGTCATTTTTTAATGTTAAATACGATACTGGGTCCTTCTGTGGACTGTCTTGCTTATAAAAGTTCGACCCTGGGTCCACAAGATGAACTTTTTTTTACTCTTATCAAGCTGCGATGTGCCAAAGAAGACATTCAGTTGGCGATTGACTTTGGCATTGGCAAAGGCTCTGTGTCACAGATATTTAAGACATGGGTGGCATTTATGTACTTTGAATTGAAGGAATTAGAACTGTGGCCCAGTCGTGAAATCGTGGATGAATACTTTCCCACACATTTTAAACACTTGTTTCCGTCAACACGAATTATTCTAGATGCCACTGAAATTCCAATTCAAAAGTTGTCCAATTGTAACTCACAGCGAAGCACGTGGTCATCATACAAAAATTCCAATACGCTGAAGACAATGGTGGGTGTAGGTCCACGTGGAATTGTGACTTATGTCAGCTCAAGCTATGGTGGCTCTGTCAGCGACAGCCAGATTATTGAAAGGAGTACTCTCCTTTCCGACAGGTGACGCTTCAACACTGGAGACTCTATATTAGCCGATAGAGGGCTTTTAGTGCAAGACCTCTTTGCTACCCTTGACGTTAAAGTAAATGTGCCCACCACTATGAAGGGAAGGAATCAGCTTGACGCTAAGACTGTCATAAAGGATCGAAGAATCGCATCAAAACGTATTCATTTTGAACGGGTTATAGGATATGCTAAGACATATCAGATTCTTCGAAAGAAATTACCTGCAAACACGCTGTACATGGGCAGTGCTATAGTGTACGTTGTGTTCATGCTCACAAATTATCGTTCAGCTATTGTGGGCAAAAACGCCTGAGAACAGAAGTAGCAGCAAACTAGTTGACGTATTTTAAGTGACTGTTGTGACCTTGTTCGTACGGAGGATCTGTAAGAGGTCGCGTTTTCGGCGCAAGGTCAGTTGAGGGTCAGTTGATCAATATTGCTTTTGTTGTTGCTGTTGATAAGATCCATGGCCTAGTTTCTTTGTTGCAATTGTTGGTATTCATGATGACTTGCCTATTTAGCACTTTTAGTGACCCAGATTTGTTAGTACACGAAGTGAAGGACAACGACTTAAGATCCGATCGTCTTTAAAAAATTATTTCATCAGTTCGCTCAAACTCTACACTCACGCCTCCCTATTTATTGTAGTGTCGCGATTTAAAGAAAAAGAAAATATCAAAATTGAAAATAAAAATTGTGCGATTCGCCTATTGCACTAGATAGTCCGTGGTACAAGAGTAGATTTTTTTTAATTTACACCACGTCTCTTTTTCTTCTCGCCATTGATCTGTGTTAAACTTTTACAAGGCAGAAACATTACAGGAGATGAAACTAATAAGTAAACTGTGACGGGGATGCCGTTTACGAAAAACACTTTCAAAATCATCTATCTGGAAAACAAACTACTGCACTTTGTCCAAAGTACAATAGGTGCCATGTGCCAAAGAAGTGAGATATAATAAGTATTTTATTAACCACTACATATTGTATGCCTCTCAAACACAACTCAGCCACACGCCATTATAACTACTGACACAGTCTGTTAACTGAAAGTTCAATTATGAAATCGCGATCAGGCCCGGAGAATGAGGAAAGCTACAACGTCGATGATACTGGCTATACGTCAGATTAAACGTAACAAATTAGTAACTTTACATTATATATCCCACACGTACGTCTACAACCCCGACCGAAATCTGATAGTGAACTGTTGTATAATGTGCCATACGTAACAAATTAGCTTTAAACCGATCACCTTAATGCACCATCAGTAAATACTACCACATACCGACTTAATAATTTTAAGTAACTCGCCTAAGTTATGGGACTTCTAAATGATACCACTGGAAAGATTAGATAGCTTCATAAATCTTCCTAAGAGTAATATTAGAGAACTAAACCCAGACACTCTACTGTAAGTTAGTCTTTGTAAACTTCATGTAAATATCCCAGCTCTCAATACATTCTCCACTTGTATAGTTACATTTACCATTCACTATGTATAGCAGGATATTTTAATATATATATATATATATATATATATATAGTATCATTCAGTCCCTAAAATTACTGTAAAAATCTAAACTCAACTCTTGCTTCACATCAACTAGCCACAGGCTTTGAGTATAAATAAAAATATGTGTGTGTGCACACATGCGATAAAATTTTGTAAAAAGGAACTGCTCAAATTTTATTTATTTATTCTAACTTCTTGTCAAAAAGTTGATTACAATCACCATAAACACATAAAAGGCCCTGGCACTACCAAATTGTAATACAACAATTTTGTCATATTTGTGAATACATAGTCTATAGAAATCCTACAACTGACTAAATGAGTCAAAGCCGTGATTTAATAAATTTTAGTTGGTTACTGAAAATGCGTTCCACATCAGACCAAGAATAAGCAGTCAAGTTTTGTTCAACAAAAGTCCTCAGTTCAGCTGTAGAATTCACGGTACGTATTCTGTAGGCTGTTTCCCCACTCTTAGCTTCATACAATAATATTCCATTACTGGTTTCTTTGANATATAACTAGTAGCACTCTTTGTTGAGTCAAATATACCATGATGTTTCGCCACAAGGGTGCTCGTTTGACTATTTTGTCGTGAGACGACATGTAGTTATAATTTTGTTTTTAAGTGGTTAACATGTGTGAGCACAGAAACACAACCTCTGATATAAATACGGTGCTCGTGATTCCAGGGTCGTGTTTTCTAATAGGTTGGCGCTTCTTGTATGACTTGTTCAGCGTGTTTCAAAAATTGTATCTTTCAAGAATTACGCTTACTTTCATGTCAAAATGCAGAGAAGTGAAGAGTTCATCAAATGGGGTGATATAGATTTAGATCAGTTATTAGGTGACTACACCGAGGATGATAATTTCGATACATGTTCAAGTTCAGCATCAGAGGGAGAATGCGGAGTAGACGACAGCGAGCCACCACCTAAGACTGCTGTTGAGAAAACTTCGAGCCCCAGCTTTCAGTGTCCCTGTGTCCAAAAACTTACTGTTCTGTTAGTGGTTTTCGCGGACACGTCGTGAAAAAACATGAAAGACCAGACTTGAAAGGTGAGTAACCATTCAACAATGGATTTTGTTTGTTAAGTACATGTAATGTGTTGATATTGATTACGAAAGTAATAAAATTGCCTCTAGCCTGGCATTCAAATTGTTAAGTTGGCTACTCATATTTTCTGAAGATTCGTCTTTAGTTTCTAACTTCCGACTGCACTTTTTCAGCTCACAAGAACATGGTACACCTTGAAAAGGAAAATACAACGCCGGAGCATTCGGGCGATCAACCAAGAAATCACATTCTTTCATTCGCAATCGACACTTTACCCAGCACACTAACCCGAATCATTTTTTGCCCATTCAGAAATTCTGCAGCATCTAGTCACTGGAAAAAGGTTGTGGCGTTAGCGGAAGTTTTTAAAGAGTCAGGAGTTGACTGCAGTTTCATATGTAACAAATTTTCAAATATCTTGAGAAACTCATTGTCTGGCACTTCGTCATCACAGGACTTTGACAGATTGATGACGGCATTCCATCGTCTACGAACAGATGAAGGTGTTTCAAAGCCACCTTCCAGAAGACAATGACTTTATATGTCAATTTGTTCAGGTATTTCTTCTGCTAGCCTGGACTGAAAGTGAAATATCTCGGCCAAAACTTCATCGATTTTCGTGGGAGAAAAACGCTTGTTTTCAGAATTTTACGAGGAATTTGTTGATGAATCTTTTACATGTCATTGAAAAAGGAGAAAATACAAACACGCGAGTCATATTTCTTCAGGCAGCCCTTAGCGGCTTCACGGGCAATAAAATGTAATCGACCGAATAGATTCGTCGACCACAGATCTACCCTGTGGTTTTTCCGCTTGATCCCAGACCGCCCCGAGTTGCTCCAGCAGCCAACTCGGGGCGGTCTCTTACGAGGGTTTAGCGTTATGACATAAAAGGAACCTTTTCCCATTGGAAGTTATCCACAGTTAACTGCAGCACAAAAGAGAGCCAAAACAACCCAAACCTGTATTATTTCAGATCATCCCAGATACAGAATTCTTTTACTGACCTAACTATTTAGACACAGACTGTGATAACAGAGTACAACAATGGAAATTCCATATCATTTTGTTTGAATGCATTTGGCTTGTTCTACAGAAACCGCAATGGTTACAATGCAGCAATATACATGATCCTGTGTCAAAACACATTTCAGGGTGAACCAGCGCAGCTGTTGACTAACTGTGGGTACATAATCCCTTTCAGAGTCCAGTCACAACACATGCTAAAGGATGGCTGCTATTTATAAAGCAGACAGGTAAATCACAATCAAGAGTCGTCAAAATTGGACAGTGTTTGAAAAACTTGTGCATGTTTCTGTTTATGAATTTCATGCATTTTTAGCGTTATGAGTGGCCATTTTAAAAAATCCAATTTTCAACTCTCAACAGTAGAAAAGAAATTTATTTTATTAAGTAAGCAACTGTTTTGACATGACTAGGAATAACTCAATCACTTTCAGAATCACGTTACGAAATTTGTGTTTCTAAAGCTCATCTATTGTAAAGAATATTAAAAACTAAAGTTCACACTCTGTAATAAAAAGACCTGCAGAGTATGTTAACCTAGGCAACACAGCAAATTATTCAATACCTAACAAACCAAAAGTTTGGATATTGAGCGAGTTCTGCTGTGTTGAAAAAGGGCCAACAAGGCTAAGAAAATGTAGTGTATGTACCCCCAAGTGAACTTCAGTAAGACAAATGGTGATTGCAAATGAAATTATTGGCATTCTCCTTTAAGATCTTCATCGATAATCAGAGCTGTCATCACTATTGGAGGTGGCATCATCATCTGTGCGATGCTGCTGGTGTTGCTGGCGGCATTGTCCATGTACTTAACAGTGGTAACAGCGATGCCGTGGTCTTAAGACATCAAGTTCTGCATCATCATTCATTTTGCTGACTCATACTCCTGACTGAGCTTCAGTTGACTTTGCCAAATTTCATTCTGCCTGAGCGCTTTCATAACTTGTTTTGTTTCGTTTGCACACTATAATCCACGCTTTTGTATCCATTGTACATGAAATTCACAATATTTGTTTCATTACTAGCTTGAGGCATATCGTTTTTTGTAAATTGAACACCAGATGGCGCTGTGGTGGTCATTTATCGATTTTCCTTTGTGGTGCTACAGCTCCATTGTTTCTGGAAGGGTTTTACTGAAATTTCGAATGTGGGTGGATCTCATGTTGGACCATCTGTTTCTGACGCTCGCACTTACCATTCTCAAGTTGCTCGAACTTTACTGATCAGATTCCTTGCTACCCTTTTGTCGTTCTGTCATACACACGCTGCAGGTTGCTTTTTTTCTGATCAACTCCATATGTGCACACAACACACTTCATGGAAAATGTCCAGCCTGAGTTTTTGGGCAAAATGAGATGCGCTACGGCAAAGTCGCGTGATTTTCGGACGGCCCGCCATTTTCGACCAAGAATAAGTATTTTCGAAATGAGTTTTTCATAGTCCACGAAATTCGTACAAGGTCCAAAAACTGTTTTTCAATGATCTTGGAATTTCGGACAATGTCATAAACGTCGGATTTTTGTCCGCGGCTTTCGGACAAGGGAAATTTTAGAAACGCTAATTTGGGATCAACGCAACTCCCGTGTCACTAAAGCGTTCAACGGAAGATTACTACTCTATAAGGCTTGAATCTGAGAATTGGTGTAACGGGCTTTGTAATTTTGACCTTGTCTTGACGATGTCATGACCGTTACTCGATTGTCTTGCGTTTAGCTTGTGTTTGGCGCTTTAGCTATGAAAAGAGTCACCGAGTCCCGCATGACGAAAATTTCTGATGAAGATACAAATGGAAATACACCGAAGGCTGCAGTTTTTCCGTTGTAGCGTAAGATGTGCTCTGGTTAAATTAGACCGTGTTGTTCGACTTCCGACTGTGACATTGAACTTGCACGCCTGACATCAACTTGCGTGTTTACGAAACGTTTTTATTTTTAAAACGTCCTGGCCTTTGCAAATACCCTTGTTAGTGGCTAAAATCTCCCGACGACGTGTCTGGATTTTATTCTTGACGTGATGAGAAATATTTTTTGTTTAGGCCCCCATACACAATAGGCCACAGCTAAGTCTGTCCGTAGGATATTGCGCGTTCAAAGTAGTGTAGATAGTGAACAGCAGCAGCCGAATGAGACGGAGCCAAAGTGAAGCTGGTTAAAAATGAAACATGGTGCAAGGCCCAGCACTAAGAAACGGGCAGAGACATTGCATCCCTGTCCTAAGTTGTGTAAGTGCCGGTGTGCTATAACACATATCAAAAGCTAATGTACATTCACGTAACCACCTTTCACTACCCTTACAAATTGTCTGTTGCACTTTGATAAGCATCGCAGATGCAAGAAGCTCGCTAAAGAAGATAGTGTGATCGTGTGCTTCGTTTGCAATGCCTCACCATAGGTCTCGACGCCTTCAGTCTAGCGTGTTCGTGAGATTCTCACCCTTTCGCCCCTGGTCGCAGACTAGGGTAGAGTTCAGTAGTTGTCTTGGGAAATACAAAAATCTAGCCAAAATCAAGCTTTCAATTAAAAAAACACAATACATCACGTAATTTCAAGAATTCTTGCTTTTTAGCGCGTTACGAGCTTTATCCCAGATGTAAACCTAAAAAAGATTTAACTTGTGCCGACCCAATTGTGCTTGCTCATTCACTGGTCTGTGTACTTGTGGTCTTGTTAATTCATACCCTGTACCGTAAGAGGTACAACACCCTGAACTCCATAGTGTCCTGAGATCAAGATGAATCCCGACAAGGACACCGGGACCCTGTGGCACTCTCTGTTTGCGTCGACTAAGAAAACACTCCACCAATCATTTCGAAAAATGGCAAGTCAGTTGAATCCGATTTGGTAGTCGTTGCTTTTTGTGGTCCTAGGGGTAGGCTAACAAGAATACAGGACCTGGACTCCGATGCAACGGGCTTGGAACCTGATAGGTGTTTCCGACCCGGAGTTCCATAACTACTTTCCACAGGACCTTGTCTTCTTGTCCATGTTACCGCCTTCAGTTGATAGTTTTGAGACAAAAAAGAAACGTGATCTTAATCTACAGACCATGCTTTTTGTATTACTTAATATAGTTTTAGAGGCATTTCAGCTGTAAGTGTGTTTAATTGTGTTGACTGTTACATTGCTTATTATTGTTCTATTTTTACCCGAGGTGATGCCTTACTTGTAGCAAGGGTAAATAATTTTGGGAAGTATTACCAGCGATTTCCGTATATAAGTTGGGGAAACCAAACGTCTTATGTAAAAATACACCAAGGCCTATACTCAACTATGCCGAATACATGAACACAGTATAAATACTGTAGCTCACCCTAATTATATCCTAGTGGGAATAGCGTTATTTTTAGTTTTCAAGCATACATTTTTATTCTCAGATATGCATCCCAGGTATATTTTAGGGAAAAATTTAAGATACGCAAATTTGTCATATATTTTGCTGGATTTATATACAGAAATATACGGTGGATCTTCTTAAACCTGTAAATCATGAACATTTCATTGAGACAGTTCTGTTCTACTAACATGTTCAACTAACATTCCGTTCATGCAAGTCGGTCAGTACGTTCGCATTTAAGGCGTTATTGCAACAGGTAAGTGTTGTTTTGATTTTTGTTTTGTGTTTCCATATTTATTTTGTTATGTATTCCTGTCTTCAGATAGTCACTGTTATTCTTCAACAACATTTCTGTACTTAACAGGAGACTTCAGTAAACTCGCGACTGTTCATACTTTAAATGTTAGCAGAAGTGTGTAGTGTCCATCAGCAGACAAGAGCTATTTTCCTTAACTGTAGCAAATATATGACGCAATGAAATGAAAACGGTCGACATAGATGAATTGTAATTGGTTAAATATATATTAAGAAATAAAATGAAGTATATAAATAGTAGACCGTTTCTTGAATTGCCTGGTTTACGTCCTTCATGAGTTCACCTGTCCCAAATTGAGTGCTTTCGTTTTTCTTTTCAGGTCGTCACTAATCGATTCTTCTAACAGTCGTGAACTGCCCAGTAGCCTATTGAGTATTGTATCAACGTGCGCAACAACGGTCTTGGCAGGGGGTTGCACCTAGCAGGCTTCCTTAGAATTAGTGGCACAAAATCGACATTGGTGTGCAGCAGGAGGCCGAGGGGAGGGGGTAGGCGGCGTAAATTAGTAGTGACTGAGGGAGACTGAGCTGCTCGAAATTGGTGACGACCGTGGACGGCGCTAAACTGGTGACGACCAGAAGAAACGGCCCTGTTTTCTTCCACGCAGATTATCAGAAAATGTTAACGATTATCAGTTTCATTTCATCCACAAACAGATTTCACAAGTCAGAGTTTTCACTGTGGTTAAAAACGTAAGCGAACCCAGGTGTGTTAGTTCACCTCAGATGCATGAAGACGCGCCAGTGTATCACTGAGTTAACATCGGTCGTTTCAAAGGCTGTGGATGAGAAAGGTTTTAATTTAAAAAAAAAAAACGGTTGGGTGAATTTGATGTTGGTAGCATTTGAAATTGCGTTTGCTTTCTAGACAACGCCCTTATATATATACAATATGTTAGTTAATCGTGTCTTCAGCCGCGCAGCACTGTACGCATTCCCATCGTTTGCAATAGGCCTAAACATGTAGAACGACAGCGCTTCTTCAACAATTCAGACGACTACCAGGACGACAAATGGGGATCACGTGTCGATGAGAAACTACTCGTTTTATTATCATGATTGTTTTTGTAATCCATTTTGGGTAATTGTTCAATTGAAATTTTCATGTGGAAACTGAGCTTTCAGTTAATGTGGAAATAAACGTGTCAGAGTTAACTTGCGTTTCGGTTTGTAACCAGCAGACAATGCATGGATACGTTTAATAAACATAAATATATGCTATGTTCTTGTCATTGGTCGTCACTTTTTCATTGAACTCGTTACCACATCCATTACTGTTACGTTTAATGCAAAATTCGTTAAAATTCAGAAAGCGCACGTTTTGATGGTCGGGAAGCCTCTTTGTGCGCCGAATACGCAAATCCAGCTTTTTATTGGGAAACCATGCGTTGACAGCGCAAACTCGACATTTTTTCATTGAGAAAACGCATTTTTACAAAAGAGAATCGGTTTTCTGTAACGTTTTATGTGCGTCAACAATGCAAACCAAACCCACTCATTGAAAAGCCCATATTTGTCACCAGGAAGACTAGTCACAACGCAGCTCGATATTTCACGTGAGATAGCGCCGTTTTGAAAAGATTCCGTCACTTGCCCAGAACGGTTTTTGAGCATCGGCAATGCAAGCCGAATATTTCATATTGAGAAAGCGTATCTCTGAAAAGAAGAACCAACACTTGTTGGGAACGGTCTTTGTGCGTCGACGGCGCATATTTCTTATTCGGAAAGCCAGATTTTCAAAAATTAATCACTCAGACCATTTGATCGAGTCTCATTTACCTGCAATTGTACTGCTGTCAAATGACCGAGCCAGCAATGTTGATACTACGACCGCTCATCGAAATAATGTACACCCACGAAATTCAGACACTAGCGGAAACCCAAATTTGGAGGTCCGCCAAATTCGGACTCCACAGAAATGATGTTTCGCGAGATTCGTCCAAGAATGAATTTTTTCTATTGGAATTAATTTTAAGTGTCCGAAAATCACGCGACTTTACCGTAGAACACGTAATCGCCTCATCATACGCTTACTTACAGTAACCCCTCAGTATTTCCAGCTTTCGGAGCGAAATAAAAACAAAGCCAAGGCATAGCACGGACGCGATTTAACTTCGATTAACCGCGATCAGACGAAGTCCGGACTGGGGCTAGCCTCGGTCCAACCACGGTTTGGAACCCGTGTCCGGACGCGGCCTAGCCACGTTCGATAGGAAAATACTTTAGATCAGTACTGTACAAATAAGACACATTTGAAAACTTGCATTTAACCTTGCTTTGAAAATGTCTCGGTTTGGTAGTCTTCAGGTTATTGGTCATGAAGATATGACTTCGAAAAAACGTAGTTCATCTTGGCACAATGTTTCTGATATTGTGAAGGGGGTATGTGAGTTGGGGGCACTCCTGGACTCTTACTAAGGCCAAGAAAAGTATGATACCTACATTTGTAGAGGGGGGAGACAATGGGCAATTAGATGCACAAAGAATTTTTAAAATCGAAGACAAAAAGGTTTTCGACCAAAAAAAACCAGGGGTTTTTGGGGGCCAAAAAAATTTTGTCTCCAATTACAAAAAATCTTTTTCCAGATGGACGAAAGATGCCGAGAAACTAAGGCCTACCAAGTTTGAGTTCGATTGGATCATTAATGAGGTCACACGGCAAAATCAAAGTTGAAAGACGTCATTTTGAGACCTTTTCTCGCCTAAAAAATTTTTGACTCCGATTTCAAAATTTCTTTCTACGTTGGATAGCCTTTTACTTGCTGTCTCCAAAAACGTAAGTCGCAACTTCTGGTGAGCCCTAATATGGTCACGGCAGAGGATTAAATTTGGAAAATTTGGGGGAGTCTGTGACGTTGACCTAAAACTTTGACCCCGCAGGAGACAGGGACCTACAAATAAGACGCATTTGAAAACTTGCCACTAACCTTGCTTTAAAAATGTCTCGGTTTGGTAGTCTTCAGGTTATTGGTCATGAAGATATGATTTCGAAAAACCGTAGTTTATCTTGGCACAACTTTTCTGATATTGTGAAGGGGGTTTGTGAGTTTGGGGCACTCCTGGGCCCTTACTAAAGCCAAGAAGACTATGATACCTACATTTGTAGAAGGGGGAGACAAGGGGCTATTAGATGCACCAAGAATTTTTAAAATCGAAGAAAAAAAGGTTTTCGACCAAAAAAATCCTAGGCCTATAGTCCAGGAAATTTTGGTACTGAAAATTTTTTTGTCTCCAATTACAAAAATTCTTTCCCAGATGGACGAAGAATGCCGAAAAACTAAGGCCTTCCAAGTTTGAGTTCGATTGGATCATTAATGAGGTCACACGGCAAGATCAAATTTTAAAGACGTCATTTTGAGACCTTTTTCCCGCCTAAAAGTTTTTTGACCCCGATTTCAAAACTTCTTTCATCGTTGGACAGCCTTTTACTTACTGACTCCAAAAACGTAAGTCGTCACCACTGGTGAGCCGTAATAAGGTCACGGCTGAGGATTAAATCTGAAAAATTGGTAGGGAGTCTGTGACGTTGACCTTAAACCCTGACCCCGCAGGAGATGGGGACCTACAAATAAGACGCATTTGAAAACTTGCCCTTAACCTTGCTTTGAAAATGTCTCGGTTTGGTAGTCGTCAGGTTATTCGTCATGAAGATATGACTTCGAAAAACCGTAGTTCATCTTGGCAAAACTTTTCTCATATTGTGAAGGGGGTATGTTAGTTTGGGGCAATTCTGGGCCCTTACTAATGCCAAGGAAAGTATGATATCTACATTTGTGGAGGGGGAGACAAGGGGCTATTAGATGCACAAAGAATTTTTAAAATCGAAGACAAAAAGGTTATCGACCAAATAAAAATCTAGGCCTATAGTCCAGGGGTTTTTGGTGGCCGGAAAAATTTTTGTCTCCAATTAGAAAAATTCTTTATCTGATGGACGAAGAATGCCGAGAAACTAAGGCCTACCAATTTTGAGTTCGATTGAATCATTAATGAGGTCACACGGCATGATCAAATTTGAAAGACGTCATTTTGAGACCTTTCTCCAGCCTAAAAATTTTTTGACCTCGATTTCAAAACTTCTTTCATCGTTGGATAGCCTGTTACTTACTGACTCCAAAAACGTAAGTCGCCACTTCTGGTGAGGCCTAATAAGGTCACGGCAGAGGATTAAAGTTGGAAAATTGGGGGGTAGTCTGTGACGTTGACCTTAAACCTTGACCCCGCAGGAGACAGGGACCTACAAATAAGACACATTTTAAAACTTGCCCTTAACCTTGCTTTGAAAACGTCTCGGTTTGGTAGTCTTCAGGTTATTGGTCATGAAGATATGACTTCCAAAAACCGTAGTTCATCTCGGCACAACTTTCTGATATCTTGAAGGAGGTAGGCAGTTTTGGGCACTCTTGGGCCCATACTAAGGTGAAGAAAAGTATGATACTTACATTACTAGAGGGGGGAGACAAGGGGCTATTAGATTCACAAAGAATTTTTAAAATCGGTGTCAAAATGTTTTCCACCAAAAAAACCTAGGCCTACATGTATAGTCCAGGGTTTTTTTGGGGCCGAAAAAACTTTTGTCTCCAATTCCTAAAAATCTTTCCCAGATGGAGGAAGAATGCCGAGAAACTAAGGCCCACCAAGTTTGAGTTCGATTGGATCATTAATTAGGTCACACGGCAAGATCAAATTTGAAAGACGTCAAGGGGCTATTAGATGCACAAACAATTTTTAAAATCGAAACAAAAAGTTTTGCGACCAAAAAACCTAGGCCTATAGTAATGGGGTTTTGGGGTGCCGAAAACTTTTTCACAGCAACACTGACCAGGGTGCAAGGTCACGGTAGTTTCTTTTATGTTCCCTTCATTTCCAGTCACCCAAACTTGTTCTCTTTAATGCATGTCAGTGCAGTGGCTACTGCCTGCCCGGGAATATCAACCATAGACTTGAGGACGTGAACCTTCCGACGAATAAGCTTGTCCGCTTGCGGTATTGTTGTGGTTCTGCATTGTAGATCCACAGAAAGGCTTGACAGCTCTTCTAGCACATCATGCATCAGCGCAAGATTATGAATGAAGGTGGGAGTTTCCAAGTATCGCAATAATCCCAAAAATACTCCGATCACTTTATTGACGGTTTCTGTCTTCACTGGCTAACTCTAAAGCAGGGTCCTGTCAAAAGTCTAGGGAAGAGTTCGCGTAATCTTGTTGCAAATTCAGAACATTTTCCTGTCAAGGCACTGGCCCCGTCACTTGCAAATGCAACGAGATGCTCGTGTAAATATTCTATCGTAAAACCACAGTGTTGTAGACTGTTAAGGAGGGACGCTTCAATCGATTCGGCAGTTTGTTGTTCAAGCTGGACAAGGTCAAGCATNAGTTCATCTTGGCACAACTTTTCTGATATTGTGAAGGGGGTATGTGAGTTTGGGGCACTCCTGGGCCCTTACTAAGGCCAAGAAAAGTATGATACCTACATTTGTAGAGGGGGGAGACAAGGGGCTATTAGATGCACAAAGAATTTTTAAAATCGAAGAAAAAAGGTTTTCGACCAAAAAAAAACCTAGGCCTACATGTATAGGCCAGGGGTTTTTGGGGGCCGAAAAAATTTTTGTCTCCAATTACAAAAATTCTTTCCCAGATGGACGAAGAATGCCGAGAAACTAAGGCCCACCAAGTTTGAGTTCGATTGGATCATTAATAAGGTCACACGGCTAGATCAAATTTGAAAGACGTCAAGGGGCTATTAGATGCACAAAGAAGACAAAAAGGTTTTCGACCAAAAAAACCTAGCCCTATAGTCCAGGGTTTTTGGGGTGCCGAAATATTTTTCACAGAAACACTGACCAGGGTGCAAGGTCACGGTAGTTCCTTTTAGGTTTTCCTTCATTTCCAGTCACCCAAACCTCTTCTCTTTAATGGATGTCAGTTTAGTGGCTTATGCCTGCCCGGGATTATCAACCATAGACTTGAGGACGCGAACCGTCCGACGAAGAAGCTTGTCTGCTTGCGGTATTGTTGTGGTTCTGCATTGTAGATCCCCAGAACGGCTTGACAGCTCTTCTAGCACATCATGCATCAGCGCAAGATTCTGAATGAAGGTGGGACTTTCCAAGTATCGCAGTAATCCCAAAAATACTTCGATCACTTTAGTGTAGGTTTCTGTCTTCACCGGCTAACTCTAAAGCAGTGCCCTGTCAAAAGTCTAGGGAAGCGTATGCGTAATCTTGTTGCAAATTCAGAACGTTTTCCTGTCAAGACACTGGCCCCGTCACTTGCAAATGCAACGAGATGCTCGTGTAAATATTCTATCGTAAAACCACAGTGTTGTAGACTGTTAAGGAGGGACGCTTCAATCGATTCGGCAGTTTGTTGTTCAAGCTGGACAAGGTCAAGCATTATAAAAAGTGGAACGCTACCATCAATTGGTGCTCTTACATTGTATGTAAATGATCACTTCGCTTAATTTGCTTACCGTTGTCGCTTCATCGACTAACACAGCTATCTTGCTATTTTCTGCCATAACTGGACGTTGCACTGAAACGAGAATGGAGCGTAACACCCAAATTCAAACCATTCAGTTTTAGAAGATTTATGAGATGCTCGTGATCGTGAACGGACGATTTGTTTGAATACATGTATGTGAATATGCTGCTCTCAAGCTCTCAAGACGTTTTCCGTTGTGGTCTGCTAATGAGCAGTAACTTTAACCATTGTATTTTCAATTGCTCTTTTACTTTTCGTTTCGTCAATACCTCGAGCAATGTTGTGGGCTTTAAAGCTCATATGACGACTGATTTTACTCCTGAACGACTTAATTTTAGCCAGTCGGGAAGTTCCAGCTGCTTTTATCAGAAACTGTGTCCACTCCGAAGATATTGATATGCCACTTTCTTTCATCAAACCTAGGTCTAGTACAGTATAGCAAGAAACGCAACCCAGCTTTCCATCCTTGTGTTCCAACCAAGGATACTTTTTCTTGAATTCCATCCACTGATCGCAATTCCACTTGCTTGGCCACTGTGACGAGTCATTATCTGGATCACCAGCAGATAATTTCGTTTCAGACGTGGAGGGATCCGTTTCAGGAATACTAGTTTCAGCCAATGAGTCACTTTCAGCAGGATTTGGTGCCGTGCTTTCTGATCTCGGCATCTTCTTAAAATATTTTAGTACCAATTGGCAACCAGCTGATTGTCGTTTCAGAGCGGCACAAAATTTAAAAGAAATCAATTAACTTATAACTCGTCAGCAATGTTTCGTCTCGTTTGGACGAGTCCATTGGAATGACCAGCTGCAGGAACCGCGTGCACTTCAAAGAGCAAAGTAAGACTGGTGCTATTTAATGTTTGCCAATACCTCATCGAAGCATGCCTGGTGGTCGCGCGCGCCGAAATGTTCGGCAACAATGCTGTCGTCAGCTTAGCAGCGCATTGATGCCGTAAGGTAATCGTTTCAATACTACGCCCCACTTAACCGTCACGTACGGCGCCTTTAGACGCTACCTCAATATTTAGAAAGGTGGTTGGCTGCGCCCACGTGCGCGCACGCCCCACTGTACCGTAACTTACGGTGGGTAGGCACTACATTAAAAAACAAAAAGGTGGTTGGCTGCGCCTACGTGTGCCTACCTCACACTACAACCCTGTATATGCAAATGCAGTTATCACTTACACATTAACAAATTGCTTATCATGTTGTATTCTGTGGAGTGTAGATATGTACATGTAGCACCTCTTTACATATACTTAATTTTACTAATATGTCACGTTTATTTATTTATTTATTTATTGAATTACTCATACCATTGATGTCTCATGTCAGTTTTTGAATGGTACGTTAAATATATCAGTAATAAATAATAATTAGGGTCTCATATTTTACATTCTTTATTTGTTTTATGTTGTACTCAACTCATACACGCGTGCACACACGCACGTACACAGACACATTATTTTCATTAATTGGTATATAAGTTAATCAACGTTTTAAATCTCTCTTCCTCCCTCCCTTTCCCCCTCCCCCTCTAACACGGTTTCAAGTTAATTTACCTCCACAATTTTATTCAACTTATACAATTCTGCATTGCAGGTTTGCCATAAGCACTGACATTGTGATTCAAATGACATTGAGTGGAAGTCTGCAGAGAACTTACATTTGTTCCGCGAAACTGTTTCGTGCAAATAAGTCCTGAATATTCCCTATGATGTGATGCAGTTCGATCATTCTCATTTCCGTTGAAGAAAGCAGAAATTTAATGCCGAAGTGACTCATTGACGAAGCCACTTTGCTTGAATAGATCAGCACGTACACTGTAGTGACATGACTCGCAGAAAATGATCAATTAAAACATGAGATTAGGTCACCGAGGTACAGGAGACACAGAGCTTTTCTGTTTTGTTCGCGACGTGCAGCAATGAGCAATCAAGATAACTCCAAGTTCAAAGTATTCAAAGATGGCCACTGCCGATATACCAAGGAAGAGGCCAACAACTCCACCTAGTGCTGCTAACAGATCCGTCCACTGAAAGGGTAAGAAAGTTACTAAATTACAACGATGCTCAAAACTTTTGACTAGAGACATGTTTATTCAGTAGAGCGAGACATTATTTATATGATATCAGAGCGGTGCGTTTATTCAAGAAGTTATTTTAGTAGCATGAGAGATACGGAAGGCCCACTTACGGAGAATGCCTCCACTTGGTAAATATGTTCGTAGTTGAGCTGGTCGAAGAAGATCTCAACCTTCAGTAAGTTGTCACTGAAATCAGACATAAGAAAGCACGTCAAGTTTATAACTCTACGTCTAGTTCTACAGCTTTTAAGAAGAATGTTCTATAGTTTTATAATTTATTTAGAAACTCTTAAATGCAGCATTCGGGGATTGAAACTAGACCTAAACAATGTTATTGGACGAAGTCTGCATATCTACATCCAGGCGTGACGTACCTGGGGCTTGCAGCCGTTGTGTTATCTCCGTTGATTAGCTTATCCAAATGAGCTCCTTCGGCCGCCAAACTTTCATAAAGTGATTTCTGCAAAAACAAAAATTAACGTTTATTGTAAAATTATTGACTTTCACCGAGCTCATTATGTTAGTTTTGCGACTTCAAAAATGTGATAATGACCGAGGTAGAACCGAAATCATTATCACATTTTTGTGGTCTAAAAACAACCATAGTAATTCATGGAAGGAAGATATTGTGGGGTTTTCGATCCTATGGCGATTACTCGTCAGGTCAGTCTGCTACCACTCTTTACCCAACACGTTGTGGAGAAATTTTCCCGGAGACGCTCTGAATTGAAAACGAACAATCGATTACATTTTGGGAAAATATCATGTTTTTTGGTCAAACAACTGCCGTTTTTATGCAAAAACAACCTACAACGTCATTTGGTTATTTTAGCAAGATGCGTGTCAGCACGTTCAGAGGGCATGCGCTAAAATCCGCGCAAATGACGTGCATTGAAAGCCGGTGAACAGTTTAGTCTTTGAAAACAGATTTTGTACAACAGTGTGATGGTGAGAATTGTGATGTCTTGATTCAAATTTGCATTTAACCGCATGAAATAAAAAGGCTTAAATGAATTTCGAGTTCGTTGTCGTGCTGGCAGGGCAGCGGTATAGTAGAGGCTTGCGACATGAGAGAGACCGAGAGCGAAGGTCCTTGAAGTAATTGCAACTTAAAGAAACAAATTCTTAAAGGAAATTTGAAACGGCGATACTAAAACAGCGGTCCAAATTATCTAGCAATGACTTCGCAAGAACACGATGCCAAAGGGTCCTTAGACTTCCGACACACAAACAACTGTACAGAAGTCAAGCAATCAAACCGGACACAGTTTGCTATTCGAAACGCTTCGCTTGTGGTGACGGTTTGAGAAAATAATCCTTCTGAGATTACGAACGAAAATTTAACTACGACAAAATGGCCACTTGATCTTACTTTCGATTTTTGACAATCACTGGGTACGGAAGGAGACGAATTTGCTGCACGCAGATCTAAATAAGATTGAAGATGTTGCATTCCATACTATGCTGTTGCTACTGTGTCCAACGTGACGCAGCTATTACGTACATGTAAATACAGTGTGGCAAATGGATCCAGCATCCCAATCTAAAGGTCTCCGGTTCGAATGCCATTGGACCACACCCCTAGATCCTTGAGTAAGCTCTCTCGCTTCATAGCTCACTTTTCCCGCGTTCCTTCATTAGTCTCATAATTTCAATTAAAACTTGTATTGCATCATAGATCATAGACAACAAATTCACAACACCAATATTTTCTTATGTAATTCCCAGAAGAGGCGCCACTTTCCAGTTAGTGATCAAACGACTTACTTGCCGAAAATGAAACCATGACTCACGCCCGGTGCCGTGAGAGAATAGTGACTTCGCGCCCAATAGGCTTGATCGCGTCTTGTGCGCAAGATCGCAGATCTTATGCATTGACAATATACATAGTTGGCAGTACATATACTATAGTTTGCGAGTGTATGCATAATTTGTGTGTCTTGATGCATATTTCTTCTGCACAGTGGTTATATCGCCACTGATGGACAAGATTTATTAAAATGAACGCTACGTTGCAAAGCCAATCCACATTTCCCAAAGAGCATAAGCAGAGCCAAAAGAGAACAGGTCCGTTCCGTTATGCGAGTGAATGCTAGGGAAATCCTAAGCTTTGGTTTTATGTACGGAATAGTCTTGCAATCTCGCCTTGTCTTTGATATCATCTTAAGTGGCCTTTGACTTTCAAGGAATAACTAAAATGGGGAGGTTCACCTCATGTGTCCGCAAAACACCCGCTAAGTACCGTTTTTACAAGTCAGTGCAATCAGTAGGCCGGTCTCAGAGTTGACTAACAAGCCAGCTCAACTTTCTTACCATCATTGAGATATATATAAAATTGAAGTCTTAGTCCGAGTAAAATATATTTTTCTTCAATGATGACCAAGATTCGAAACATATTTGACGGCCAGAAATACTGAGAGGTAAATGCATGTACTTACGTAGATGCTGTACACAACGCGCGCAAATATAAAATATAAACCAGGTTGGCCCTTTAGCCAATGTCATTATCCTCACCTTGTGATTTGTGGACGGCCACTGGGCAATGCTAACCTTTTCTGGATAATAGATGTCGCTGTAATAAAAATGGATACATTTGAGAATGTCATCACTTTGAGTACATGTTCTGGAAATGTTTGTCATACTCGTCAAACTACCAAGTGCTACAAACGCACGATTTGCCTGTTTGATTTGGAAATTTCTATTGTAAAACAGTTTGAAACGTTCGAAACACATATAGAAGCAGAACTTGTAAATATGATACATAGGAACATAACCATAGGCTTAATAGTGACGAACCAGATGAACCAGGCCCGCCTTTCAATCAGTTCGCGATAGGTCTGTAAGGAATTTTGTGTTAGAAATTTGCGGCTTTTCTGAATCCGAACACCCTGCAAACGCGTTGTGTTTTTGGAAATTTGAAAAACACTTAACCACATGGATTCAACGGGGGAGGATTGAGTGTTCAAACACCAAGTTGATTGTCAACCCGTGGGCATTTTGCACTGAACTGGGGGAGGATGGGGGGCAATGAACATGCTAGGCCAACTCGCATTAGTCTTGCTCCGCTGCTGTTTTCTCTATCCCATACGTCTTAATGAACTGTTTTTGTATGGAAATTTCGAAACATTAAACTCCACAAGGACACTTCCAGATTGCTGATTTTTCCCACTAGAAGACAAGTCTACCGGACTGTTAATGCATAAGGGGCTATACACTACAAGTAGTTTACTCACAAACAGCTCACAGGGCAGTAGTCACAGTTCAACTCTCCATGTTTAAACTTGTACTCGATGTCCTCCATGCAGGCAACTGAAACAACGACAAGTGTTAAATGTTCAGTAGTTCGAAGAAGACACGTATCCCGAAGAGTACTAACTCTGCTCTTATTTCTCACATCCAAAACGCTTTGGTAAAATAATTTTCTGTTCAATACAAGGTTACTTGTTGCTGTGATTTGGAGGATTTCATCTACGGTTAAGCTTACTCAATTAGCGGCGTTGATGTCGTTTCTAAATGCCTTGTTGGACGATTGTCGCCCGTAAACATCCCGTGGCATCACCGGAAAACTAGTAATTTTCATAGAAATCAAAACTCGACATTTCAGCTCACCACAATTGAAAGCAGGAGTGCAGATGGACTATACGCCATCATACAAAAGTAAAAATTGAAGGCGAGCTTCAAACTTCATAGAATCAATCCGTGTATTATTTTAGCTGTCTAATGAATTCTTGCGTCTTCATCGGGATGTTTAAGGGCAAACAACAGCCTCACAATGTATTAAGAACGACAGCAGCACTAGCTTAAAGATGAAGTAGCGGTGGTGGTGGTGGTGGTGGTGGTGGTGGTGGTGGTGACAGGAATGACAACAATACGACACTCCATACTTTCTAAAACAACGGTCCGAATTTTCAAACTTTCGATGTGTTTTCACGGACTAAAAGGCTCAGAAGCATGCGCGATGGATTGTTCGAAATTGATCGTTAGCATTAGATGAAACATACACATTTCCTGTCCACAGGTGGCTTGAAGAAAGGATACACCACATTACACTGCTCTGAGATACACACCCACAAGATTTCTCTTCAAAAATTCAACATAATGACCATCACACGCAGTACCTTGATTAGCTACCACTTGTGCAGCAGTGACCTTAACGCCATGCTTCGAATGAATTTTCGGAATTTGGTATATATGCAATTACACGAATTTGTTTCTGTAATCCCCCAACGAACTCTTCTCAAATGTATGGTATCATTGCGTTATTTTTTATAAAGGCTTTCAAAACAGTGGCGTTTGTCACAGACATTCAGCTGAAATGTGTACAATGAAACCTTTCATTCACTAATGAACGCTGGTGACATGACATGATCAATGGCGATATCTCAGGGAGAAGTTTGTGATCTTCTAACAGCTAGGTAGCTACAATAAATAAATAATACAACCAGTAACTAGTCAATATCGGTCAGTTGTAATAGAACTATCTTGCCATAGTCGCGATGAAGTTCAGACCTACAGTACCTTTCGATTCGCTCGTGCACGCCAGGACATCTCCCCCATGGTGAGCCTTATCTACGTGAATCTGTGAGAAGTATGTGGCGTTGAAAGGAAGTTCAGAGCTGGCGCAGTCGCACTTCTCGATGATTTTAGCTTGGAGACATGTTTTGAGGCAGGCCTAAAGGTATTAAAAAGTATAAAAACCTCATAATAATAATCTCATATCCACAACAAAAATATCATACCATAACACCATCGTGCTTTCAATAGCAAGAACATTTGAAACCTATACCGTGTTTTGTACGGGAGAGCTGAAAAAAGTTAGCCAGCAGTACGACAAAAATTAAATGAAACAAAACTCACACCAGCATCATTATTATCACTATCACTGTCACTGTCACTGTCACTGTCACTGTCACTGTCATTATCATTATTATTATTATTATCATTATTAGTATTATTACTATCATTACTATTATTATTATTATTAGTAGTAGTAGTATTATTACTATCATTACTATTATTACTATTATTATTAATTTTGTTTTCATTTTCATTATTATTATTTTTATTTTTATTATTGTTATTGTTATTATTATTATTAAGTATGATGATTATTTTCAAATATCGAGCGTCAGCTAGACGCGAAATTTCAAAAAACATTTTAATGCCAAAAATGATAAAAGATGTGCGAAATTCGCTCTTTCCTGTTTCAACGTTTCAAAATATACCAACCAGCTCAAAAAGGGCACTTCATTTTGTAAATTTATTAGTTTTCAGGACTTCAGGAAGCACGGCTATGAACGGTGTGTTGCGTAACCTTCCTAATTCAGAGAGATTTTAATTATTTACAATCTTTGATAATTTCGGTGGCACCAAATAGAAATCTGAACTCTCTTAGCGTGACAGTGCATTTAAATTTGGATTTCTTTTTACCAAACAGTTTATATCATCAAGATTGGCTCTTGCCGAAACTCACGTCTTTGGTGTAGTTAACGTCGTACATGAAAGAGTATATCGAGTGACTGTGAGCCTCCTCACGCGTGTAGTTCTTACACATGTCCTCAAATGGATAGGGTAGACGGTCGATCCTCATCTGAAATAATAACTCGCACGATTTAGTATACACTAGCTTTCTCAACAGCTCCTGGCAAAGGAAATGAAGTGATGGCAGACATGTAATGACGGGCCTCGTGCTTTACTTTCATCTTTGTCGTACCTATGGAATTCAAGACAAACCCCAATGGCGGATTTGGCTGACAGGCTTTCTTTCATTATTTTAATTTAAGCGTAAAGTTATTGTAATCTTATATATAAACTCCAAAACTTTGTCTGAAGTCTTGTTCTAGATTGAAAACTAGGCGATGTCGTAAACCAGCACCCAGTCACGACTCACCAATCTGGCAGCTATGGAGGTCAGGTATCCTGGTGATGCGAAGGTACCCATGTCGTCAGGGAAGGGCATTGTGTTGGCCTTGTGAATCACAATTCGTGCCCCTGCCGCCTCTGATAACTTGTCGATGTATTCATGCTGCTCCAAATTTAGCTCGAGTTTAAGACCTGTTGAGAGAACGAGAAGCTAGTTCATTCAAATGTAATCTATTTTCCAGCCTTGAACTGAGCACAGATGGAAGCAACCTTCTTAGTTCTTAATTATTCATCTGCACTGTCGTAAACATTGTTTTCTCACGTGAACGAAATTTTCAAGACGCATGTCAAATTTTTATAAACGTGGCTTCTTGATTAATGTTGTAATTCATGTTTAATGTCCTGTCAATCAAATAGACTGATTAAAATAATGATGTCACGTGCATTTACCACTATGACACCTTACCTAATAATAAACGTGCTTCATTTTTACTTCATGGTTCGCATCAATTTAAGTTAGATCTGAATATTTTTGTAATAGATATAGTATCTACTTTTATTTTAATTATTTGATACCCTTTCCGTGTTTTTTTGTTTTTTGTTTTTGTGTGTTTGTCTGTGTTTTTGTAACAAGATAGTATTACGTTGTTATACCAAAAGAATTGTGTCTTGTAATTTTAGGAGCTGTTAGTAATCATCCTTTTATACATATATTTATTGTTGGTGTAATTGTCAATCTGCCTGCATATACATGTAATGTTATCAATTGGCTGCGGTGACATTTTTTGTTCAATTTCTTAAGATGAAATAAACAGTTATCTATCTCAAACGAAATGCCCGGGCAAAATGGGACTCCAAAGACGCAACAGGATAATGAATACTTGTGCTGTCTTATTGTTTTCCGCTCAATCATTCAATATTGCCGTTTTAATGATTCAAATTTGTAATCTATTATCCACACCTTAATAATTTCACTGAAGTTCCGACTAGTTAATTCAGTTGTAGTCGTACTTTCATGCATTCACGTGAGATGTCAGCCTGTTTATCCTTTACTTCACACAGTTAGGTGACCTCGAAGCTTTCCGTCTGGGCTGGCCTTAAAACTTCATTTCTGACGATAACTCGTGAACAGTTGAATAAACTAGGTACTTCATTCAATTCACGTTTTTATGAATTCGCCATTTATATGCTTGAAAAAAAGGTGTTGCATCCAAACTAGAAATGGTTTTGCTTGTTTGGAACACGTGCACTTTCGTGTGCTTGGTTAAAATTGGTACTACAACGAGGCTTGGTGTTCTAAACAACATTGTACTACAATCATTTTTGCAGCGCCACCACAGTGTGCAAGTTGTGAATTATGTTCGTATTTTCACGTCTTGACGCGAGATGTCAGCTCAGCTAACATTCACTAGAGGCAGTCCACTGAGGTCGTAACTCTACGGCGTCTGGGCGTCCTGGGCGTTACCAATCTTACCATAACTGGATCCAGATTTTGAGTTCAGATGAACATCACTTCTGTTCTCGTAACCATGGTTAAACGTGTAACAGTTGCCATGGTGAGAGCTCCAAAATGAATGAAAGTCACTGAAACGAGTAACAATGAACTATTTAATTAACTAACAAAGACAAGCTTAAAAAAGCGAATAGTTGAACTATATTAATCGATGATTTATTCAATTAATATGCCATGCGTGACGAAGGTTTTAAATTACTTTTACAAAGCAAAATTTGGTTGCAATTTCGAAGTATAGTCTATAACCCCATCAATATCCAAAGCATCTGAATGATATCGTTAATGCAAAAAACAATTTCATCGTTGGCGACGCGCAATAATGAATATGATACTATTCACCTAGCTAGGCACTCCTCTCCTTCGTATGTGCAATGTATAATCAACTTCTCTCGCTGATGGCCTAGAATGAATTTATGTGTGTCATTGATGTCCGCCATTAGACGGAGAAAGGCGATCCTTGTGGCATGAGCATCGGCGCCTCTCTAAAACAAAGGAATAACATGTTCAGTGCACCAACATAACATTATACATGTTCTAGGGTAGAAACTGAGCTTTGCTCAATACCAAATTAATGAAAGATTTTATAGGCTTGTAGGACCTTATCGACAAGCCTGAGCAAACTACAAACAATAAATTTTAATTCAGTATGATGAAGTAGAAAGCCTGTGGACTTGATTTTAGACTACTTACCAACCTGGGTCACGTGGCCATGTTTTCTTGGTAATATTCAACCAAAAGAAATATAAACTGATAGCAAAAGAACAGCACAAATAACATGAACAAATTTCGACTCATAGGAATGTTCAGGACTAATCTAAAAAACGACGTCTAAAGAAGCATTTTGATTTCGATTTAAACAGATTTTCTTGAAAATTCCAAAGACAATTCCTGAGCCTTTTTGAAAAACGGTGCACAAAACATAGTGCATGAAAGTGTCAATTGACTCTAATCTGTAATTTATGAGATATAATGTTCTGAACTTAGCCAAATTTTAAAATGTTTCTAGGATCCTCCATAACCTTAAATAGGATTCTGTAATTGCAACGGATTTCTCTCGTCTCACGAGAGTCATTACAGCCCCATGTAGACCCAACTTTCAGAATTATTGATCAGGTCCATGTTTTGGTGAGGAACACTTTGTTTTTTTTTTGTTTTTTAATACGTTGGTGATTACTCACGATTTCACCACAGAACGAAATGAAATTCAATAATTGCTGTAAGGAAGTTTAACCTCCGCTGACTGAATTTGAAGTTTATAACTATGGCTTGGCCTAATTAGTGCTACGTGGGTCTTTAAGACAGAATAAACAAAATTACTGTTAATTTCCATTGAATGCTCTTCAGAGGGCACTCTTTGAATAATTATGTTTCCGAAGTAGTCGTACATGTATCTCATATCCTCGAGAGCGATCCCGTTTGAAAATATCTCGCCAACATCATCTGTCAACGTTCGTCAAGATATCATGTGGCATGAAAACATGTCCACTAGGTCAATTCTATGACGTAATGATGTTCAAGCAAAACTAAGGACAACAAAGTTCTTAAGCTTGCTTTACAGCACCCTCTGATACAGCGCCACCTGTAGTGAAAACTGACCCTGTGGAATGATGAACGACACACCGAATTCCGTGTGTGGGCATCAATGTGCGTGCTAGGTCAGATGTTTACCCATCACATCGCAACATCTTGCACACGTCTTCTATACACAGTACTTGTTTGGGCAAGCCACTGGATCGGGGTGTACTTTATTTTGTTTATTTTGATCACTACCCGTTTTAATAAATCGCAACTATTCAAGTCAAAGGGGGTCGCCATACTACGTAACAGTAAACTGAAAGGGGTTTCCAAGATTTCAACCTATGAGAATGATTGAATGTTATGACGTCGGCTTCATTACTTTAACCAGTGAGAAGCCATGTTAAACAATTTCACAGTGTTACCTTTAGTAGCACTGTGAAAGAAGACGATGAGGTGAGGACGGCCACGTTCCGGCACATACTCACATGTGTTTTGTTGGTGTCGCTGCTGCTGTTGATTCCAATACCCAGTGATGCTGCAAGTTCAGGGTGATGCGCGGCGTAATCGGCAATGGCAGACAACCTGCGACAAGTAATTGTTACTTAGTTTTGTTGATATTTTTATAACAAAACAACTACTACAGTGCGTTGTGTTATAATATCGCAATTTGTTATGTATTGTTTGGGCCTGAGTCTTACGACTCCTCGTGGGAAGTTTTGGAATGAGCTACTATACAGTGTCTTCATATTGCGTTTAGTGCTCAAGTGGTCGGTTGCATGTGAGTCACAAATAGGGACTCAGCTAAGTTCCCTAAATCTACAGCGTATTTGTGGGCTTGTGAAAACACTAATTGTCCTTTCTTATGCTGTTTGAGTCTCATCACTAAGTCAACTTTGACTTTGATACAAAACCGAATGTAAACTCTCCGTTTAATTCTAAATATTATTGAAAACAAGTACGGATATTTTTATGTAAGGAATACTGTAAGTCCCTGATCATTTTAATTGACTTAAGGACTCAGTTTTCAGTTACATTATTAGAAAATGTCATTAGTCAAAGAAGAGCTCATAATAAAGATAAAATTATAGAAAAAATACCACGCCTCTGAGCATAGAACGAAACAAATACGCAAAAGATTTAGAGAACTTAGTTAAGTCCCCATTTGGGACCGTTTCATCTAACCGGGCAAAGCAGCCTCAAGCCCATGGGTTTGAGACGCTTCTTTACAACAATCCATAAACTCATCCCTGAAAATAGTCGAGGATGCAGAACCTGAACCAAAGGCGTAAATAGCAGTTATTTTTTCCAGAATTCATGTATAAGGACAAATTTCCTTTAAAAAATTGACCATTTTTGAAGGAAAATGAAATCCTACTGAGAGGCCAAGTAAAAAGGGACGGGACGACGGCTTCCGTTGCATCCCCTCGGCTGCACCCCTGATCCAAAATAATACTCCGGCGATATGTTCATTGATCCCTTAGATCATGTTAGTTAATACACTAATTGACACTTTAAGGCCACAGAAAATCACTCGGAATGATAAACATTTGTGGTAGTTGACTCTTGCGCTGCGAGTCATTAGCTCCCAGGCTCCCATGTGGTGTTTTCCGTACGGGGGTACGGCAATAATTTCCACAGGGGGCGGAGATATTTTCAGCTGGGTATCAAAGAAAAATAATAAAAAACAGAGACGGTTAGAACTATCACAAAAAATCATCTTGCCTTTAAGTCATCACGTCCACTTGTATGCCTCAGTCACATGCTATCTGGTTCTCCTCGCCAGACAACGTGCCTGCCGTGTTAATGTTCGGGATGACCGATTACTTTTTGGCCATACACAAAACAAGAGTGTTCAAAAGTGCCCGTGTATGAGCGTACGTGCATGAACTTTGGGAACGCACGAATAGAGACTCAAGTCACATTTCGGAAACATCCGGAAATGTTCATTTTACAGAGAACTTCCTATAACCTTGCTAGGTACACATACACATGCATGGGTGGCGCAGCATAGGGCCGGGGCCGGGGAGGCTAAAGCCCCTACTTTTTTCAGTGCTACACCGGACATAGTCTATAGGCGGTGCACCCCAGGGGGACTGAGGGGGCTTTAACCCCCCGTTTTGTCAGTGCTGCGCCGCCCATGACACGTGTCCAAATCCAGAGTATGAACGAACAACCAAGCGATGTATCACAAAAAACTTTTCGGATTTTTTAAACTAAACTAATGAAATACTTGCAAATACCATTGTTACAAGTATATGCACCTACCTGATTGGATTGAGGTTGCACACCGTGATGGACGGAAACTCCAAGTAAGGCGCGGACTTGTACTTAAGGTTCACGTTGATTGGATGTTTGAGATATTTATCAAATGCTTCGTATGACTGTTCAATGGTGAAGGCTAAAAACAAATCACGACATCGAATTTATTTCTATGTTAAGTTGTAACTTGGAAATATGTTAATCATATTGACAAGGTTCCATAGACCTAGCATCTTGCGAGGAAAAGGTTATCCCTCAAGACCACGCAGAATCCCGCGAGTGAAAGAAGAATGTTTCGCGAGAGTATGCTTGATACATTACTAGCGTAAATATAGCAACATGGCAGCCATTGAAACGATTCTAGATTAGTACCTACCCGCGACCTAAATGGCTCTGATGTATTCTGGCTATTGAATGCTCATACTGAATAACGTTGAGTAATTTGGCAAGGGAGGCTGGCCCACCCGACAAGGCACAGAATGGTCCCTTCGTCAAAAGAACTGTTCTTTGCTTTAATTACATGTCCGCGTATATTACGCTGCGTTAATTCGTATTGTTGATGCTACAGCAAGACAGTGTCTCACGTGACTTTCCAAATACAGTCAATACAGGCACGAAGCCGACTGCAAGCTGGAGCGGGGTTAAAGTGATTCCTCAGTAAGATTCAAATGTTGAATTGTGGGATATCTCTGATTCTGTTCAATAAACGAAGACTTCTTACAGCAAGTGTTGGGTCTACGGAACACAACCATGTTTAGTGTAACATTCTTTGGACATTTCTCATCATACCTGGTTGAAAACATTTGATGTACACTGTATAAATGAAGGTTTATATGTATTAATAGCTATGATATGCCTTTTGTGCTTGCACTTTTCACGCCAATCTAAATCAGGACCGGGGTCTAACCAATAGACCGAAATCTAACTCGAAGTTATTTTTAGCATTTTCTATTCATCTTATGTTTGAACTAAAGATGAGTGTGTGTTATTCTATGCTCAAGTACATAGTGGCTTAATAAGGAAATGACTTTCTAATTGTAGTTTTGCTCTTGAAGACCACATCACTGAGGCTAAAAGTTCGACTGCGAACTCTAAATTTCGAGGTTTACTCGAAATCCTATGTTTGTACTTGAGTTTGTAGCTCAAATTTAGGGACCATAAGTTGCAAAATATGGACTAGAAACTCATATTGTATAAACCACGTAAATGCCAGTTTATGTTGTACGAAGTTGAAAACTTTCGCAAGATCCACATTAATGTAAAACAAAATTTAACGATTGTCTTACTTCCTTAAACAGTTTTGGAAGAGACTGGTGAATAGCACGAATTCTATATTCTAGTCTAGCCGGTTGTTCCTTTAAGCAGCATATATGACGTATTTCCACAATGTACAAGGAATTCTTAGTTGTAAGAATGTGATGACAAAACAATTATAGTTATGTGTACCGCTATATTGTGGTTCAAAAGGTAAATTCTAAACAGAGGTGAAGCAAGTATGAATCCATACAATGATTTCTTAGACATCATGATGCGAAGTTAGCTGAATTTGGACATTTTTCTAGGATAAAAGCATGACAATTTTGAGACATCCAGTTGAGAAAACAGATTAAATTTGAGTCTAATACTGGAATAAAAAACTTACAAAAATTAGCGACGTTGCGTCCGCATCTCGCGGACTTAACGTTCTAGTTACAGGGACACTTATGATTCGGCTATTTTTAACCACCTGTGAGCCACTGGACATGATTTCGATACTGATGATGTCACTATCCTAGACTTTGAGGTAGACTGGTTCAGAAGGGGTGTAAAAGAAGCTCTCCGTGAGTGGATTGAGAGTCCCTCTTTAAATAAAAGAGGCGGTTTAAGATTCGATTTGTCACACGTATGGGATGGTGTTCTGACCTCAATGCCGCGACGTCTGGTCAAAACGCCACCGATTGGCCAGAATAACGATAACGTCACAAGCCAAGCTGAAGTCCGTGAGACGCGGACGCAACGTCGCTAATTTTTGTAAGTTTTTATTACAGTATTAGACTCAAATTTGATCCACTGTTCTAGGATCCTACAAAACCTTAATGCTCTATTTTATTGAACTTTCTTTTGTGTAAATCTGTTAATAAATCTATGGTCTCTTTGTCTCTTATACGATGGAGTATTTATACTATGCCTTTCACCAGTTTTGAGTAGATCTTATTTCAATAATTTATGCAAAACATCGACAAGCGGTATGATTAATGGGTTGCTCAATTTGTTATTTTACTTCGTAAGTTATCTACTTTAGCGGTGTCACACCCTACTATATCGTGATTTGCGCACACTTGAAATTAATCATGCTTTACAAAATAAGTGTATCAGTCCTAATTTGTAGGAAATGAAGTGCTTCAACAATGTTACAGAGTTCTCATCAATAATCAAATGTAGAGAGCGTTCAAGTAGATTGAATTATTTATGGCAAATAGTCTTCGTCTTGACACCAGGAGGCAGCTAAACGCGTAATGCCCCTGACTGAACATTTAGATGTGTTAATGTTGTCTCAAACCTTATTACGTGGCCTCCACTCTAACTCGTTTATCAAAAAAACTAGGTTTTGTCAACTAGTAAAAATATATATTTTCTGAAAGAAAAAATATCAGGGAATACACAAAATAATACGTTTCATATTTATCTGCCATTATTATTATTACGTTAACACCTTTTCAAGTCAAGTTTTGAAACCTTTTTAAGTGAAAAACACACCAGTTACCTCAAAAACACTGTTTAGAAATTTCGATTTCTATGACAAATCAACTCGAAAAATGTAAGGCGCTTTTGTAAAAAAAATAAAAGTCGTATTCGTCTTTGTTATATTATGCAAAAAACTAGGCCTTTATTCCAAAAATTCTAACAGTGTTGATATTGATAAATAAATATCAAGCTTGAAAAGTTTAAGCGAAATCGACCGAGCCGTTTTCGAGAACTCGTGCATTTAACTTCAAATTAAGTCGATTGGCCGAAGATGAGAAAAACTAGATTATGTGGCGAGATTGTATTATCTCAAGGACTTCTTTATTTTTTCGGTGAAAACTTGTTTTTGTCAATATAACCTATACATTCCTTAGCCGCGTTCATTATTTCAACATTCACGGGCAAAGTCAACTGAAATTGCAGCGCGTAATGAATTTTATTACCGTTTAAACTTTTCACCGTCTTGAGCCAAGTGGCCGGATCAACTGTTGATCTACATTTAAATAGGTCAACAGTTCATTGTTAAACATACCGCGCGCCGGGAGACTGATAAAAATGGATAACAGCAATCGAGTCGGTGATTAAGGCACATAGTGAGCATGAGATAGAAACAGTGTCAAATTACCTATCAAATTAAGGAATTTGGATGAGGGTTTATCTCTTTTCACAACTTGCTGTGTTAGTGAACACAGTCACAGAAGCGTGAGGCGACTCGTAGCATTTGTTCTCAACAGTCATATTCATGCAGACACACAACTCTCTAAGGATCAAAACTACGGTTTGCCTTTGTTTTCTTCGTCATCGTTCTATCAATGTACACCTTGTTGACTCAATGTTATGGCGACTCGGTTAATGACAGGACTGAGGTTATGCATGAGGCTACTCTGTGGCTGGCGGGAGATTCGATTTGAGTGACAGCTAGCTCTGTAACCTTTGACCTCAGATAAGCAGTAAACAAATTTCCACGCAGTTGTACAGGTCCAAGGTGGTTCAGCTAAATCACCTACACGATATATATTTCGTAGCGGAAGTTCCCCGAGAATGAAAATAATATATTTACCTGGACATATGTGAAATATTGTAAAAATGGCCATTTTTGGGAATAACGTTTGAGATATCTTTAACTAACCAGTGTTCAATATACCTGACAAATCAATTTCCCTGTCAAATAATGTTGTCATTAAAGGACTCGCTCAGAAGACCTGTTACGCAACCAAATTTCGTGTCTCAAACAAAAGCCAAGAATAGGTCACTAGCCATGAAAGCTGAGCTGATCGGGGTGACACTCCTTACTACTGTGTAATTATCGGACAACATAGAAATATTTGCCAACAACCATTTGCAAGCTTATTTAGGGAAACCAATAGATATACTCTGGAGAATATTGATTTTTGACCAACAAATTGAAAACTAAAAAATACTATTTTCCTTACACTCACCAATTTGGAACACATGATGAGTGCAGTTAGTCGAAGTATATCACCAAGACAAACAATTCGTTACTTTCAGCCCTCATTGTGTTTGCCTTATCTTTTTAAACTTCTTTTAGTTTTTTAAAAAAATGATCGGAGTTTCCGCGGAAACCTCATTCCATTTGGCAGCAGTTGAGTGGGTAACCGTAATGAATAAGTCAACTGTAACATTTTATGTGGTGGTGCACCACCAAAAATAAAAAAATTGAATGTAATCGATGATGATCAATAACGCATGTGCAATATTCCCCAGTATGGCACGCATCTTAGAAGCTTATACTGTGTAACATTTCCTTTTTTAACATGAAACATGTATACTGCCTGACTTCTCATTCATTTTTAATGCATTCATTGCATGGCTTATGCAAAGACAAACACGGGCAGAACCAAGCCGGTATTAATCATCGACAAAAGTTTGCATGTGCGTCAGAAAATGACCCGCGCACTTCCACATTTATGAAGTTAATCTGACAGCTAAGAAGATTAAAACAAAGTCTCGAATGTCCGAAAAATGTCCAAGAGGGAATATCATTCACTGTTTGTATACCTTTGTATTTGGCCTATAGTGTGTTTGACATTGATTCAAATATTCTCTTCTCGTTCAAACAGTGTTAAAGCTTTCTTTTGAATATAGCCATTTACTTTTCTCAAACTAGTTGCATAAAACTTGGAGATAGAATTGATGTTGGCAACCCAAACACTACCCAACACTGTGTACGTTATGCTCACTTAAGAAAATGTCTCCTTATACTTTTCTCGTTTTTACCATCACCACAGGGGACAACACGAGCACTTTTAACCGTACCGTGTACATTATCTGCGTTCTTTGCTGTAAAATAGTTCTGACCCCATCAATTTGATTTGGTACGTTTGTTTAGTGGATGGAATGCGGAGACCCATATATCACAAAAACATGGTCAGATTTTACATGTGGATTACCAGGGCATGTTTTGAATTTTTTTCCGCTCGCATCTATTAATGATGATCGCACCCCAGTCGTTTGTTATAACAATATTCCTAGGCGACACGGAAAATCTATTGATAGAAATATTAATAATAAATAACTGTGATGTGCAAGCAAAGTTACCCGTTATCTATTGTCTATTTGTGCATTTTAATTCACTAACTGCTGTAAATACCTGTCCCCTAACGTAAGCGTTTAGTGCCATACTTGTGAGTAAAGCGATGAGTTTGAATATGTCGAGACTCAATTTCCGAATGCACGCAGGCAATATTTTAAATCCAGGTTTCTTTGTCACAAAAATGCCACATGAACTTCAACCCAGCTTTCAAATTATAAAAAAATCACAGTATGAAAAGTATTCCAATAAAAGACAAGACGAAATGGGACAATTATTCTTTGCCTACATGTATTTTCTAAAAATATCAGTCCCCGAGTCGCTGGATTGTTTAGATTTTAATACACAAACATACTCGTCTCTCAGCTACTTACCAGTGCCCGCCAGAGAGATGAGAATCCAGAATATCCGCGAGAATTTGTTGTCTGCACGCGCGATATTTGGCACGCCATTCGTGCAAGTGTCCAGTGACCAATCCTTTAACTTTTGAAACGCCGTGGGAGATTGGACTTCATGTTCCATCTTTTGCGCATTGCTTGCATCGTTTTGCTCGACATTTCCGATCCACGTTATAGTTTTCTTATCCATTTCTACTCACGATTTTGTATTTCATTAAAAGTTTTGTCTTTCCTGTTACAGCAAGTGAAAGTTTAATTAGTCATGACAAAAGAATAGTTTCGCGCAATCTGAATCGACTTTTCCGCCACATTCGCATAAAGCAAATATCCGTTTTAGCATAGATCTACACGCTCTAAATTAAAACTCACAAGTCATCCTGACTGGTAACTTGAGACGAATGGCTTCATTGTGACGCGTAGGTCAATATACTCTCAATACGTCTAAAGAACCACAAAAGCAGGCATCGTCCTTGGTTTGCCTTTATTTAGGGGTGTGAATACTTTGGCTTCGATTAATTGGCTTGGAATGTTATTTTACTATTCACATCTTACGGTAACTAGAATTGAGTGCGCGCACATGCCTTTGTTTACACTAATTGCGCACAACAAACAGTTGTGGACACGGTCAATAGAATGAAATGTGTTTATATGACCAATAGTTTGATTCACATATTAGCTACAATGTGTGTTTACCTGTACAGTCTTAGCGGGCCGAGGGCCACTGTCGCTCTCCCATTGTCATTCATCAATGAAAATCGGTGAGCGTATGAGCACGGGCAATAATTTGTTAAAACAGTTATTTGTCGTGATTTGTGCGTGTGACAAGGCCATAACGAAAAGGCATTTTCTCTGGGTCCTTGGGTCCGTCCTATGGTAACTTGTAGTGTGAACACGACTTGAGGGGTAACAGAGTGAACTTTGACTGACTACTCACGCTTTCAAAATATTAATAATGTATGTCAATACTCCTTTGTGCTTTACAAAATGCCATCCTGTAATATTTTCAGTAGATCGTACAAGCTGATCTGACCAGTACGCATTGCCACTTACATTGAAATGTTGTTATGGAAGATATGTGTAACCAAAACAAACATTACGCAAGGTGGGACTTGTAACTTAAGTGGACAGCACTGCCGGATCCATGCATTTGAGGTTATTTATGACGTCATCGATATTAATTAAAAGTATTATTTTCCGAATGTACAAAGTCTGTAGAATTTGATTTGTAACTTTTACCAATATGTTATTAACTGGGTCTCGTGATTATTTCTCTTAAATCGTACGGACACATGCATGCATTTATTTAACTTTGGGCACTACGTCAACCTTTGCCTAGAAATCATGTACAGCTTCCAGAAACAAACTTCGGATATCTTCGTACTTTCAACTCGTATTAAAGTGACGCTCAATAGTTTTTGAAGCCAACTGGTTGAATTTGTCTGCAATAATTTAATTAAAAATTGGCACCTACTGAATTGGCTGGGCATTTTAAGTTCTGTTGTATGTGATCATGGTGACGAAGCATTTGCTTTAGTTTTGAATCTGAGAGAAAGATTGCCAGCTGTTGACCCCTTGATCCACTTTTTGCTTAGTCGTGTAATCTTAAACGTTTACTGCATGCAAGCGGGAACTAGTTGAATTTTAGGAAATATAGGTACCCTTCAGGCACTTTGCATTTGTAAAAATCTGGCTGCTTGACACCCACTTTTCACCTGATTTCTGTAATTTGGAGAGTTTTGGTAATCTGAATGATCTGTCTCTCAGCTCGTAGTAATCACCGACAACTGGTGACTTTGGGTATATTTTTGGGAGCCGGCTGCACTTCCGGTATATTGGTAAAAGATGGGAAAATTGACTTTGTGCAAAGTCTTTGACCCAGTATACTGATAAAAATTTTCAGGTTTTGTACATCTTGTGGACCAGACGTTGAAGCTGGCCTGCCGTGGGATTTTAATCCCAAAATCAAGAACTGTTGTTGCTACCTATCTGATCATATGCGAAAGTAGGTCACGTGACAACTCATTGGCTGTAAGACTGAAGTTCGACATATACGCAGATGACGTTCAGTGCCCGGTTTCATGAAACAGTCCCAGGGACTCAACTAAGTTCCCCAAATCGTTTGCATATCTGTTTCGTTCTAGCGGCTGACAGATGCAATATTTTATATAATTTCATCTTTATTACGAGCTTCTCTTTGACCAGTGATATTTTCCTATAACTAAAAAGTGACCCCACTGACAATCAGTGTTTTCACAAGGCCACAAATTAAGGATACTAAGTTGAGTCCCTATTTGGGACTGTTTCGCACAACCGAATGCACGTGCAGTTTTGGAAATGTTGTGATAGAAATCATTTAAACGTTTGCAACGCTTCTCTTACACTTACCCCCACCATTACACTAATTTTATAACTACACATTTGGTTGATTCTGGCCAACAAACTACACGAAGTTTTGTGGAAATAGGTCAAGGTATACATGTACGTCCTTTCTGTATTTCCCCACACCAACCTCTGTGTTCAACTTAGGACGCGCAGAAACATATTAACTGTCTTATAAAACTATACAGAAGTAAGAAGTGGAAAACAAAAACGACACAAGAGTGTTTTTCAACCTTTATTTCTAATTTGGCGAAAAAACTTAATAGGTAAACGATAAAGGGAGCAGTTGCGATTACCATCAAAATAGTTGTAATGTGCACGTTATGAATAAAATATCTGAAAACGGGAAAATGCTAAATGTTAGATAAAACTTAACACGTCTGTAAAATTAGACACATTTTCTTATCAAAAAGCTTTTTATTAATCTGAAATATTTTACCACAAATACACACTCCATTCTCCGTGTCAAGTACAAAGTAAAAAATACAACAAACCAGTAAAACAAACAAAACATTCCGAGTGTAGTGAAATCAAAATATTCAACAACATGTAAACGTTACCTAAAATAAGATGCAATCAAACAACGAAAGATTTGAAGACAAACACATCAATACAAACCCCAGCCCAAAGAGGAATTAAACCCGCCTTGCATCACAAAAACGAGCTTTTATTTAGACTCTTGCAGTTATGAAACTGGTTTCAATATGTTTCTCAGTCAAAAGAGAGGCGATTTCAGGTCATTGAGAGAACTGACAATTCATTATTGCTCGAGATCTAGCTTTATCAGATGAATAGTTGACTTGTAAAAATGTTTAAATGTATATTATGAAATATTCAGTAAGAATAAATATACATACATAGAAAGCGCCAAGAGGCATTGTATCTGGGTTAAGTAAATACAAAGAAATCTATATACAATTATTATACACAAATACATAAATTAAAAAGTTGACTTGTAAGTTGACACAATTGGTCATTTTATACGTTGACCATAGGGTCTCACGAATAATTTCTTATCTCAGTATGGAGTATTAAGTTCAGACCAACTTAAAAGTTTGTATACTAGTATATGGTCTTTACCAAATGATCAAATGTTAGCTTCTTTGCGGTAAGACGGGTATTTATCAGGTTTAAATTACGAAAAAACCCTAACTTTGATACGCGATCAGCAGCAGAACCACAGAAGAGCGATTCGGGGGGGGGGTATAATCCCCTAACAGGAGGCAAAACTGAAAATATGTCGCTATCACTATTTTTAAAATGCCGCTATTGGTCAAATAAATTCGCCGCCCCCGAAATCGTAGATTCACCAATGATTTAAGACGGAACGTGTATGCATACTAGCGTTTATGGTACTCAGAATGGAACTCTGGCTGGTCTTAGCTAACACGTTCATAGTAGGGGCCTAAATAAATTTGCCACAAATGAAGATCTGTGGCCGGTATTGAGCTAGAGTCTTTGGGTTGCGAACGGAATACATTAATACGGTGATCACTTCCGACACAAATTGACTAGCTGTACAGATATTGGGCACATCGTTCATCAACATATGAACACGACAAACGTCGCAGGATTTGGACGACTACGTCTGCTTTTGGAAGCACACCGTATACCTATTCAGTGCAACTGCGAGTATTTTAGCAAGGCACTCCCAGGAAAGCTTTAACTTCTCGTGGGGCATGCTGTGTTCATTCTGTGATCATTTTCTAACAACATTCATTTTTTAAAGTTTGTTCTCTTCAAACACCTACTTTTAGTGAGCTTTTGGTGATACAGATAATATCTGGTTCGTCCGTGACCTCCAACAGTGTGCGATCATGATGACTCCAAGCTCGAAGAATTCAAAGATGGCGACAACCGATAAACCAAGAAATAGGCCGATGACGCCACCTAGCGCAGCTAACAGGTCGGACCACTGTGAAGGAGAGAAATTGTGAGTGGCCGATCAATCAGCAAATACAGTAAAAAGATCCGACCCCACCCGAAGTCGAGAACAGATTATGTGAAAGCGAAAATACAGTATGTGAACCATTTGAAGTTTTGAAAAACCCGCATTATTTCGGACATGGATGCAGTGGCGGATTTAGAGGGGGCCAAGGGGGCCATGCCCCCCTCCAAAATTCTCCCAGATTCCATTTGGCAGTTCGAGAGTACGAATGTCTGTCGGGCAAATCCTGTCTAATACTCTGCCCTGCCCCCTAAATCAAAATCCTGGATCCGCCCCTGGGATGCATGGGTCTAATACTCCCACACACTATATGAGATTAGAAGGCTACTTACCGTGAAACCGTCCACTTGATAAATATGTTCATAGTTGAGCTGTTCGAAGAAAACTTCCACTTTCAACAAATTGTCACTAAAACGTAAAAGCAACGAGGATACAGTTATACGATGACACAGAATAATCGGAAAACATGAACATTAATCCCACATAAAGTCATTTTATTTTGTCTCAAATTTTGTATACTTACACGTGAACTTCAATTTGTGAATGATCAGTATACAGTTTTAATCACACGAGTTAGATTGTGTTGACTTTTGCTCTTTCAAAGAGTAATTGATTCAGGAACTCTATACGAAATATTGTGGGTTCGTTTTTTGAGTTACCATCAACAATAAAGACAATTTTTAGCTACCTGGAATTTCCGAATCTGCGCACCTTCGAAAGTGCCGCTAAGAATACATTCTCGATATTTTTTTGAAAAAGCACATTTTTGTCTCGTTCTACCAACCGGCTTCATCTCCGATTCTGAAAATGTTCCACTCAAGGACAAAAATGAGTGAAATTTGCTATAACTTGTGCATGACGGCGGTCCTAAAAAGGGGAGTTCAGATTCACAATTAATTGCAGGATTGTGGTTGTCAGAATGGTTGAATTGTTAAAGATGTATTTGCATGCTCCTAACTCCGCTAATGTATAGCAGGAACTACATGTATACGGCAATGCTCTTTGAACATCATCTACGCTAAACAAAGTGCAGTTGTATTCACTGTCAGCCTGTAAATGTGAAAACAAAAATCCTTCAAATAGGCGGCCATAACATTATGTACACAGTCAAAACAAAATTTCAAGACACTAATATTTCACAAGAATTAATATCGTAGGTTGCAAACCTTGGACTTGCAGTCGACTTGTTAACCCCGTTGACTAGCTTGTCGAGGTGCGCTCCTTCGGCCGCTAGGCTCGAGTACAACGTAGCCTAAAAGAGGAGAGGTATATCACAGTCAAGAACCACAACTCGATTATGGAAAGATTTGCAGGAACACAAAGTCTCCGTGAGATAGCTATGTCTAGCGAAACACGTGATCGTCTGTTTTCACCAAAGAATGCCTTTGGAGCAATATCGTCTTGCTTTCTTCTTTACTGTCTGCCTGCACGTTTGTTCTGAGTAACACAAAGAGTTTGGGTGTCTATATGAAGTCATGGAACCTTTAATTCATCACGTCGATATGTGACTAATCGGGTATATTGACGCTTCATTTGTAAAAGGAGAGTCACTTTCCACGATATTGGTTCTCCAAGAAGTCTTAAAAGGTCATTATCAACAATCTTCTGAGATCATCCACCGCGCGAAATCGGAACATGCAATCCCGGCGGTCGCAAGCAAATGCTTTGATGGCAGTATGAGACCCCAATCGTCAAATGCTAATGAATCAAGTAACCCACACCGAATTGTGTTGTTTTGAAGCTCTGGTCAAAGCTACATTAATACACCGTAACTTTAAGATAAGAACTTCATCCCATCCAACAATAATCTAAAAATGCGTTTTCGATAGTAAACGCAATATTTTCTCGTTAAGCTTTATTTGAAATTTTCTGACATCATTTGCACTCAATGCATCTATGTGACGCTTGATGACATGGCTAGATATGCAGTGAATGAATTTTAAAAACAACAAACGTACCCTCGCGACTACACTGTGTTGTTTTAATATCTACGATGATCCATTCCGGTTCACCTACAGTTTAAAACAACCAATCGTTCAAGGGTAGACACAGAAGTTACAAGAAATTCAGCGGAGTCCCGATTTTAACTTCACCATGTCTCGGTCCACGATAAAGCGAGCAGACAGTAAATCTCACCTGATGATTTTTAGATGGCCACTGGGCAAGACTGACCTTCTCTGGGTAAAATATATCACTGGAATGGAAAGAAACTATAATAAACAGGTGCTTGATATCCATTGGTCCAAGCAACTGTTGACATTTTTAGACCACATTGAGGAATCATTACAGATAGACAGCAATGAGGTGACGCAGACGGCCTATGCAAAAAATCCGTTTTCGCAACTCATTTTTGTATCCTTTCAACTGATGAAGCAAACCCAATCGGTGCACTTGATTGACCCCACCTCTTCATCCCTGGTCAACCGATTAAGATATCTATTTGGTTCTCTATGACGGCTCCGACTTTTAAACCAATAATATGATTAACGTATTAAAGGTAACTGACGCTGAGGAATCGGTCATGTGATTGAAGTTCACCTTTCGAGCGATTCGCTATTGACTATTCAATCTACTCACACGCAGGCTATAGGACAGTAGTCACAGTTCAACTCGCCGTGCTTATACTTGTGCTCAACATCCTCCAGGCAAGCAACTGAAACAGGAGCATCATTTTACTCGATACCGTAACTTCAACACACGTCATTCACTCACATGGACGAACATATAATGTGAGATGTCAACACACGATATTTGTAACTATATTCGCATGCACTCAAAGGGCTTCCTCAGTTTGACAGCTGACTTCGCTGATAAGAACAAAATATTTTCTCGTCAAGTTGATTCAAAAGATGCCCCTTAAAGAGTCACTTCCTTCATACGGATATTTGCTGCCTAACGTAAATACAAAATAGTTTAATAACCCTGACAAACTGGTCTGACAAAGTCATTGCCTTGACAAGTGTTTGTACCACCACCAACAGGAAGTCTTGGATTGACAATGTTTGTCAAACCCCACAGAGTAGAGTCCCTTTACCAAAATAAATGACAAGAACCTCAAGAGTCTTTCGGAAAAAATATGGTGCAATTTGCTTCTGAAAATTGAACTGTGCTCGCAACGCCCTCATGTTTTATGTGTCTTGAGAAGAAGGCTGCACATTGGCATTAGTTCGGCTACTGTAGGAAAAGTCAGGCAACGGAAGCAGTCATTTTAAAGTAACGAGTTGACAGAAATACTGCAATCTTTCCCATATTTGTGACTAAGACAAGCGAAACAATCCCGAAAGAACCTCTGTTGGGTCCTTATAAATCCGAATTATGCCGCAAAGTTATTTCTCGGAAATCCTAGATTGAATCTTATTACTCGCAATACTGAAATCCAAACAATGAATACGTGTAGGTTATCGTACTGGCAGGTTAAAAGTAGTCTGGTTGATACTGCTCAATGGAGGTGGGCAAGTTTTTATGAGTTTGAGGAGACCACACAAGACCACTAAGAATCAAGCAAGTGGTTTGAGCGGGCTTTGCATATGCCCTGTGAAGCTTACTCGAGTACACTAGCAAAATGGTTGCTACTGAAAGGATTGGTCGCCGATGCTCGAATCTTGACTGATGGGAAGAAATTCAAACCTACCATGGAGATTAAAACAATGCCTCACAAATGCCTTGTCGTCGTGTGCCCGACGTTTTTCAGCCCACAGCTCTGTGTTCCGTGCCGTTGACCAAGCTTTTTAAGCACATTTCACCCGAGTAAAAGGCTTGTTTTCCGCGAGTAAGCTCGAGGTCTTACTAGCTTAACCTAGCAAATTGGCAGCCAATGACGTCATTGGTCGATGAAGTTGAAATGTTGATTCATGATATAGAATTCATAGTTCATGCAGTAGAATTAACCATTTCAGTTCCATGAGTAGAGGTTTTCTCGTCACAAATTCAAGCTAGTGTCTTAGGTCTATAGGAGGAGCACTGAAGTATAACTGACGTTCGATATGAATGTTCGGTGATAGATGTTCTTACACGAAGACGTTTTACATATAACAAAGAAAAAAGTCGTGCTATAGACTCCCACAATTCGCCATCTCATCAGAAACAATAAAAATATTCACAAGTCACATCTTGAACATCAATCTTACACAGTAATCATTAAGACCTTTTTTATCTTGGCATTGACCAGCACTTCGTTTTATCGTTATTTTTCAGTTACGTGCATCTACGTTTTATACTAACAATGAGCCAACAAGTAAGGATCGATACCACGATCGTTTGTTGATTTTTGGAAGAAGAAGAAGAAGATACCGTGTACTTCTATACTGACATTAAATTATTTCCGGTATAATATGACTGACTTCAGATAGGTCTTCTCTTTGACGTTTCTCCTAAGAAGCACTACGAGAGGTTAATGAGTCACGCTGTGTGCTAACTCACTCTTTGAATCGCTAGTACACGCATTGACATCTCCGCCGTGGTGCCCTCTGTCCACGTGAATTTCAGTGAAGTAGGTGGCGTTAAAAGGAAGTTCAGAGTCTGCGCAGTCGCACTTCTCGATGATCTTGGCTTGAAGACATGTTTTGAGGCAAGCCTAAAAGTTTTTGAAATGCCATTCATAAGTTTTTCTCTGAGCTTTATCTATTGATATGGCAAGGAATCGACTTATGCAAGGACAGTGACATTCAGTGGTTCACGACAACAATATGGCAGTGATAACAATAGAAAAAATTGTAAATAATACATCTTCATCGCCATCTGTTGACAGGAAATGTAGGTTTACGTTCTCTATTTTAATTGGTTGCATTCTGCTTTAGAAACCGGTGTCTCACAATCTGTTTCAGATATCCCGCAAATATTCAACAATAAAATTCCAATTGTAGCCAAACTGCTCAGTTCTGATGGTGAATAATTTTATTTTTGCCTTTATTCATTGCCTTGACGATCATAGTTTGTTGCAAATGTTTGTTTTTACAGCTGAAACTATTTTGTCAAATTGTTTGTAGAGTGCTCGGGAAACAAATTTAATTTTAATTTACAGCCTAATTTTCAAAACGGAAATTTCGACCAAATTTGTCACGTGCAAATATCGCCAGGGTTACTTTTATGTGGAATCACTTACGTCTTTGGTGTAGTTGACGTCATACATGAAGGAATATATGGAGTGACTATGTGCATCTTCGCGTGTGTAGTTAACACATTCGTCCTCAAATGGATAGGCCAGACGGTCAATCCTCATCTAAAACACAAAAATTAAGCATCAAGTTATTCTTTACAGACTTGTCCTCGCCGACGACAAGAAAACGTTACAAGAAGCATCCTGCCAAAAATCAGTCATGTGTGGTGCATGATTAAAAGTGTTCTGAATCGCAGACTCTGCGTGACGCGATGAAACTTGAATGTCACGTGTAACAACAGACTCCCGTTCAGTAACGCTAGGACCTCGCTAAAAAGCAAGACTTCGCGAGATTACGTGAGATATTGCCGTGCATTTTAAATTAGAACACGTGACTTTGACTAGGTTTTAGCTAGGTCCTAGCGTAGGTCCTAGCGTCTACTGAACGCACGCCAGGTCTAACTTCAGCAGGATATCAATGACCCAGTGGTATTGGAACATCAGGTGGATGGCTACCACCAGGGTTTACAAAATGTAAACTGTTCTTTTCTTGAGGAGTCCGTTCCCCGAACCTGTGTGAAATATGACAATACACAGGAAATATTTTGTCGAGATTGAGTACATGTACATACCGTTGTGGGTGTTTTTAGTACAAGGCTGTCCAGCTCGCAATATTTTTCCTCTGTTGATCGCTACTGAAGACCAGCAGAAAATTTACACCCTTTCATTTCGTTAGTAAATTTACTACCGGCACATACCATTCTGGCAGCTATGGAAGTCAAATATCCCGGCGGTGCGAAGGTGCCCATGTCGTCCGGGAAAGGCATTGTGTTAGCCTTATGTAGGATAACCCGTGCCCCCGCCGCCTCGGATAACTTGTCTATGTACTCGTCTTGTTCCAAATTCAGCTCCAGTTTGAGTCCTGTTAGGCAAAATAGTTGTCTATATTAACATGTACCGACAGACCGGTCTGACAGAGCTCGGGAATTCAGCTGGAAAATTATTCATCCACTTTAGGATTCCACTCGAAAAAGGCACCATTTGTACAGATCTTCGTAATGGTTTTCCCAGAACACAACGTTTTCATAAGGGTTAATTCCATAAACCTAACCGAAGTGACTTCCGCTTGTCATAGGGAATTTTGTCAAAAAGTCGCTCCTAAGTTACGAAACTAATCGTGAAAAGGACGCCCATGTGAGAGTCACGTGTCAGATAACACTTTTATTTAAATATACATGAGGCATTAAGATTCAAACTGAAAGTTTATCCTTGTAAATGTCATGTATGTCATAGAGCCATAACGAAAACAAACAGTTTGCTTAGTTATCTTTTCCGTATTAGCTGTGCCAAGTTTCCATCAGGAAAGATACACACATACCATCGATTTCTGTTACCAATTCTTACTGACGACAAGAAAATTGACCAGAATGAATCTTACACAAACCCATAGCCATGCAGATTGCGAAATTTTTGCCAGTCTACATATACCTTGTTGCATTCTATGCCATGCTCATGACAACCAGCCTTGGCCGTTAATTCTGCTCCGCTCGTGACGTACTTCCACCTAACTGTCAATACTTCACCGTTTCTTTGAACACCGGTCGAATTTGGCTTACCTCCAAATCCATCGATTGTCTGGTGGTTTGGTAATTGGCCCATTTGTGTTGAACACCAAGCAGAATTAATGAGGAACATATCATTGCAAACGTTTTAAGTAGTAAAAGGCACATTCCTAGTACAATGCTCAAAGTTCAAAAACCTATCACGAGTGCTTTTCACGATGCTGTTTACAAACTTTCAAAAATAAAATTTGAAATTCAAAACAAAAATTTGAAAGTACCATTGTTGCACCTATTGTGTTAATGAGGGGTTCATTATCTCGTGAACGATGACATCATGAGCTTAAGCGATTTACTTAACCACAGCAACATGGTGCCTTTGATCTAGACCGGCAAATTCTGTTGTGCGCAAACGGGTCAAGTTGACCAATTTCGACCTCTTAGGGTGACAACGTACATGTAGGATTTTTTCATGGTTCCACAGTCTAACATGAAGTTTGCAACTTCGGTTTGATCTAATTACCGTCTGCATTCCACAGAAAAAGAGATAGCTTGGACAGGTGGCGATTTTTTTTTCTTATAGAACCGGAATCGATGAATTTAACCACGAAATTCATAAGCTCAATCTCGGCAACCAATAGTACCCAGTCAGTGGCCGCTTTTGTTGTTTCTATAGGCTGGGATAATCCTAGGAGTAAACTAACAAACTACAACGAAGTACCCGCTTTCCACTCACGTGATTTTTCAAGATCTTCAAAAATTTTCGCAAGAAACTAGTCCTAGGGACCCTTTTCTACGTATAAGTGAAGCGATTTACCGTATGTAGAACCCGTCTGCGAGTTGAAGTGAATTCCGCTCCTGTTTTCGTAACCGTGGTTGAAGGTGTAACAGTTACCATGGTGAGAACTCCAAAATGAATGGAAGTCACTGAAATTATTAGCGGGAGAACAGATGCATGACTGACCACGAGCAATGGAAGCTTAAGACATTACAAGAAATGGAATTTGTTTTCCAACTCATACAAGATAAATACTAAAGATTTATCAAAAAATCCGCAAGACCCAACGACGTATATTGATGCGCGCAAATGCAGTGCAAGCTTCACGAGGAAAAATGGTGTGTTAATTTTAATTAGATATTCAATGGCTAACTTAGCATAAAAGTAAACGCCTCGAAGCACTTCAACTTTTTAAGGGATGCCATGATTATTGGACGATTGGAGTTTGCTCTGTGTGGGGCACATTGGAAAAGTGGTGGTCATCTTTTACGAGGCCAAGTCCGGGTATACAAAATCAAGGGATGGGAGCATTCCGCATCTGTAGTCAGATTTTTTCTAGCTCTTGTAGGGAAGTGGTTGTTTTGGGGAGAAAAGCCTCATCTCTACTTCAGTGTGCGTCAGCTGTCAAAACCCTTTAATAACTGTAAGTGTTGCCCACAGCACACCGCAACAGTTGATGATTCAGACCTACATATACCTGCTTAAGCACTCTTCACCTTCATACGTGCAATGTACAACTAGTTGCTCCCTCTGGTGGCCCATAATTACTTTTTGTGTGTCGTTGATGTCCGCCATTAGCCGGAGAAATGCGACTCTGGTGGCATGATGTTCAACTCCTCTCTGGAACGGTGAACCAGTTGGAATCGGTTAAAGGTGACGTAGATTCCATAGCTAAATTACTAGAAAACTCTCTAATAGCCATCATTGTTCCTATGTTAGCCATACATATATGTCCCCAAGAACCAAACACGTCCACATTTTGAAAGCAACAAGTGCACACTTACATGTACACATATAATTGTGGCAAGTGTTAATAAGAAAAGCATTGTAGGCCAAAGTTGCTTTCACACACTGCACAGAATGCATGAAATGAAGGAAAAGACGACAAACTCTCACACAAATGCCCGTAGCCGAGAACCACACGTTCCTCTGTTTTCTATGCGTAGCACTTGGCCAAGTTGGTGTACACAGATATCTTCGAAAACTACCACTGCTTCTACTTGTCTGCTCATCTCACTTAACCTTTTACCTCGAAGCATCAGTGATTCCTCAGAGCGTCTGGTCACTTCACTTTCACTTCTGTGCCGATGCGGTAGGGTCCAGTGGTTCCCCATAGTAAGTGTATACACCAGAAGTAACTTCTCTTCCCTGTGTATTAATTCCTCTTCGAGGAGACAGAGCTCCGCATCAAGGTACGCTATATTCCTCTGTTTTTGATGCTTGGCATTTTATCCAAGTTAACAGGCACATTTACAATTGCTTTCGCTTGATGTTTACCCCGCTAAGTACAATGATTCCCTTTCCCCGGGACAATTGGCCGTATCAATAACCTTTTTCCTCCCAACGCCTTACATGGAGAGGCATTATCTCACTCCTGATTTAAGACGTTAGTCGTCCAAGTTTAAAATTCCGCTGTTGAGCTTCAGCTTTTCAGTTATTTCAAAAGACAAGTGGGATCCCGGCGTATAGTTCAGTGTTTTGCAACGAGGAGGCAATGTACGAGTCTTGTGGGGGAAGCTATGTACTGACGACCGTGACAAGTGGTGACAGCTCCAAAACCGAGCACCAAGCAAAGATTTGTACTGGTACTGCTGCGTACACCACAAATCACCAACACACAAAGTACTAAGATGTTATTTATAATGCCAGCAAAAGCCTGTATAGATTTCTTCGTGTATATACGTAAGGTTAGTTTACGTCTAAACCTACTAGTGATAACCTAGAAGTGCAACTCAGGTCACCCAAAACGTTTTAGAATGATATCTTGAAATTGTAACCAAACCGTCCATAACATTTTGAATGATGCTGCTAACAAATGAATAGACAAAACATCTGTATAAAAGAACTGTAGGCCTACTTAACCTACCTCCATGGTTGTTGGTCTGTGGTCAACTGATTAAAGTGCCAAGATAATACATAAATAGGAAAAGCATACTGAAATGACACAAATACGACAGAAAGTAGTTGTAAGTGGTTATGTTAAAACGCACGCCTGTTTTACTGTTACATATTTACAGACAAATGGAGCGTGAACTGAATTACAACATTTGATATCTCAAGAACTACATGTACACTGTGACAAGACATAATTGGAGATGAAACTACTGATTGCACGCTCATTAGCGTCACTTCGAATGTTGAAGGCTACTATTTAATGCATTTTGGGCTACGTTAGAACTTATTGTACTTTGAAAAGCATCATTATTAAATTTTCAAAACGCACGAGAAATTTGTCACGTGATGTTTTGAGGTCACAGGAAGAGAATATTGTATCGGATGTTACAGGTTGACTAAAACATCGGGTTCTTTCGGGTAAATCGAGACACATTCCTCACGACGCCGTCCATGGGGTATGTGTCCTTCGCCTTTATCTTCCTTTTCAGGATCTTTCATTAACCAAGTTGCATCGTCTACCTACCTACCTCGGACATTGGTTCGAAGTGTTCTCAGTTACACTGTCCGAATCGACCGACATGTCCGTTTGTGACGCAAAATCAGCTGAGCCAATCATGAGCAAATGGAGGAAATAAGTCTCATTAATTTTGTTTTCAGCGCGTCAGCGGTGTTACAGTACTCCGTAAATGTTATTTATTTTTCTTAATGATCGGTTGTTAATGATATAGTTGCGCTTATCGGTTCATTCTACGTTCACTGCAGTGGTCTTGCAAACAGTTTCCAAATGGGTCTTTAAGTCTGGAAGTTAGTATTGACATATGCCATGGCTTCAAATTATTCCTAACTTTTACACGCTGCTCCAACAAATAGCAGCACACTGCTTCCTCGGAAGTAGAGCTCTACTTACGTGTGTCCCGTTGGTGTCACTGCTGTTGTTGTGTCCAATGCCGAATGCTAGTGCGAGTTGTGGATGTTGATGAGCGTAAGCAGTAATGGCCGACAACCTGTGACACAATCAGCAACAATAAAAAATTAATAAAATGTGGAAAGTGGCACTGACACACATGTAGCCTATGTCTCGACAACACTTCAACAGATTTTGGGAGCTTTTTAATAAAGATATTAAGAATACCAAATCTGGTTTTGGCCTATGAACAGATACTATAAACTAAAACAATAAAACTTTGTAACCCCTCGACAACCCTCAAAAGTTTGAAGGCCAAAATACTCCTTTCAAAGTCTGCTAAACGGGCAAGCGTGACCTAGAACGCTTTTAGCGAGTAACACGGCAGCCGTAAATGTAGGAAAATACCACTCACCATTTTGTTCAGTTTGTTAAACTGGGAGTATGAGTTTTTAGTTGGTTCTGCCTTTAATTTGGAAGGTTCACGCCAATAATGCATTTGCAGGTGACAGAACCAGGATTGGTTGAAATCATTAAAACAGGGTTTAGTCTCCTTTTAGCTGAATGTTATTTCTTGTTTTTATTCCCGCAAAAATATCCGAGACCAATGTCACTCGACTCGTAATTCAATAAAAGACTTTGCAGTCATAACCGCCGTATGCTATGTAATAATACCGAGATAAATTAATGAAATACCCAACAATGATTTCACCAACTTCCTCTAGGACAATCAACGCATTTCTGCTGAAACCTGTGATAATATTCCTGTCTTGCAAACACTTGCGTGCCAACGGTATTAGGAACTGGTAAAATATGCAGCAAAAGAAACGTTGTAACGTAAATCTGGTGTTACTTAAACTTTTGAGAATAACAGAGAAATCACCAGAAGTCCGTTTCGTATAATTGTATAAATGTTCAAATGTTTGCTTTCAAGACGACTTTTTACTTATTTATGACACTTTAAGCAAAGGCAGGGAACGCGGGAAACTGATATAAATGGATGGGGTCCTTGGAGTAGAAGAGCCGACACTAGAAAACGTTTGACTACTGGTAAAGTGAACACTACCGTGGCTTCAAACACTACAAAATACCTGATAGGGTTGAGATTGCATACTGTGACTGCAGGAAACTCCAAGTGGGCCGCAGATTTGTATTTGATGTTCACGTTAATGGGATGTTTGAAGAATTTGTCAAATGCCTCGTACCCTTGTTCCACGGTAAATGCTACAACGAGAAATGGGTCACTTCATGGTTAACAGCCCTCGTAGCGTAGTGTGTATAAAACAACCTATTATGTTGAACGTTACAAGAAGGCTAGGATCGACTACGAATCGACTACGAATCGAGAATCGGATATTTAGCATTTGAACTGTAGACTCAACCTGTCGTACAAATAAACTGAACTGAACAGACTGTGCTAGACCTTGTGAGTTACAATATGCGCCCAAGGAAAGCGAAGCAATGTTGTCCTGTCACACAAGACAGAGTGACAGTTGAACAGAAGTAGTGCTCTTGAAAAGAGCTGATGACGAGCAGTCTCTGTACAGCAACGCAGTATTTAAAAGTACTGGATTCCAAGAGCCCTCTCATGCGTCACAGAGACAATCTATAAAGTTCTTACAACAATGAAGTTAGATCCATTGATTTGAAGGAGCCTGCTTTGAAGTGAGAGTCCCTAAGTTGGGTTGGTGCAAGCTTCTGCTATGTATGCTGATCTAGGGCAGGACTGATAAGGAACACAGAACTAATACTCTTTCATTCACCCCGTTTGAGTGGCTCCAATTGAGCAGTTTCGCGACAAAAATTGGTGTTGCAGACAAACGTAACGATTGCTGAAAAAAGTTATTACAGTCTTCATCCTGCAACATCTGTAGCAGACTTTAAAGGAAAGTTCTATAATTTGTAACGAATTTATTGATGTAGTGTTATTACAAAACGTTAAAATAGAACACAACAGAATCGTACGTCATCATCTGACAAAAACACGAATCAAGGAATGTGAGTAAGAACAATTTAGATGAGCATGCGTGTGTTTTGATGAAACAACTACGTCGATGAATTAATCCGACAATGACTTCCTATCGACAACGTTCAGGTAAATGCATTTCGACTGATACGCTTTTGAACAAAGCCGCTATACAGTCTACCACTCCCCACCGACTCCGTTGCTGTCTTCTTGTGACGTAGTAGGAGATCAAGCGCATTTCAAACATTGATTATCATACCTTATTTAAATTAATTTAATGGCTACACTACATTCCACACTTAATTGAATACCATCTATCAATAGTTTGTGAAAATAAATAGACACCAATTAGTGCCTGCCGGAGTATTCCCGAAGACAATCCAATGAGCTTTCATTGTAACCTCTGAAGAGATGCAAGCTTCTTGGCTCACCAAATCTTTCAATTTGGGTTTCTGTTGTCATCCTCAACTGAAAAGCAGCATTAATTACAATTGTCAGCCCGACTGCTCCTTTGTTTGCCAACAAATTAACTTCTGCTCGAGTGCTAGGAGTTCTACTCTCCTGGATATAAAGTGATTAGAAGCATTCGCCACGGAAGACATCTCAATCAGTCTTCTTGAGATTCCTGTATTCAGTTTAGCTGTGCGCGAAGAGACCTTATAATACACTTGAAGTCCCATATCCCCAGTTCTTTGCCAGAGATGCTGGACGAGTATTCGTCTAAGTAAAGTGTACATGTAAAATGATTCGGAACAAAAAAATAAGTTCGAGGCATCTTTTGCAAATAATCACTGGCGTTGTGACAATAAACTCTACAACAATTGTTCACTTTTAGAATTTATGGCACTACTGTTTTACGTTGAGTTTTAGTATTTTAACCAATAGTTAAAGAAACGTGATTATCGGAGTGTACTAGGTGATGACAAGTCAGCTGATTTACGTGGCATGTTTGCTGAATTCCTCCGAAATAATGCGAGACTGGTAGATGTACGCCCGCCAGGTCACAAGCTAAAGATACTGCGTGACTCAAGTATCTGGCAGTGGTCTCCACGATAAGCCCTTGGATTTCATAACAGAGCTTTGTGGCAACATTTAGTTGTCACTTCGGGCTGTATAGATGTGATATTGAAGGTGTTTGGTTAATTTTAGAAGTGTGCAAACACACCCTCATCTTGGCGTGAAATATACATTAAATGTATCTGAAAGTTGTGCAGAGAAAACAGTCCTCACAGTGTCTGGCAGCTGTCAAGTATTACAAGGTCTCTTCGGGCACAGCTAAAACAATTAAATTTGTATTAGGGAGAGAGATGAGGTTGATCATTTCGCAGGAATATCGACTGTTGACAAACGCATTAGAAGCTTTAGTAGGCACTAGTTTCAAAAGAAATGTTTACAAAGGATACGATGCAAATATTAAAATTTATACTGCAACTTTATTGGCTTGATAAGTTAACAGATTCGATACACAGGATTCTCGATCATCGGATTAGTTTTTATCGTTTGTACATGTACCCGTGAACCAGTACTCCATTGTGCTGATGAATGTTTAAACAAACGTTGTGAAATGCTACGACAAATCCCAAGCATATAGTAATCCAAGTGGCATCAGTAAAATACCTGTCTGAAGCAGGAAAATTCCTCGAACATATTATCTGGAGCCAGTTGAAGATACTCTTTCCGATTCATTTTAGATGAAGAAATCATAAAATGGATTTGAACGCAAGCCAAAAGCCTAAAACTCCAAATATTTTCAAACTTAGCTGAATATAATATGAATTTTTAGTTTCAATTTTATATTTGATAATGCATCACAACTAAAATGTAGAGACTGACAGCTGTCTCATGGAACTGTGACCATGTGTAGTACGATGTTTCCGCGGAGACTCAGCCCGCTTTGTAATAAAATCTAAAAAATATTAGTAAAATAAGGTGAACATAGCTTGGGCTGAAAGCTGCGAGTTGTTTAAGTTTTTGTAATATCTTTCCATTGCCGCAACTCATCTGTGTAAAAAGGAAGAGTACATTTAAAAGATATTCAAGTTAGGTGGTGAAATTGTTGTGCATGCCATGCACGTCGTTGTGCTTCCGACCTGTATGTCATCTTGTCATTTGACCTCGTTCTATGTCAGCACGAGGCCAGTTTCGTGCAATCATCACTTCCGCGTACACATCTCTTGGTAATTCGACGGCAGAAAATGCTTCCACACACTGCTTTGTACGATCCAAGTACGGCAGAGTGTGTCATCCGTCGGAAAGCGATGTTATGGCATTCCCAGAGTGCGCTTTAGACAAAAATGTGTACACCCCGGTACGCAGCAACCGTGCGGCATTTCAACTGACTCGTAAACAAACGCAAACGATGACCGAACTTTTCACATCCGAGGTAAAACAATGACTGACTTGACAGCTCTCACAGTCAATCTTTATGAAAAAATGTCGGTGAAATGCTAAACCTTAAACGTCACTTATGGAAAAGTGCATTACTGATTAATCAAATTACGGGAAATTAGATCGAAATCTCGTCGCGTACATATGGATAGGTCCGCGTATCCATTGTTCACTTTCCTTTTCTTTCTTAAAATAAAGATACTAGTAAGCATTTGTCTGTAACGGGCTCAGTCATGTGAGCCCAAGGTACGATACCCATGCGACCCGTTGTATTGTTATGTCCAGTAAAGACGCAATGGAAGTGTCCCATAGGCGATAACCATGCGACGCCCTTACGCCCATGGATCTCGCAAGCTAAACAATATCTTGCAACCTCCATACGACGTTATTTGGCATCAGTGAACTTGTGTCTGGGGTAAGAACGTGGAACTCAATCGAGCCGAGTTTTCCGGTCTAAACACACCATCTAACGTTTAGAGTAGGAACCAGATAGTGCGTGCACGAGATTTCCGCCATATTTGATTTGCGCTTGTGGAAATTCACAGCGGTAAATGTGATGGGCAAGGTGTTACTTCATTTTGTTGGGACTGTCCATCAACACGTCGTTTTAATTGAATTTTGAAAAAGTTCAAAGATTCATTTCTATAATCTCATACTAATGGTACTTGTTTCTGAGTCACCGATTAGTGTTTTACTGCGCGGCGAATCGTCATTCCGGGTGCGAGACGCCTGCTGCCTGGGGCAAGAACTCACATTTGAAAATAGCTGGGCTCGCATGCAAATCTCCAAACTAAATGTCTGTTGTGTGTCACTATGAACTCTAAATGAATGTTACATTAAGTTTTAAATTCTATTTCGAGTTCAAAATCTTTAGTGTAGCTTTTAAAATTGATTGTCATCTTAGATCACGCTATGCTTATCTGCGGTTTCCTGCTGGAACAAAAATATGAAAAGTTAGTAAAACTAATCAAAAAGAAAAGTGCATTGATTAAGCAAAATACCGGTATCAATAATTTGATTAAAATTGATTTGATATAAATATCCAAGACAAGAACTCAAAAAACAGTTTTGCATTTTTTTTAAATTATCATTTTATTTTCGTGTTATGTACCCTTTTCCACGTAAGTAATAAAAGTCTTATTTTTGTTAACCCCTCATGCAAATACGCAACATTTTGAAAAAAATTCTTTATAATATTTTGGAGGACAGTGTATAAAGCCTATTATATGAAAGTTTACGATTTTGCCATTTCTGAGATATGATCGACAGTTCGCCAAATTTAGACATTTTTCTATGGTCCTACTTGCATGTAACCCTAATTCTCGAGTAGATAAAATCAAAATCAAATTGGTGTTCGTGTTTCACCAGTGATCATATTCTTGCAGGAAATTTGGTGTCAAATGAGCGTAAAGATACCAGTGCGCGGTTGCGTGAAACAGTCCCAAATACGGACTTAACCTAAGGCCCCTAAGCATTTTTGCGTACATGTATTTGTGTCGTTATGGATTCACAGGTACAATATATTTTTGTCACTTCACCTTTATTATGAGCACCTCTTTGATTAATGACATTTTATAATAATATAACTAAAACTGAGCCCACAGTTCATTGAAAATAAATAGGGACTCAGTCCTTAAATTGGGGGTGTTGCACGAAAACATCCCTACTTTTTCGATAGTATTGACAATTCAACGTAGAAATCATTCTCAACTTGTATCATCGATGTTTTCACAAGTTAAAAAATACGCAGTAGATTTAGGGAACTTAGTTGAGTCCCTATTTGGGACTGTTTCATGCAACCGGCCACAGGACTATAACTAGGATCCAGTAAAACTCCAAGAAAAGCTTTCAGTTGTCTTGCACACGCATCTTCAACTGATGGTGTACACGTTTTAAGAAGTAAACAGATTGCGGCAGGGCTGACCCAAAACTGCGCAAGTGAAAATCCATCACTTGAAATTTCATGTCACAATCATGAACGATATTGATTTCAAATACTGCGGAAAAAGTTCTTCACAAGTTTTCGCCAGATGATGTCAAGTTGGCCTCAGCGCTAAAGTTCAGGTTATTGTTGTGAATTGGTTGTTTTTGCTGTCATTTCCTTCAATTCGTCTACTAGTGAAGTTATTCATCGAAAAGTTTAAGTGTGTGAACGGTTTTGAAATTCGTTTAATACATTTAGTTTCTTGAATTCATTGTAATGCAACGGCGTCTCTAGGCGACATTCAGGTAAAACATAATCACACTCACCTGTGCCCGTCAGAGTGATGAGGATCCAGAAAATGCGCGAAACTTTGTTGTCTGCTCGCGCAATATTCGGCACTCCATTCGTACAAGTGTCCAACGACCAATCCTTTAACTTTCCAAACGCTTTGTTGACTCCTAACTGTTTCTCACACACGGGTTCCCTTTTCTGTTCGTCTTCACCAAGCCACGATGTAGTTTTGTTTTCCATAATTAGATGTTAAACTGATCCCCAGTCTGTATGAACGTCAACGGCACCAGGGATATCCGAAAATAGGCTTCGTTTTTTACCTACAGTGCTGATCGAAAAGCTTTTCCTTTTCAACGCGGCTACACCGCGTCTGGATGCGGGTTCCAGTGTGCGGTTGGACCGAGGCTAGCCTCGTCCGGACTTCGTGTGGGCGTGATCAATCCGCAGTGAAGTCGAGTCCGTAGTTGGTCAAATGCTTGACTGTCACTGGAAATATCGGGGCGTATGACAAATTATTACGTGAAACGATGGCACAATGTATAAATCACAGGTCCCGATCAGATCTCGGTCGGTATAATAGATGTACATCTGAGATATGTGATGTAATGTTACTATTGTGAGATGCATCCGTGGAGAACGGCAAAGTGACTGAGATGTGGGTGGGAGGCATGGAATGCAATGTTTAATGAAATAACCATAATTGTCTTCCTCGATGCATGGCACTCATTTTATTTTAAATGGACAAAGTACAGTAGTTTGTATTCCCGACAAACTGTTTGAACGTATTTTGCAGCACACCGCCACAGTCTGCACATAAAGTTCGACTTCGGCAATGTTGCCCGCTTTGTAAAAGTTTAATTCAGATCAGCGACGAGTGGAACATGAAATTATCTGTGAGGCGTGCCTATGAATTATTTTTTACTCTCATACCAGTGACTATCCAGCGCAAGATGCATTGTAGGTATGCAACCCGAAACTTTTATTTGCAATTTTGATATTTTCTGTTTTAAATAAATAGCGATTCTAAAATAAATAGGGAGGCGTGAGGGTAGAGTTTGAGTGAACTAATCAAATATTATAAAGACGATCGAAACTTAAGCCGTCCTCCTTCACACAGTGCATTAACAGAAATCTGGAATTTTAAAATTCATACCCAGTTGAGTATTTTGTTGGGATAATACCGGGTCACTACGCTTATGTACATATAGCAGGCAAGGTGATAAATATCAAAAGTTACATCAAAGAAATCAGGCCAACAACAGCAATTGATCAAACGACTCTCAGGTATACACTATAGGTTTGTAAACAGCAAGTTAAGGAGCATGTAGTGAAAGGGTCCCATGAAGGTGTTCCCCAAGGGCCTGTCCTAGGCCGCATTTTATTCAACATTATTATCGATGATATATGTTACGCTATAAGCGGTCGCTGTAAGTTATACAATTACGCGGATGGCAATAACCTCTTGTAAACACCGTATCTTTTGTTCGCCTCAGCCTCAAGGCAGCTGGGCAAATGGCAAAGGATTGGTTCTCCTCAAATGAAATGGCTGTAAACACTGGTAAATTCGAGTCGATCATCTTATCTAGGAATACTGACAGTTATCTCATGTCCGGTGATACGGTGATTGAAGAGTGTGTTTAGCTGCTTGGTGTCCAACTTGACAGCCAGTGAACTTCATGAGCACGTTGACGTTATCCACAAAAAAGTTTCTAGACAAATGAATGCCTTGTCCAGTCTCCGTAATATTTTAGGTACTAACAGTAAGCGTAAGTTATATTAATCACTGCCCCCTTGTTTGGTACATATGCGTAATACAGAAGAGTAGGAAAATGGAAAAGATACAACACCGTGCTTCAATTTTTGTTCAGTAACAGTCAATCATGCTACCCACAACCCTTAGATAAGACTAGGAGCTGCTCTCCTAGTTGGCGGATGAAATGTTTATCTATTGAAATATTCAAAAACGTACGTGTTATTGGACCCTGCCCTTTGTCAGGAAAGCTTGAATTAAGAGAGTCAAGATACGGTCTCAGAGAAGAAGACTGTCTCTATGTAAAACGTGTATACCATGACTTATGGGTGTAACTCAATCTCCCATAAGGGTATTTTGCTATGGAACTCACTGGCATCGGCACTGCGACAATGTACTGCCTTGAATGAATTTGCCACACTCGCTCACGATTTTTTTCTCTGCGAGCTGCTGTTGTGAGAACTGCTACAGATGTCTACACACCCCGTAACACGTACACATGCTTTTGTTTTTATATTCAAGTTCAGTATATTATCTACATTGTATATTCGCTTGTAGTTGAAGTTTTTGTAATTTAAGTTTGTAGATTTTTAAAAATGTTTGATAATAGCACTTCTGCTAATGATTCATTGTTAAATCTCGCCGACTTTTAAATAATAATAGCCCCTACTAGAATAATCCACAACACTGATTCCAAGGAAATTTCTTTAGTGGACCTAACAATTAAGATTAAAATGTACTTGGGGAACGTGTGTGCATTTTGGAGCCTTCTGGAAAATTGCGTCCCGATGATATATGCATATTATGAAAGATACACAATCCAACACAAAAACGTATGGTGATCGTATCTTTCGCGGTTGTTGCACCAGCTCTGTGGAACACTCTTCATCACTCGATTTTCACCGTTCCAAGTCTTTCTATACTTTTAGCCAAACACATTCGTAGATGAACATAAGGTGATTAGTTTTTAATGCTCGTTCAAGAATATACTTCTATTAGCTTGACATCGAATTCTCAATCTTGAGTTTTTCATTTTCTTGTTTTTTTATCGCTTTAACCATCCTTATTGGTAATAATGTGTATTTTGATGATTGTTATTCATCAAGCGCATTGCATTCCTTTGTCATTTCTTTAATTCAATGTGTAAAGTCGGCTTAGGTAATTTTACTTGACTAAGCATTCAATACAATAATAATTCACAGGAAGATTAATAATAACAAATACAAAAGTTTTGTAATATTGGATGGAGACTGAACTGAAATGAAAATAAACTCGGCACACTGTCTTGTTTGTCAGTAGGTACTTGGTGATATTAATAAGTGCAAAAAACTTTCTGACAACAATAGCCTGTGTAATTCATTAAGCGAAAATACTTACCGGAAAACTGCTTTGTCTTCCGTTAGCTGTGCTGTATTGGTCAGCTGTGTTTCCAGTATACAGTAGAGGTATAGTGCCGGTAGCTAAGGTACAGCGAAACAGTGACTTGGGAAACAATCACATGCAAGCTAGCTGTTGCCCTTCGTCCATGGCATGGAAAGAAACATTATCTTGCTGATCATAAATGCCCATATACTTGTCAAGGCCTATTCGATTTTCGGACATTGTTTAGATATGCTACAGAATCCCATGAAAAGACGAAATAATTATAAACAATGAAAATCGGCGTGACGTTTACCTCTTCGCAAAAATTATCTGATGATTACGTAACACGATTGCGACTTGGTTAGTCATCGACCAATTCTTATCCAAGAAAAGCATTGAACTATTCGATAAACCACTTAGGCTTCGTTGCCAGAATTAAATACTTCGACTTAGGTCGGTCAACAAACAGCACTGGCTCAATCTTTATCGCTATTTACTTAAAGATCTGGCCATTCCATTGGTCTGAGTTCACATCAATCTCAGAAAACGCATTGTTGAGCCCACGTTGGTTTTGAATACGTCACCTTTACTTGATACAACAATAAAAGCCGTAGCCAATGTCTTTGACGACTGAATTATTGGCATAATGTGTTATATTAATAAATCATTCAGCAAAGTCTCGGGGACCGTTAAATGGTTTGATTTGAAAATATTTTCCGGTTAAATGTATAGAATAAAGAAACGTCTCAATAAACTGAAAATGCATTAAAATCCGAGTTTATGACAAAATGTGTTTAATATACACAAACATGAATTTTAAGTTTCATAAACAACCTTGAGGCAGTACCAATAAAAGATCACTTCAACAAGGTGGTTGTTTGGCAGCGTGGCGAGTAGATTCAATAATTTTGATTTTATTGTACTTGTGAATATGTTCTGTAAATGAGAAAAGGTAACTATATAGTCCGGCTATAGATTGGCTTGTCTTCAAATTAAAATTCGCATTGAATAATCGTTCAATGGTCTACGGATTAAATACCAAGCACGAAGACCTGCGCTGTGAACCGAACGCCACCTATCGCGTTTAATTTTTACAGTAGAACCAAGATGTTAAAGACCGGTAACGCAATGTAAAAATCCCACGTGCATAGGAATGTTACTGCCACATCATATCGACAGATCATTTCGTCTGGAAATGTTCCAGCGACCAAAACCTATTTATCAAGTATATGCACATGCGGAGATATCTTGTTCCCAATAGCTTCGGCTTGAGGCTCTATATCGTTGCTCCGGTCGGTATTGGAATTCGGCCCAAATGGGAATATTCCGATACGGGCCGTTCCCGTATTGGAATTCCAATACGGGCGTCATAATTATGCTAAGCGTACCCGCAACGATTAAGCACCAAGTCATGGTGTTGAATAACTAGGAAGGTTTTATTTCATTATAAATTGATACGAATTCGTGAAATAGTTAAAACAGTGAACCATTCAGTCACATTAACAATCCGTGTGCAACAACCCATCCGGGAACATAAGACTCCTTGCGTCGTCTAGCTTAGATGAATTTCTCAGTTTTCTAAGTCTATTTTTCGTTCTTAACTCCATGTCCCTTGGACCTCAGCATTGGAAAATAACGGCTGAAAGTGTTTTCGGTGAGTGGGCTGATTCGCGGAACTTAAGCTGAGGACTGGTTGCTAGAAACGGTAGTGGTCGCAGAACGCTGTGAGCAGACGAATTGTGTAAGTAAAACTATTTACTCGATGATTAGTTCGAAGTTTGCTGTAGAGTTGTACATTGTATGCAATCATAACAAACCCTTTCCGCTTGGTTTGAATTATAATTTTCCCCTGTTTGTTTGAGACGTTATTTAGGCAATTAACTTTTTTCCCATGACCAGAATAAATACGGCGAAGCCTAAACACTGGGGAATGATTATCGTGCATCAGAGTTTCCACTGGTAAATCTTTGCTGAAAGTTTTTTGGTTTTTTAGCAATAAAACTGCTTTTTCAGGAAAGACGTCTTGAATGAACAGTTTGGGTATTTTCAAATTAACAAAGTCAACCAAATTTGACGTTTTACCAATTTACTCCACCAGGAGACAATACACTGTTCACCAAATGTGGAATGCGGTCTTTACCAATGAATACATATTGGCCCTACTATCCCATATACCATGGCGGCATGCATACATGCATATAGGGAACAATGATAAATATTAGACGCCATGATTAAAAGACGTGTTTTGGAGAGACAAAGCAAGTAAAAAACGTTCTTGGTGGCCTTTAGCCCAAATAAACAAATACATACGCTGACGCTGATGGTCTGCATGAACACCGGCACACTTAGCTTAAATGTTTTTGTTTGTTTTGTTACAAAGGACCTTATGCGCAAGTCTGCGTATGTATTCCTGTATACACAAACTGCAGATTTTATCTAAGGAGGAGTAGATGTTTTCTAAAAGAAGCGAGACTGTAGAATTTGATTTTTTTTATTTCATACGAGTCTGCGTCTCGTGTCTTTTCAGCAGAAAGGGAAAATACGCTTAAAGCAAATCAGGGGCATATCAATAACATGACCAAATTATTTTTTCTACAAATTGCTTACATGAAATCTCAAAAATGGTACAACAGTTTCTTAAAATACCTTTCCTGTTTCGCAATTAAGCGGTTTTTGATTTTTTGATGGTCATCGAAATATCCTACCTTTGGTAGCCCCTCATGCAAAATATAGCAGTTTAAAACTAATTCCTAACGCCGTCATGCAGAGCACTCCATAAAGCATAGTACTTCAAAGTTTCACACTATCAGCCATTTTCGAAATATGACGATCTGAAGTCAGTCAAGTTTCGAAAATTTTCTAGGGTCCAAAATAACCTTAATACTAGTTTATTCACCTTAGCATTGATTCAATTGCAAAAAAATCTCCAAAACCAAAAGTCACGTGATTAAGTGCAGTTGTTCATTAAAATTTTCGCCTTTTCTGCTACAAAATCTGGCGCCAGGTAGATATTTCCGTTAGCTTATCTATCTCTGGTTATGCTCTACAACAAAACGTCTCAACATTTTCATCATGAAAAAATTTTACTCGCTTCACCTCATCACTCAAGTTCCAGAGAAATGTACCTGGGCGAATAGCAGAATATGCACACTTTTGTTGCCATGTAAAATTGAAACCTTTCGCCAACATGTGTGACAAATACATTTTCTTTTTGGATGAGGCATTCACGGAGTTTTTTGCGTATGAGCTTCTGTAGTCTTTAATCGACTTACAGCTTTGATAAAATCTGAGACGTGTGTGTTGTTCAGACATACATGTAATTCAGATAATTATGAACACCTAGTTTGCGGAATTGGAACAATGCATACATCGCTCAATTATTTTTATTTTTTTTCTCCAGTAACTGCGCTCTGTATAATTTATATGGTTAACAAGAGTCCCCGTCGCTAAGTACAAGATCCGTCGCTGACACTGGACTGACCAGATGAAGTGTTCCACCGTACTTGACGTAACATCCAATGTGTCGCTCTGATATTAGCTAGTAAATGCCGGAGCAGTCATCAGATCAATGAGAAATCCTGATAACGGTGTTACTAGCTTTATTTACCATGTATTTTGCACGAGATCATTAAATGTTGAACAGATTATAATGGCTTCGATAGACTAACTAAAACAGATAAAAATACCAGGCAAAACTTTTATCAGCACGTTATCTATTATGAACGCGTCAAAAGAGACTCAACTTGGTGGTAGAAACACAACACATACCGTTTCAAGGCTACGTTGAGTACTTTTTGCAATACGCGCAAAAATCCCCAAATTGTCAAAACAACGGACACTGTCGCTCTGTAGAGTTATGAGAGCCAGAAATCGACTTACGCTTGATCACGACTCAGACTCTTTGGACAAAACTTAAGATGGCTGATAGTCAAGAAACTTTCTACCCTGGCGGAACTGCACCCGATTATCAGGGCCTGTGTTTTCTTCTTTTAAAACCAGACCTAACGAAATTCACCGAAAACACACGGCGTCACCGTCAATTGAAGTTGAAATTTTCGCGCTTCGCAGACGCGGTTCTTCTTCGCAGTGGGAAATGAATGGAACGTGATGTCCTTCATCCCTGGATTTTTCAAGAGGTTTACCTTTTCGCGTGGGTCATTAGTACACCCCACCGCACAACAATAGAAATTTTTCGGTGTTATGGTAACAGGGAAGGCATTAAAATGTTTATTATACGAGTACGTTGAAACCCGTCCTCATTACATGGGTTCTGTAGAAGACGCTGTACGCTGTCTGGCCGGATAGTGAATTTGAATACGAATTTCAAAAATAATCTATTTTTCGTAGTTGAACTTTAAATTAGTCATCATGCGTTCAATACTGTAATCTGCAACCATTTTCAAGCACGACCTATTTGGAGAAGTCTGCTCTCGATGGAAATCTGGCTTTGGAGACTTGCTTATACTTCAGCGATCTATAGGTGTTACAATTCTATTCTGGTTTGTCCGCGACTTCCAACAATGAGCGACTATGATGACTCCAAGTTCGAAGAATTCAAAGATAGCAACAACCGATAAACCAAGAAACAGGCTAATGACGCCACCAAGCGCTGCAAGCAGGTCGGTCCTCTGAAAAAACGAAAAAATCACGTGTGCAAGCCTTTGTTTAGCAAATGCATGATATAGCTCCTCCCGGCTCCTTCACTCAGACGTTTAAAATTTGGGAAGTTTGACGCTTCACGCTGGCGTGTACAAATAATGTACTGTAAGGCTGTATTTTGCCCTGTTTAGCGGACTAGAAAACGAAAACAGAATCTGGACTTTTAATCTCATGAAACCGGTATCCTAATTTTCTCACTGTGATAGGACTTCATCATTTCTGTTACCAACAATATCATCAGAACTACATGTATCAGCTACTCAAGAAAACGTTCCAGCCTTTAATGGAGTTGAGCAACCTAAAACTTAAGGTCTCGAAAATGGCTCATGCGCCCAATGCCTGTGATTTCTAAGATGTCGGCTCATTCAGCAATAATTGAATACTTGAAGATCGTGCGTGGTAAGGTTCTTGAACCTCGAAAAGATTCGGTTAAGAAAAATCATTGAAAGCTAAGAGCGGCGAATATTTATATTTAATGTGCTAAAAACGGACAAAAGACGAGACCAGTTTAAAAGAAAGAATACGCAAGGAATGGCCGACTGCGGCTACAATAAAGATAAAGCTTTGGCTAATCTGCTTATATTTGAAAAAAGCATGATTATTTCGAATGTAGGCGGAGTGGTCCAAATTTTTTACCATATACGCTAAGAAATTTGAGAGCTACGTACCGAGAAACCGTCCACTTGATAAATATGTTCATAATTGAGCTGATCGAAGAATACTTCCACCTTCAATAAATTGTCACTACAACACAAAAGCAAACGACAGTGCATTACATCGCGACACTCGAAATACTAAAAACTAACGAGAAACCATTTGATTTTTTCGAATTTGATCGACTTAATCAGTCTACTTATAATGTTTTTAAAAAGTGATCAAATTTAGAATTTTATGCACATGTTTATGGGCTCATTTTTTTCGGTCATTACAAGACAACAATTATAGGTTCAGTTTGCACTTGATCGCGATCAAAAAGACACAATGGGTTTTATGACCCAAGACGCATTTTGGGGTTATCGTGTGACGGGTTGGATTTCTTGAAGCTAATTGTGCTTTACAAGAATTATAAAATAGCTGTGTTTTTGTGATATTATTAGAAATGTTCAATTCTAGCCATTGGCTTTCAACCATTCAGTAGAATTTAATGAAACTGATGTCAATCGCATCGTCAATTCAAATATTACTTGCGGCATTGGATTTTAGCTCTGCTATCATATCGTTAGCTTCTGGTGTTAATCCGACATAGAGATGGTCATTTTTTGAAAACTTGCCGGAAATACGTCAAAGCCGTACGGCAGCCAGTGTTTCACTACTTTTTTGGAAAATTGTGTCGAATACCTTAAAAATGTGGCGTCAGAGAGCATTGGCTTTTGCAAAAGAAGGCCTTTCAAAGAGTCGACGCCGTTGCAAGTTCAAACAACGATAATTTCTAATATTACATAAAAGTGAGTGACTCTTTCTCAGATAGCGAGACACGCCAAGAACATCATGATACCAACACCAAAAGTCTTTAAAAATCTTAATTATATATTTGCATGCTCCTGTACAGCAGGAACTAAACGACAATGGTATTTTAAAATAATCTGCGCGAAACAAAGTGCAGTTGTATTTATTGACAATTTGTAAATGTGAAAAAAGAAACTACGCAGAAAGATGACCTTTGCACTTATGACGTACTTCGCAGTCTCACATTTCCCGCATAATGCAGTATTATTCCCCAGCACTACCTTACGATACTTACTGGACACGGTTCAGTGATTTGCGGAGGATCATCTTCGCCCCAAAACTCGTTTTTAAAAACATTTGGCAATTTTCAACCTACTTCATATTCATATCGTCGCTAAATGATGTGTTTCTAACTCTTTTGGCCAATTAATCACGCATATAGATACTGCAAGTTATACTTTAAGTTATAAACCTTGCCATCGTTTTATTAACTCCATTGGTTATCATTTCGACGTGTGCTCCTTCTGCTGCAAGACTAGAGTACAGTGTGACCTGCAACGAGACGAGAGATGCATAGAATTTTTGCTATCAATTCTGTGAAGTATGTCCTAACTTTTGCTTTCACTTCAACAGCATCCATTTTGTGTAGACAAACCCATGAGTTATCGCTGTGAATAACACGCGAAGCACGGGATCACACTAGGTCTTTAACGGAATTCTTCAGTCAACCAAAGTCCAACTTGGAGCCTGTTTCGTGAAAATTTAATTTATAGCCAAAAGTAGAATTGTCTTTTGGGTTCGGCATGCTACATATTTATGTCTTTTGGCTTCAAGTTTGGCCTGATTAAAATGAACACAATAAGACATCTGTAGACTGATCTATAGCCAAAACTCCAAAGACAATACGCTTTTTGAGAAATAGCACCCAGCTGACGGTCGCGCTACGAAATGTTCACTAGCGTGCGAAAAGGTCTATAGTTCAACTGGGTAGAGTTCAAAAGCAATCTCGCTGCGAGAACAATGAAGCAAAAGTCAGGTTTTGTCACTGAAAATTCAGGGTGATATTTCGCGATATCTTTCCTTTCTTGCGAGACCCTAACGTTATTAAACTCAGTTATTTGCACTGACATTTTAGCGCTATCGCCATATTTCGCAGGGTATCGATTACGTAAACTGGCGGATTAAGACTACTGTGCGGTGCCTATACGCCGATTTAAAATTGGAAAGGTGGTGTACTGCGTCTACGACCGTCTACGCACCACTGCCTGTTGCGGGGATGGGGAGATCACTCAAAGGTCTCTGCGAGATCTGCACATTGTACTGATTACTGATTGAAACAAAGAGTTTAGGGTTTAAAGCGGCTATGGACCCGTCTTCCATCACGGAAAAGAACTTTTGATTCAGACTATTTATATAACCATTTACGAAATTAGTCTCAAATTATTCCTTAGCGCTTTTTATTTCTTCAGAGCAAGCTCATAAAATTCCAGTTCATGGCGTCTAAAGAAATAACGAACGGTCAGTGCTTCAGTAACCTTTTTAAGCTAATCAATGACAAATACAATTTCATAACGGTGAGCGCCCTAAATCAAACCTAAACATTGCATTGTGGCAGAATGCACTGGTTTAATGCTGCTTTAAATGAAGTCGTCTGCATGGAATTAGCATTTGATTACGTTATGTGAAAGCCTAAAGGGCACTTCCACGATGTTTTTTCTCTTCAGAATGTAAATTATTTGCCCTCATTGACACCCAGCATTAGAAAAAACCTGTTGCACATGGGCTTGTAAACAATAAACATGCATCTAAATGTATAACTTCGCTTGCAACTATATTTGATGACCTTTTAACATCTTCCCACAGCTATAAAGGAAATTTGGATACTAACAAGTCTCACCGAATTACATTTTCAGCAATTTTTTTGGTTTTAGTGACGAAACTGTGTCTCGGTCTTCGACAGAGCGAGCAGAAAGTAAATCTCACCTGGTGATTTTTGGACGGCCACTGGGCAAGACTAACCTTCTCAGGGTAAAATATCTCACTGTAATGGAAAAGAATCCATGTTAAAGACGTGCTTGCTATCACTTGATCAAAGACAACAGTTTGCATTTTTAAACCACTTAGAGTATTGGTACAAAAAACTGATAATTATGAGGTGACGTAAAACGGCCCAACAATCTCGCAGCTCACGTCTAAACATTCTTAATTGGTTGCGCAAACACATGCGCAACATGTACCATTCTCTATACAGTCTACTCACACGCAGGGTATAGGACAGTAGTCACAATTTAACTCGCCGTGCTTGAACTTGTACTCAACATCCTCCAGGCAAGCAACTGAAACAAGAAGAAGGTCTTACTATATCCAGTGTAGTTGACCTCGTTCGCGTTAAACGGCGATCACGTGACAATAAAATGAGATACTGCATCGGCTGACAAATTTTGTAAGTATGGTGTCATCAATAGGATTCTTAGGAGAAAAGGTTAATAACTTGCAGCTTCTAAGCTTAAAAGCTTTGCTGAGATAGAAAAGAGATCTTCTTGCCAAGCCAAATCACATGACCGGTCCTTAATTGTACACCAAGTTACTGCTGAATATAAATGTAAAAGAATCTGATAAATTCTGAGAAACTAGACTGACAAAATAATCTTCTTACATCAACAGGAGAATGTTTGTGAGTGGCACGGGCTGGCCAACCCTAATTTCCTAAACGGAATCGTTCGAAAACGGTTATTTTAGGGCAGCGAACGAGTTTGTGTCCGAAAGGACACTCCAGATCGTCTTTCAGGAAAAAATGTCGGACTTATTCGGAATTTTGTATTGTACTCAAAGCGCCCTCATCCAGCTTGTAGATTTAAGTTATGAGAGGGAGAATTCGTGTTTTTGATTCTTTTCTTGGTCATGTTAGGTAAGGAGGAGATGGTATTCCTTAAATCAATATAAATGTTGATGACTAACCATTGTACTCGAATGAGATGCTTCACAGTTAATAAACCGAAAAGTGTTTACAGTGACTTCCATTATTACCGTGGTTATTTTAAATTTATTTTCGGTAAATATCCAATTTCTGTCAGACGTATGTCCTTAGGAAGCTAAAGTCATGCTAACTGGTAAAGGCGTTCAAACTCACTCTTTGAATCACTAGTGCATGCATTAACAACTCCGCCGTGGTGCCCTCTGTCCACGTGAATTTCAGTGAAGTAGGTGGCGTTAAAAGGAAGCTCCGAGTCTGCGCAGTAGCACTTCTCGATGACCTTGGCTTGAAGACATGTTTTGAGGCAAGCCTAAAAGTTGTTTGGACTGACATTTGCAAATTTTTCTCTGAGTGCTAGACAAGCTTATAGGTTCAAGGTCTGCACGAGCGTTCTCATTAACACAGTTCTTTTTGGACGAGGTGTAGTTCTTTTCTCATCTTCCTTAATTCAGTTCATATTGAGTTCATTCCTCGTTATTCCCTTCGACCAGATTGCAATAGAAATTCCTGATCCTTAAGCAGAGTTCTTTTGTCACACACCTCACCAAAGAATATTTATACCGGCAAAAATATGAGATGATATTAATGCTTAAATTTACCTCAAATTTGTGAGCTTAACAATAGGACTCATTTAGCACACCTTAGCTACCAGGATCCCCGACTCTTGCTTATTTTGTGCCTGAGTGTACATGTAGCTTCGAACAAAATCTGGCGTGTTGCAGAAACACAGTGACAACCTCCGACTATGTTCATGACATTCTTAAACGATTTTCTGTAGTGTCTTTAAGAAAAATTCGTACAAATTTACGTGTATCTAAACATCATTGTTTGTGAGTCTCAAATTTTTATGAATAACCCCCACTCTAGCCGTGGAGTCAATAAACCGGAAGTACCTCGGTATCATTATTATAAGGGACAAAACAGCGTCCCTCATGAGAAACGAAATGAGTTTAAATAGTAAAAGAACTGAGCTATTACGAACCGAACTAGTGCTGAAATTGGTGCAGGTCGTAAGAGAATAATTGACCTATTGCCAGGACTGTGAGTGACGGCTTAAGTGACCAATCAGAACGCAGCATTCATGACTCACCTTCGTTTCCAATCCGCCATTTTGGCCGACAAAAAACACGTTGCCGGGTAAAATTTATTGTTTGTTTGTCGACATTTTGCAAGGGGGCAGAACTTGCGATGGGACAATTACGTCAATGAGCTAATGCATGTGGGAAGCACGTAACGAGATCAGACGTTCCGACCGTCATTGTCCACCATGAATGGAAGAAATAGAGTAAAGAACACCATGAAAAAGAATAGAGGTACATGAAAATGGCGTTCATTCGTGACAATAATATTAACGACGATTATGATAATTATTTTAGTAAAACACATCACTCTTTTGCCAGTGGGATGGGTATCTTGTAAATCAAGGGCCGACAGATAGGCCTAAAGTATTTTATTTCTCACTTTCCTATTGTCTGGACTGCTTTTATTGAAAATATTACGCCGAAATGCTTCTAAAATTAATTTTAATTGACGAGTTATTTCCAAAACGATCGCTTCCTTTCCGTCCATGTGAATATTGTCAGTACTTCCGGAGAACACGTGGAATCACTTACGTCTTTGGTGTAGTTGACGTCATACATGAAGGAATATATGGAGTGACTATGTGCTTCTTCACGCGTGTAGTTAACACATTCGTCCTCAAATGGATAGGCCAGACGGTCAATCCTCATCTGCAGCACATAGGAACAATTTTCAAGTTATTCTTTGCACTGAAAACCAGGTTTCGCATGAACGCGTTAAGGAACACCACGTTACGAATTAGCGGAGTTCGATTCAATAAATAGAGTTAACTGGTCCTGGAGACACAGTGAGACAAGAACGAACTTAATAAGGCCATGCATGTATGCATTGTGTGGCATTAGATTTAGCAGAATGTCGGTGAGGTGGTAATATCGAATATTGTGGATGGTCGTCATAAAGTTTTGTCAATTGTAAATCAAACTTTTTGGATTTCCTTACTGTGCAGGCCACCGTCCTCAACCCTGACGCCTACCCAGGCGGACCCCTGCTTTACATATAAATACCCAGTTCAAATAGAGTTTGAGTGTGAACGTGTAGTTGTTCACTTTTTCACTTTCAGGGCTGCGGGTCAACATAAAAGCTCAGGTAAAGCCACTGTCTTTCGCATTTTTGGTAGAGCACGTGGTTGTACGTTTACGTACGAGTCTGGCGGCTATGGAAGTCAAATATCCCGGTGGTGCGAAGGTGCCCATGTCGTCTGGGAATGGCATGGTGTTGGCCTTGTGTAGGACAATCCGTGCCCCTGCCGCTTCGGATAATTTGTCTATATACTCGTCTTGTTCCAAATTCAGCTCCAGTTTGAGTCCTGTTGGACAAAATATTTGTCTACGTCAGTAGGTACTATACGATGGGCTGTCAGAGCTCAAACTTGTGTGTGTAAGATTGTAAGCTGAAAAGTGGTATGCAAAACAAACAGGTCCGAAATTACTTTACATGAAATGGGAATACCGTTTGCAGACTTTGCTACACCAAGAATAGGTTAGGCAAGGTGCTTTACCCAGTGTGGTCTTTTAGGACATCAAAGAATTTCTGTCGACAGCAAGATGCTGATATTGGGATTTAAACGCCCACCACTCCTTACCACCTTTGAAAACCATTCTTGTTCACTACATGACAAGCCCATGGGCCGAATGGCATTCACTGCTTTGCGCCAATGGGATGATTCAGCCCCAAGATAGGAACTAGCAACTTCAGTCTGACTTAATTAACAGCTCAGGTCGATGTACAATGGTGTCGTTACTGAGAACAACCTCAAATGCCGAGGACTATAAGTGCGTTTGCATTTATCGCAGAATCTGATTCAGTCGTGTTATAAATATTACCGTATGCAGACCCTGCCTGTGAGTTGAAGTGAACCCCGTCTCTGTTATCGTAACCATGGTTAAAGGTGTAACAGTTACCATGGTGAGAACTCCAAAATGAATGAAAGTCACTGGAAATATTAGTATGGAACCAGTTGTACGAACAAATGGAATGACAGTTTACATGAAGTGGAATTATTATTAATACCTTTCTGTCTGGAGTGTCGAAGATTTCCCCAAAAAAGCGCATTGCTGAAAAAGCATGTATTTCAGTGGAACATTTCATTGGTGTCACTCTCTACCTGTTAATGCCTCAGGTACATATGGTAAATGGATCTACATGTAGAGTTGGGACACCTTAGATCAGGAGTCAAGTCAATGAACTGTTACCAATTGTATGTTAAGTTAGGGCTCTTACTGATATCGTACATGTACTGCACTCAAGTTGTCCCTCTCTCAGTTGTGACGTCATTTCTAGGCTTAGGAATAACTAACAGTCGTGCGCATCCCGAAACCAGAAGGCCATTATAAGCGCCGACCTTAATATGCGCTCAAGCAATAACCAAGTACACAGTATACCCTCTATAATGATCAGTGTTCTAACTGCTAAGTCACGACTATGAATTAAAAAAGAGGGCAATAGTAGATTTTGATCGTGACGTGCCACAATGGGCACCTCAATCATTTATGACACAAGCTTACCTGATTAGACACTGTTCACCTTGATACGTGCAATGAAGAAGTAATTGCTCCCTCTGGTGGCCCATGTGGGCTTTTTCTGTGTCGTTGATGTCCGCCATTAGACGGAGAAAGGCCATTCTGGTATTGTGAGTTTCGGTCCCTCTCTGCAACGGTAAACCAGTTGAAATCGTTTAAAGGTGATATAGGTTTCAGACAATTGAAAAATATGAGAGAGATGTCGAAGAGGCATCACAGCCTCAATGTTAAACTATTAAATATGTCCTCTTTTACGGCCCTGAGAAATATGCTCAAGCAACAAGTGAGAATACGCGCAGATAATCCGGTGATACATTCCACAGTCAGACCATACATGTACATAAATCTCAGTCGAAATACAAAGTTGCTCTGAACGCTGTTTATCGGGTCTGTTGTTGTCATCTCTATCCTAGTTTTTTCAATCAAATTCCGCTCAAAATGGTCCGATTCGTCCAAAATGTCGGACTATGACGCAACATTAGCTGAGTCAACCATGGGCAAATATTGGCGATAAATGTCTCATTCGTTTTGAGTGTGTCGACGAATGTTTTATGGACAAAAATAGTAGGTATGATTTTTTTGAGAATCGAGTCGATGGTGTTGTATTTTTGGTTACTCCCTTTTTCCAAAAAGAAAAGCCGACTCAGACGATCGAAAATGATGCGTGATTTACATGTATTACTGATAGGTCGGCAAATCAAAAACATTACTCATCTCGGTGCAGTACATTGTATTTCAAAAACAGTCCTTGGTTGAAATTGATGCAGCCAGCAGTTCATTTCGTTTTTTTCTCGGTGGGCTCAGGTCTCAACGTGAGACATGTTTTGTTGGTCAACAGAACTGAATGATTTGTAAGAGTGACATAGGACCGTAATTTAATACTGGCAACGTCTGACGTCACAGAATTCAAGACTGACCAGAAATACACTTCATTCACCACTTGAGGAAAGGACTTTGGTTTTTATCATGGTAGAGACCGGACTTTGGTTTTTATCATGGTAGAGACCGGACTTTGGTTTTTATCATGGTATTGTCCAATTCCGAACGCTGAGGCTAGTTGGGGATGTTTATGTGCGTAAGTAGATATGGCCGACAACCTGTGAATTTACAAGTACATGTAGATCAGTCGTATTTCTACAAAATCCGTCAACTCTTGTTAATTATAACGCTAGTATCCGTTCAAAGACCATTCCAAGAAATACACGTACCAAACCTTGACCCCATCAATGTATGTCTGCTGCTGAACTGTGATGACATCAGTTGCCACTGTCTTAAATCAATGCAAAAATACCCGTATATGTTTCCGATTCAAGAACTTGAAAGAAATAGTGAAACATGTACACATAAAAAATTCGGCAAAAACTTTAAATCGGGCTTATTTGAACACAAACTTCCACCTGCATGAAACCATTTTCGGGAGCATTTTCCAGTCAAGTGCATTGTCTACTGTATAAATAATGTACATGCATAATTTCCGTGCCATTCTGCAAAGGGAACACGGAAGTCATTGCTGGGTAGCCACATGGAGTAGAGGGACTCCCCGGGCAGAACAAGTGACACGAGAAAGGATTACTTATTGAAATACATGTACACGTATTGAATATTACCGTGTGATCCTTCTCTGAGGAGTACCTGATAGGATTGAGGTTACATATTGTGACTGCAGGGAACTCCAGTTGCATCGCAGATTTATATTTGAGATTGACGTTAATGGGATGTTTGAAGAACTTGTCAAATGCCTCGTACCCTTGTTCCAAGGTAAATGCTGGAAGAGAACAGACCATGTTTGCACACCTGTCGTCGTAACATAGTGTGAGAGTAGAAGGAAAGCACTGTTGCTGAAATCAGAACAGTATATTAGTCAGGTCAGCCAAACCTTGCCTCTGCAGTTCGAACAAATTGGCAATACTTAAAACACTAACAGAAATGAACCAATAGGGCTTATATTTAAGTGAGCACTAATACTAATTTAAGAATTTACACTTACGTTAAAACTCTTGATTCCCAGCAGGAGAACGCTGAAGGAAGCCGATTGTCTATAATTATTCCCAATCTTGAAAGTTGTTGATTTGGTAACTAGACGTCATAGGACAAAAGCAGTTTTTACGGGTAAAAGGTGGTCTGGTGCAGTTTGCGGTGCACCAGCTGTGCTTAGACCACACGGTTCGGTCCATTCCATTGATCGCTTAATCATAACCACGTGACGCCTCACAAGCGTTGCTCATGGGCGAAATTGTCCTGACATTTTTCTCAGGAAATTGGAAAGACTATTAAACCTAGATCACCTGTCGATTTCGTCCAAACAAGTTAATAATTATGTGTCGTTCAATCAGATTGATGGGAAGTCGTTGGAAAGCAAAGCAAACCTCCAGTAAATTTTGAGGGGTGTCGGCTTCCCTGCTACATTTTAAAAACAGCTTGGGCCTACTTTGTATAATGTGGTGTTTCGATGCAAAATTCATCCCCAGTGTCCAGTAATTACCTAACTAATCAGCCAAAAGACAAGCCTATCTACACAAAGATGAGAGTCGCTTTCTTAGTTAACAAGTGTCTGAAAACATTTGCTTTCTTTGTTTTTGGTGGAGCTTTTTCTTCATGCATCCGCGCATCCTTTTTCGTTTTTAGTTTTTACTATAGAAAATAAACAATTAAATAATGAAACAACAACATATATACTTTCACAGCCACACGTACACACACACACATACACACACACACACACACACACACACAAACACATCCTCGCACGCACACCCACGCGCGCGCGTATTTATCGCTGCGTAGACACCGCCTATGTTAACAGCTGTTGCGGACACAGAGCTTTCCAGTAATACCAGAGCGTTGTAGTTGCCATGGCTAATTGCCATGGTAAGAGACGAAATATTACAGAGAAGACATGCCTTCCTGAAAACTAAACAGTTGTATCTGAATGAATACCCGTGTTGTGGACACACATTTTGCTGTGTGAACACCGCGCCAACAAGGAAGGTTCAAACGACGCACCCCAAGTCTGCGCGTGTGTACAGTGAGCTTCCGTGACTAAGAATATCGAAACCAACTCGAGGAAAGATACTAAATTTATTGAGTGGGAAAACTTTGAAATTGTAAAATCGAAAATGGCCCACATTGGCACTGCCAGGGAAAGTTGCACAGACAACACACTCCACTTATAGTGTTTGGTAACTTGAACAAGCTTACATGGATCTCTTGGCATGCGTGCACAGTAACATAACAGACACGAAGACATTCCAAGGCTAGGGAAAAGGGGAGGTTGAGCATTTCTGAGGATAACCGATTCCTAACAAACCTCGCATTGTTTTTTGATGTTTTTTATAATTCATTTAGTCCATTAGGTGTGTAAGGTCAGTTGATATAATTTGTATTATAGCAGTTTTTCTTTTCTAGAAATTGATATTATCTCTTGTGAATATGGTAGGTTGTATTCTCTGCGAATGAATATTTGAGTGATCGATTGATACAGCTTTGTTTCAAATAAAATGTTTACAAAAGATATCATGCAAATATCAAAATTTTCACTGCCTTTGTAGGCTTGTTAGGTCAAGAGATGTTTACACACACTGTACGATCATCTAATAAATCTTCAATTGCACTGTGTGTACTCAAACTGTAATAGACTGGTTTGTGTTGGTGAATGTTTAAACAAACGTTGGCAACGGTGAACGCGCTGAGAGTTTGATTTATGTAGAGGGAATTAAAGCTACATTTCGCTATGTTCAGTTAGCTAAAAATTCGAAATTCGGCACCAAATTATTTGTGATAAGATAATAGTATACAGTTATGTAATTGCCAACTAAAGTCGCATATACATTGTAAGTACTGCAAAATGCACCATCTTAGGGTTATCCAACCTCTTCATTGGCTGAAGATTTCTTGAAAGTTACCTATATGAAGCACTGAAAGTCGTCAGAGACAAGTTCATTGTACCTGTCAGGTTAAGACGTCCATTTTTCTAGAGAGATGACGTTTTTGTTGTACATGTAGTTATTAGAATACACGCGCACAATGCCATTCGGTTGCATTGTAAGTCATTAGCGAACGAATTAGAAAACAACAGACTAGTTTGAAGAGTAGAAAAAGTTTGACAGAGTCCCCTAAATAATACACTGTATTCGAAGAAAAGATGTGGCTTGCGCGGAAACTCCACAGGCAAGCTTTACTCAGTGATAACGCCGTATGGACAAGTGTGGAAACTGGCGGAAATTCTATCAAATAAGCGTGAGCTTACTTGTCTAAGCGTGTGATGTCCTGACGTTTAAAATGCAGGCAAAGAACCTGCTAATTTTGACGAAAGGACAAATTGTTGACTTGAAAGCACTATATGTGATGTCATAGCCCGCAATGAGATTACGTGGAAATAGAGAGCTTCAGCCACAGGTGTCGTTAAACGCGAACTCGTGAGGTGGACATTCTTTGCTTACCACGTCACAATGTTGACCTACTTTTTTGCGCACGGACTTGTCACAAGCACGGCAACACCGTGGAGTGTACAGGTCCAAATTGTCAGAACGTCCCAAATTGTCACAACTTGAATATGTGAAAATTTAGGTCAGAATTATCAGCCAAATTGTTACAACATTCTAGTGTAGGTCACTTTAGGCATGTACATTAGTGCAGTCGCAAATTGTCAAATCGACCAAAATTTTCCAATAACGTAAGGTGCGCCGAGGAATATTTTGGCTCTACAATTTGGTTGTTCTGCCAAAAAAGGGCACGCTCAATTTATTAAAAGATAAAAAAACTAGTTAGATTAAAACTGATATATATACCTGATGTGCGGTAGCGGTTCACAAGCACATGTATTCGCAAAGAATCTCCAGATTCAGGCCTACACGTGCATAGACCGTCAAAGCCGGCTTGTAGAGAATTTTCTCACATGATCACTTTTAACACGGGCGCGCACCGTTACCGCAGAACGCAAAAGCTCTTATCACGCACACGGCACCTTCTCTATAGAACTAAATATCCGACCACAGATGGCACTTTTACCAAGGACAACTTCAAATGCAAGTGACCGAAGTGCGCGACCCAGTTTCTACAGGGAAACGTGCTATGACGATCAATTACCTTTGCTCCATTCGTCCGTGGTATGAGCGCCAGTGTGTCTGTGGTTGGGGTTCTATGCCCGGTTGCACGAAACAGTCCCGAATTAGGATTCAACTAAGTTCTCTAAATCTATTGCATGCCTGTGGTCTTGTAAAAACACTGATTGTCCTTTCTTATGTTATTTGAGTCCCATGACAAAGTCAATTTTGGGCTTGATACAAGTCGAGAGTAAAGTCCTCGTTGAATTCTAAATGTTATTGGAACTAAGCTGGGATCTTTTCATGCAACGCTCCTAATTTAAGGACTAAATCCCTAATTATAATGACTCAAGTAAAGGCTCAGCTTTTAGTTATATTATTGGAAAATATTACTTAGTCAAAGAGGAGCTCATAATAAAGATAAAATGGAACATCTGTATGTAAAGAATGAATCAAACACGCAAAAGATTTAGGGATCTCAGTTGAGTCCCTATTCGGGACTGTTTGATTTGTTTGCCTCCTGTGGTAAGGGTCGGTTTCCATCCCTGAACTATCTTGCATTGCCACAGTGTATACACATGTACTATCGTAGACAACCTAGATTGTTAAGCATTGTCCTGACTTAGTTTAGTATTCGATCAAGAATAAACGAAAGACAAACTTCTAGAGCAACATGACACCTCACGGGCAGCGCGTTCCGCAAGGCAAGTTAGAGGGGGGATACCTGCGACATACAAGTGACGTGAGAGAGAGAAAACTCATTTTTATTGCAAGAATATACATATGAATAATCGTATAAAAACGAAATTTTCTCCCAATCAGCTAGTATTAAATACCCCCTAATTGCAGAGTTGTTAGCGTCTTGCATGGGTGATAATATTTATGCTTGTTGGCAGAAGTCGCTTAGTGTGGGTGTCACGTGATTTGCTGGTGTTTTGTTATCGTTTTCGTCTGACGATGGCAAGAGGATGCCGAACATTTTGGCGCTTAGGTTTGTTATCATGACTAGGTGGTCTTTTGGACATTTGCAAGCCGTTAGAATAAATCCATAATTCTGAGCTGTACAAAACTAAGCAGAATATATACTGTAGATACACTTTACTAGTATTCTCAAAAAGAAACCTTGACACGGATTCTTTAAAAATTTGCATGTGGGAGATTGCAATTGCAATCTCTTCAATTGTTCGTTAGACAAAATCATCAATACAAAACTTAGGAAAGACACGAATATTACAAAACATAAGAGCAGTGTAATTTAACTCCATTTGTATATTTTACGACATCCGTCTTTCGATAAATGCGAGAAATTTGGTCTCACGCTCCACACAACTATCTGTGAAAAATAATTAAATCTAAATGGAGAAAAAGTGCAAACTCTCTGAGAATAAGTCCATAACTGCTACTGTAGATACTAAGTATTTGAAGTATTTTGTAGACCGTGATGCGTTTTAGAAAAGGTTTTACACATATTTTCACCGAAACACATTGGCGTGGACACGCTACCTAAACGCCGGCGTGTAATTATTTAGGTAAATTAATGTTGCAATATTCAGTCTGTTTTGGTGACTCGACGGCGCGACAACAGACACATGCAAAGACCATAACTGAAATATGATTTTTTCTCTAACTTTAAAATTCACGTACTTTGGCTTTACGAGTAAAAAACGTTTTGCTTGGGCTACGTTCAAGTAAGAGTAACACACTCACCTGTGCCTGTCAGGGTGACAAGAATCCAGAAAGCACGCGAAACTTTGTTGTCTGCACGCGCAATGTTTGGTACACCATTCGTGCAGGTGTCCAGTGACCAATATTTTAACTTTTCGAACGCCTTCTGAGACTCCTTGTTGGCTCCTAAATGTTTCACACAATCAACGTCTTTTTTCAGTTCGTCTTCCCCAAACCACGCTACAGTTTTCTGTTCCATAATTACATGTAGACTTTGGATTAATTTTCAGTGTATGGGTAACGTCAACAAGACCAAGGATGTCGGAATACGGGGATTTTTTGTCAATTGCCAAACCTCTTTAATGACTGGTGCGGCTAAAATTAACGGTTTCGGCTTGTTTAGTGATCAGTCGACTCCTATAGTCCTGAAACTGGCTGAATCGGTGAACTAGTTGATGAGCAACTCGGGTTTCATTGTTAGACGTAAATACCGCTTCATCACTATTTATCGATATTTGATCATGCCTCAGACCATTTGTATTGGTATAAGCTCACACCAGTCTGCAAAAACGCATTGATGAAAATCGTTGGTTTTGAATTTGAAACCTCTTCTATATTCTTCAATAAACTCCAGCACCAACGAAGTCTGCGGGAATGAAATTATTGACATTTTGTGTTTTATCGATAATTCATTTATGTCAGTCTCAAGAATTGATTCGATTTTTTACGTTTGTGCTTTCAAAACATACCTTGCTGTTATCGATTTTGGCATGCTTCCAATATCCAAATAGGTGGAAGAAGAGATTTTATCCAAATTACACTGAGAAACGTTTTGCGTTTGCTAACGACCTTTTGGATAAACGTAAATACCATTATTCATGTTCGTTTATTGAAAACGTTTTTTAAGGGTATAAAATGATTTTAATAACAAGATATAGGAAACGAGGCCATTAAAGGCGTTATCCTGCTTCTACTGTTTACTATATTGATGGCAGAATCAGTTTTAAAACCTTCTATGGATATCGCGTACTAATTGTTCGATCTCAACAACCCAGTTTAAATTGTAGGTTTTAATTTTGATAAAGAAGCTTGGAGGAAGTGCTCTTACTTGAATTTGTACCACAGTGGTGGACCGAGATTTAATCCATTTAAAACATGACAGAGGGCATTTCACTCACTACCCAACAGATGTCGCGCCAGTACCGTTCCACAGCTAACTAAGGCGCGAAGATTTAAGACCGCCGGTAAACCACGATCTTCTTTAGAAGGAGAGTGCAGTTGTGATCTCGCAACGTAACTGTCATGTAGGTCCGGCTGACGGATTCATAATCAGCCATGTACGTGGACCTGGACGAATAGCAATATACGTCGGTACAATCTCGATTTGTGCTTTTTGTTCTCCTTACGATTATATTTCCGTTGACAACATACTGAGAAATCACGAAAATTCGATAATAGTTCGTGTGCGCCTTGCCTGTGACTTGCTTTGCCGGCTCAGTCATCAAGAATCTTAGATTGGATGTTCGCGGTATTGATTTTATTCCCAACGTGCGTACATATAGGTTGCGAATTCAACGATAACAGCTAACAGCGGCATCGTATGTCATATTGCAGCCAATACTTTACAGGTAAGCAGGAACTATTAATGTCTCAGAAAGTACCATTTTAGCTGCCACGTTTTAATCCAATAATGAAGCAGTAATCAATATACTATGCATCAATTAACTTCTGTGTATATGTATGGTGTGAAGCTGATTCTTATTACTTTATTAACAACGGGTAACAGTAAATAATCCACAGTTATCTATCAGGTTTTGTATGCACACCAAAAACAGAATGTCAGGGCTCAAATAATGCGTCCATGGAAAATGTTTAACCTTCAGCATAAAAGAAAACTGATGCTTCACTTCTGGCCTCAAATCGCGACAGTTTGGTTGGAATTTCGAAACATTAACCGTCGTAACTTTTCGTTGGGTCACATTGGGGTTTCTCGAGTTCCACGAAATTGTAGTAATCATCAGCAATAGTTTACACAGTTGTATGAAGCACAAACTGTTGTTTTCGTGGACACAAGGAAATTTCTTTTGCAATAATACTGGAAAACGAACTGCTTCGACCATTTTCCTAAACACTAAATGGTGGACAACGTTCTGTGCCCATTTATGGGGTTCTGAAATTCTTTGCTACCATCGTGCCGTCAAATTGACGCTGTCTAACGTCTCAAAAGTCTGTGAATGAAACGAAAAATTAGCTCTCGTTCCAGTGTCAACTCGGCGAGTTAAGAGTTTAAAAAATAGGTCAAGCGAAAGACGCACGTTTCTTTTTTCACAACGCTTAAGAGTTATACATGTATGTAGATTGTTTGCTATTGCTTTAAAGGAGAATGACACCCTATTTAAATAGTCTTTTTACCGTCTTAATCGGTCCATATCCACATCGCCTCTTATACGGCCAACCTCACCTTGCCGAAAGGTGTCGCGTTAACCTGTGAGGAAGGTGAGAAACGACGCAGCGACGTCAGTGGTTCATCTGCAGAGTTAATGCCGCATTATTGCGGTGCATCGTTCCCGCTTGTAAGAACTATGAAGCTGCGAAGAAAGCTGGTATATCGTTTTTTCGACTTAGGAAGCGGCTCACGGCAGTGAAGAATGAAAAGTACGCTGTTAATAGCACGTATGAGGCCGTGAAACATCTCCGTGTCTGTGGACGGCATTTCGTCGACAGTAATTTCTCTGACGAATTCCGGCTTACCAAAGAAATATCCATACGTTCCGTTGCTTGTGCATGCATGCTCATGGCGCCTCTCTAGTATTTCCCTATCAGTGTATTCCGGTTCAAGCTGATAGCCTGTGAAACCTAACAATCCGACCCGTGAAGTCTTCGTCGGATGAGCTCTTGACTAAGTCGGGATTGGGCCTGGCGAGTTGCCATGTAGGTGTTTATTATTCTGCTTTCTGTTTCAAAATGAATTATTTTCATTCTACGCAATGCTTATATAAAACTAAAACAAAGTTCGTCTCATTGAATACAATTTGTAATGCCTTTGGAGTATTCGTAAGACAGTGGTGCAAATGTTTTGAGAAGCCAGCAATGAATAAATCACTGCGGAGTCACCGGCTTTAGATGAAATAAAGGTAATTGACCGGGCACAGAGGCCTTGTGAGCGCATGCTAATTCAGGATTTGCTGACAGAAAGCTGCTGTGAAACAATAACTCGATTTTATATGCTATGGTCATACATGTATGTTAGGGGAATCTTTATTTAGATATAGAAATACATTATTCAAACCATTGTTACTGTTAACCTTTGTCCTGGCGGTTCTGTGGAAGGGGACATCTGACTTCGCAGCCCCCGACAAGTAAGTAGATTTTCAGTTTCGTGGCTAACTCATCTAAAGAAATACGTGAATATTATTTCTTTGGCTCGTTATTATAGTCTCTTCGTGGCTGGAGGTTTAGTTTCCAACTGAAGCTGGTTTATGTTCGTGATGTCCAGTCCCGGCGGCCGCGATGGGCCTGATCAGGTTCCGACCAATGACGGGGAGTAACAAGCGTTTTGTGTGTTTAGAACTGAAAAAATCGCAAGTCTAAAAGTATGTTACCCCGTCTGTATTTCACGGAAGAATGATTCGAATTTATCACCAAACAGGCCCAAACTCCCGCGACCGACCATGGTAAATTGGCCTACCGAACTCTGTAGGCTACGGTACGTTCAAATACAGTACCTATATATCCGTAACAATGAAATAAAACAACACGTTTGTTCAAGAGCTTGATGTATTTGTGAGGGGTTTACATCCAATTTTGATGACTTATTGGTGTAAAAACGATGAATTCAAGCGATAAGTTGACACAGGTAAGCATGTTGTGAACTTCTGAACAGACTGCGTTCGAACCGATTACGTCATTGATTAATTTCAACATCTCCGTCTGCCGTTCAGTGTCAGGTAAAACAACTGAATTTGCTGTTATCGAGTGGAAGTACTCGATCTAAATTGATACAAAATAGGTTGTTTTTGGGTGGAATTCTCCTTAGACATCGTAATTGCATGTTATTTAAATATTTTTATACTGACATTATCGGCACCAACATAGCAGTTTTCGCCAACACCGTCATTCTGCCAACCGTGACTGGCTTGACCACTGCATTTTACAAAAATCACTACTTTCTCTGTCTGCTGTTCCATCTGCTGTATGACACCAACGCCACATTTTGGCTGAGAGGTTAAGTCTGAAAGTGACTCAGAAATTTATCGATAACGGTTTTAAAGTTGATCTACAAGTAATGACATGCAAACACGATTAAATTCTCCATCAGGCACTGTACAAATATCTATAAATGGTATACCAGGCATTTACAGCATATTGAAATAATCTCTTTATCGGCGCCGTGCAGCCTGTCTCAATATGAAATAAAGGAAGTCGGTAATAACTGCAGATATACTGAAATGAAAAACTAAACCATGTTTGCCAACTAGAAGTGCTTGTTTATTTTGGCTTAGGACTGATTTGCCTCGCGTTTCCATAGCCAGGCTAAAATATAACATTCTCTATGTACATGTACAGCACGTGCATTTTAGGGAAAGACGATTCATTTTGTGTCATGTTTGGTTAAATTGCAATTTTCTTGTTTTCATACAAATAAAATCAAATTGAGCTGTCGCCCAGTGAACTATGGTGCAACTCACAGCCGGGTCCATGGGTTACCAGTTCACAGCGAGCAAAATGCTGACTAATGCTTGTCGTCTCAACTAAAAAACGATTAAAATGGTGAAAAACAGGGATTCAGTAACTTTACAACGTTTTGCAACATTATGTAATAATTAAATTGGATTGTTCGATTGAGTTATACCTGCTGCAGTGCTGCAGCTTAGATGGGAGTGCAAACCATCTATTCCCGTCTTGTTTTTCGAAAACTACACGTGAAACATACGGATTCGTTATCAGCGCTATTCCTTTTGAAACACAGATTCTTTTAAAAGAGGGTGTTGTCATATTTTATGCGTTAGTATTTCCAATTAAGTACCTTTGTTCAATTCCGACTTTTGTTGAAAGAATTTTATTTTAAAGAACCGTTGAATGCGGGAATGTTCAAAGGATAAATAGACCAGACAGAAAGTCACGGCGCGACCGAACGCCACCTATCGCATTTAAATTTTCGCACATGGGTTGTGATAGAAAGGAATACGCAATAATATGAATAACATTTCAGCAATGCCATGGTGAATATCAGATGCCAGAACTAAAAGACGTGTTTTGGAACGTTTATAAAGACGCAAAAATAACAAAATGTACTTAATGACCCTTAGCTCAAATGGACAAGTACATATGTGGACGCTGCTGGCTGGCACAACCACTAGCCAATGTACTGTTCTGTCCGTTCGTAAAAGGTTTGTTCACATTTATATTGAAAACTTTCTACAAAATCAACTAGCTTCGTGAATAATTGAAACTTGTCATCGTGTGTTGTCCAGTATTTCTACTCACATTTTACTCGTGAACAACTGCAGTGTGCAACAAATTTATATTACGCATTATTGCAGTGCTATTGCCACAGAAACGTGACGCCAGAAGACTTAGCATCGCAATAATAGGTCATTTTGCAAAGATTGGTACATTACTTTCGTTGGTGCTCGGGAGTGATCCCTGTATGTAAGACAAAGGTGACGAAGTATTGAGCCTACAAGAAATTTAAATAAAGGATTGGTCGCTGATTCAAGGCATTGGCAAATTTGAATGTGTTTTAGTGGACAATTTCTGGTTTGAAGTACCTAGGTTGTGTTATCTGAAGTTCAATGATGATTTCCTTTACATTACATGCATATACAGTCTAGTGTTACAGGGACGGATATTTGCAGAAACATTACACATCGAGCAGATGTGCTTGTTACGATGTAGAACCAAGTTGCACTAAACAAATTTAAAGGCGTATCTCATGCTAAAATATCAAATATTTTGTTTTGAAATATTAACCCCGATTGAAAACTTGCGCTGTATTGACAGACAGTCCAGGGGTCTGTTCCAAGAAACTCATTTAAGTTCATTTTTTTACTTAAGTTTCAAGACTTGTCTCAACTTCTAAAACTTTGAAACTCCCATATCTGGTAAGTTAGTCAAAATTAAGACAAAAGAAGTCAAACTTACGATTTCTTTCTTCAAATGGACTAGAGACAAGTTCAATTTTTATGTTAATATTGACTGCAATTTAAGATTTGCCTTAGCTTAGTCAGTTTCCTTGGAACGGGCCCCAGGGCTCTAGTTATGGCGCCACACTCGCCACCTGGTGTTCTGAATGGGCACGACTACTCTGGACGACGCATTACAAAGCGAACAGAAGGTGAACTTCGTGTTTGCTAATGGGTGATCAGGGCCATTTCGTAGAGCGCACGTTTCAAAAAAAACCTGTTGATTTTCAAAGTTACGTGACGGAAAAGACACTATGGCTTACTGGTAGATAATTTTACAGAACTCACTTTGCAACTACCAGGTGAACAATAAGTCTCAATCTTATATTGCGAAATACGAATAAGCGACAATCTCTCAAACAGCGCTAAACAAGAGTGCAAACATTATTTGAAAGAATTCAAAGTTGAGATGGATGCCATAGGAGGAGCGGGGCAGGGAGCTCGGGTTTTACGAGACTACTCTACGGAGTCGCATAAATATAAAATGAAACCATAAGTCATCCACATAAAAACCCGAACAGCACCAAGAGTTAACTTGCTGAAAACACGCCATGTGGTAATATTCCGAAGTGTTATTTTTTTGCTAAATAGGTATGATCACGCAAGACCACAAGAAAATTGCGAGTGTTTCGCGAGTGACCACGAAAGATCATTAATCTAGGCTATCAAAATGACCTGTGTGTGTTTTTTAAGCGAACAAGAAACTGATTTTAGTTCATTTTTACTTAAGTTTTAGGTTTGTCTTAACTTCCAAACTTTGAAAATTCCACACCCGGTAAGTTAGTCAAAATTATAAAAAAATTATGTCAAACACTGAATTCAAACGTAAGATATCATTCCTGAATTGGTTTTGAGACAAATTTAACTTTTATTTTAAAATTTACTAAAATTTATGATTTTTCTTAGCTACCGGATGTCACTTTCGTTGGAGCGGGCCCCAAGTCTCCTACACATCACCGACTAGAAAACATATATTTCTGCTGGTTGGATCATTGCTGCACAACCGTCATCTAGTGAATATTAAATAGCAAATTGCCAGCATACTGCCTCTTGAAAATCCTGCTTTAGGTAACCTTCTGTTGTGTACCGCGTGCCACGAAGTGGTCCATCCGGGCTGCCGTACTGACTCTACAACCAAACAGCACGTGCGCAACTTCTGTTGTTGGTGCAACCGTCCAGTGGCCACACTAGTCTGTCCACTTTGTTTCGTGGACACAGGTAAGTGACGTTCAGGTAGGGATATTCAGAAAAGGGAAATATATGCTGGACGAACATCTTTCAGCGGGCTAAGGGCTAAATACGTAATGCAAGATATTCGTGAGTGAAAGCTAGATCGTATACTTCGCTTGTGATGAACGTAAGTACTGTACTTGCGTGACGTAACCAAACTCATTATAACGTAGCGTTACATAACGCAACCCAGGTCTGTTAGTCCGCCAAATTTCCGTACTGCACCGCAGAGAGGAAGAGAAGAAAACTGTGAAAGTGCGCAGACAAACGCATACTGGCTTACAACTTGGAGCTGGCTGATTTCCTATCACCAATCGTAAAAACCCTCCGCTTCTCTCGTGAATTTACATCCATTATACATGTAGTTGCTCGTGGAGATTGAACATAATTGTATTGGCATGGCGTTCAGAGAAACCTCCCAGATTTTACTCATACATTAAACCGCCGTAATAGCACGAATGTTAATGGAACTGCCACCTGATATTTGTTTTGTAGAGGTTCATAAAATTGTTGCGTCAATCAAAAATATTTCTCGAAACACTACCTCTCAAATTAGAAGTGTAAGCATTGTCCCAGTCAAGCTGGTGCATTTTATAATTTTGCATTTTCATATTTGGCGATTTTTCTCGCCGGAAACTGCCCTCTTTGTGACACAATGTCGCGCGTCACAATATAATAATACGGGCAACTAGCACTATCTCGTCTTCAAACTCGCAAGACGGGTGTCTTTTCCAATGCACCTAGCTCCTTTTTCTCGGAAATTTATTCCAACCTATAGGAAAATATAGGTGAACTAGGTTGTAAAAGACGACGATAGCAAAGCGTTGGGTCTTTTTGTACTGCCACCATCCCCTAGGAGCGCCATTTTGAAACGCGGAGCGTCATGAGCACCATCTACTGCATTGAATCACGGCCACGGAGTATCTGCTCCAAAACCCAATACTTGTAAGTCTGCTGTTAACGTGTTGTTGACTCGATCGCTGTCTGAGCTTGTGCTTCCGTGCACACCGGTTTAAGCAATTAGGCGCCAAGTCGCCTGGTCGTGAAAAAATTCATCGCCGCTTCCATGTTTACCATTTCAAAGACAACGAGTCACAACTTGTGATCGCTGACCAGAGCCGATTTTCGCAATAGCTGCACGATGTTTAAATTCACAAACCCGTCAGATTGAGGCCATTTCTTTGGTGTATAGGTTTTCAGAACCACCAACTGTCCCCACGAAATGCGGACCGGAGGTTTCAACCCAGTGATATCAACAGAGTTTCAACACCTTTTCTCTGCTATCATAATGCCGGCAAATTTTCATTGATATGCGGAGGAATATGCTGTCTTATGGAAAGATCAAACCTCTTGAAATATCGAAAGATGAAGGACATCATGTCCAATAATCTTCCACGGAATCTGCGGCTGCACAACCTGTGGCGGCGACGGATAAAGTGGTAGGATTTCGATCCCAGGCCATGTCAGAAAGCTAAAATAATTTAGTGAACCTAATCTAATAAAACAATGAGAGGGTTGACGGCTAAATCCCNGGTCTTCTTGTACTGCCACCATCCCCTAGGAGCGCCATTTTGAAACGCGGAGCGTCATGAGCACCATCTACTGCATTGAATCACGGCCACGGAGTATCTGCTCCAAAACCCAATACTTGTAAGTCTGCTGTTAACGTGTTGTTGACTCGATCGCTGTCTGAGCTTGTGCTTCCGTGCACACCGGTTTAAGCAATTAGGCGCCAAGTCGCCTGGTCGTGAAAAAATTCATCGCCGCTGTCATGTTTACCATTTCAAAGACAACGAGTCACAACTTGTGATCGCTGACCAGAGCCGATTTTCGCAATAGCTGCACGATGTTTAAATTCACAAACCCGTCAGATTGCGGCCATTTCTTTGGTGTATAGGTTTTCAGAACCACCAACTGCCCCCACGAAATGCGGACCGGAGGTTTCAACCCAGTGATATCAACAGCGTTTCAAAACCTTTTCTCTGCTATCATAATGCCGGCAAATTTTCATTGATATGCGGAGGAATATGCTGTCTTATGGAAAAATCAAACCTCTTGAAATATCGAAAGATGAAGGACATCATGTCCAATAATCTTCCACGGAATCTGCGGCTGCACAACCTGTGGCGGCGACGGATAAAGTGGTAGGATTTCGATCCCAGGCCATGTCAGAAAGCTAAAATAATGTAGTGAACCTAATCTAATAAAACAATGAGAGGGTTGACAATGCGATTTATTCCTTTGTTTTTAAATAAATGACCCGCTATACGTCTCCAAATCTTAGCCGGGATCAAGCGAAAGTTGCTTTCTTGCTCTCATTACACTAGAGAGCGCCGATATAAAAAGTCCGTGTTGCGCAATTCCCGTCGGCTGCAGATCAAACAATGGCTAAATCCCACTCAACTGCGTTACACTTCAATCTAAGATTCTCCGAGAGTATTCGCCGTAGTCAAATCATTAAGACAATTTTGGAACATGTAAATAGTACACAATAATCATATATTCTTAGTGAATCGTAGCACAAACGAAGATGGCAGGGAATGATCTGGGTCTCGAACGTAACTTCCGCCGTTATGCATGCATCATTAATTAGAGCACCAACAGATTTTTGATTACATTTAAAACGTGTCTAATGTGTCTAAGACAACCAGAAAATGAACTGTTAGCAAAATGAGTGTAGTAACGTTTTTCTTCTACTTTACAGTCACTCGATTCGGAATGCTTATTGAATTTTAACCCAAGCGAAACATCTTATTGAGAAAGTACGGTAGCTAGTGCTATTAATCGTACTAAGCCCTACGACAGTAATAGCAACTGTGCCAAACTTTTCGACACTACCAGAAACTTTACGACAGGACAAGAAACTCCTCAAATTGCCTCCAAACACAGCTGTAAAAAGCAACGGTCAGCGCAAAAAATGACACAAAGGCAAAGCAATTCCTAATTTTTAATGCCATTCATGAGACACGTAACCTTGACGACAATGCAATATTTATCAAATTGTACATACTATCTACATCGTTTAAGTATAAATAACATATTTTTCATTTTTCGGCGTTCTTTGGTCGTCATCAGCGTCATCACTCACCCCTTACTACTAATACTAAGGCACAAACACAACCGAGGCAAGACACAGATGACGTCACTACGGCGGTACTCGTTAAACACTGTATTCCCAGACATTCGGTGGTCACCGCGGTATCAATGTTGGCATCGTAAAGTGCACCGAACGTTTTCATCAACCCAAGCGCACCTAATCCGGACAGCGCCACGTGGAAGGCCCACACCATGCTGAAGTCATATGCTTTGAGTTGAATACTGAGCATCGATGCCCGAACGGGGTAAATCAGACTCCCGACGAACAAGGCTGTGACGTCGACTGCTGCCAGCGCCTCAAACGTTGGAGCTACAGGAGTCAACAACACAAGCTGTGACGCAAGCAACATACAGGATACGAGAAACACGAATACCGATTGCCGCACAGCGTATTTTGAATAGAGAAAGTCAATCAGTGCACTCGCGGCAAATACAAGGAGCAGTTCTATCAGCACTGCCGTAACGGTGAAGAACTGCGTCTTGTCATCGAGGCGTAAAGAATGTGCGAATGTCGTGGAGTTGCTACAGAACAGTAGCGTAACGGCGGTAGCAGAGACGAACGACCACAGGGCCAACTGGAAATTGATAGTTCCAAACAGCTTTGCAAAACTCCTAGCAGGCGAGTCTGGTGTGACATTACTTTTTGAATTGCCGTTTTGCAAAGAACAAACAACGGTGCTCCCAGTCGAGTCGATAAGGAAGTCCAAAGACCTCGTTGATTCCAGGTGCGAATGCTCTCCTAAATTTCTATAGTCTGCTGCGTGCCCATAAGGTCGCAGAAGCGACATCTGGAGGCAGTAAAGTATCACTATGGCGATTAATATACAGAACAGAAACCAGTTGAGATTTTGTTCGAGCGGAGGGACAAGCAATCCACCAGAGTGCTCGATGGTCTGGTTGTAAATGAGGGCTATTAGCATGACGCCTAGGTAGAAACTCATCATGTGTATCGTGATCACTTTCCCGCGGTGAGTTGGACTCACGTTCTTAGCGTTGACAACGATGGCTGTGAAGCGCAGAAACTGTAGTCCTTGACCTAGGAAAAAAGGCCAAGTGATAACAGGTGGGGGGACAAATGTTATTTAACACTGAGCGCGCCTTCTTGCTCAAGGCCACCTACCCAGAGCGTGAACAGGAAATGTAAGTTTTGTGTCACACACCACGATACGACTTCATACACGAGTTTTGGACAGTGTCTACATATTCCGATTTGCTCGAAAATCTTGTTGGATCACACGTCCACAAACAGCGATTATTTTTGTAAGACAGTCGTAGTAGACTGTGAGACAAAATCAAGAGAATTGCAATATCGTTGTTAAGTTTCAAAATGGGCTTGCCCTGAGCCACATCTGAGATCATTCGACCACTTGTCAAACTTATGAGACTCAAAAATGTGCACAAGCATGTTCTAAATTACAAGTACCAGGAAGTGGTTTCTCTGCAAATAAGTACTAAGTTATTTATTTTGTGGGTGTTTCGCAAAACGTTGAAGATAGGGTATGTGCCAAAATGGCAAGGAACAAAAACATTTAGAGCTTTTTGCACCAAACCAAGACGGCTGTCAAATAGCAAATACGAATATTATTTTAAATTTCAACAACACCACCAAGTGGAAGAATGCAGTAGTTGGGAGGAAAGTGTTCGGTCTTTGGAGCACGTGAAGGCTGTATTACACTCAATTATACAGAGTGCGTGCCTGTGTATCAACTTTCGAAGACCTCAAATCTCCTTTGCCTTACTCTGCTCTGCATCAGCCTCCAGCGTAAGAGCGAGAGCAGACGAGAAACTACGAGCTGAGCTCCCTGGACTGAGCTGTCGCTTAACTGTAGGTCAGTCAATAGCTCGATGCGGATTAACCGCACACAGGATGCAAAACTGCTCACTGACGTATCCGTTACTTTCGTAGTAAATAATGTAAATGCAGTAGCCACGATAACAACGAAGAAGCGATTAAAATGTGTTGTTGTCAGGTAAATGCAATAATTAACTTCCACTGGGTGCTGAATGTATAATTAGCCAAGCACTTAGCTCACCTCGCGTAAATTCTGTGAGGATTTACACACACCGGGTACCTCAAAAAGCCATCAAGTGAGACATTTACCTCACCGCCTGGCAAGGCAAAATCCCAATTGGATTGGAACCGCGTAGCTTTTCTCGTCTGCGTGCGCCATAAGTACCCCCGTACACATAAACACCGTGTAACGTTGCTCAAATGTCTCTTCAGTGTGTATGGGTCTACGCCAACATCTAGTTGTAGACTTCACGCACAAGTACACGTGAGTTTGCGATACCTCCAGTGTTATTGTGCAGCATATCATTAATTTTCTATCATGTAGGACAGCATTTATAATTACGAATACAATATCATCATATTTCCAAAGAATCTCCGCAGCACGGGTTTTAGACACTCACTCTCTCTGCTATTAAAAAGCCTTACCTCCCAAGTAGTGTAAAACTGCTACAAGGCCACTCAATGAACTGAACACACGTGGCAGTATTGTCGCCAACCACAGCACCCCAAATCCGGTCAACGCCAGAAGTGCTCCTATCGTAAAGTTTCCACGGGCTCCGACCTTGACATAGAGGGCGCCACAAGGCAGAGACATTGTGGCGCCGATGGTGAGGAAGGATGCGCTCAACTCCACTGAAACGAACGATTGCTTAAAGATATTCATTCAATGAACACACACGCAGTGTACATGCAAAACAAACAGAAAGGAAAAACATTCGCACATTGAAAACAGACGTGCTTGTTGATAACATTCAAAACTCTGTCTAGTGTAAATTAGGGAAGACTTTGTAAACAGTTCAAAACCAGTATAAACTGGTAAAAACAAGGGATAAACAACTTCAACACAGAAAAACGCATATTAGTATGCTGGTCTTTTAGTAAATATAATAACATCATTTCTAACGCGGTGGTCCTTTTAAGTGCAGAACAAAAGACAATTGTACACCAGACTCACTTTCAAGAAGGGAAAGACTAACAAAATAGGTTTTGATCCGATAGTTCCACCCCTGTGAACACATATCGATGCCCTGTAGATGGCGCAGTTCGCCAAGTCACATGCAAGAACCTCCCAAAAAGACAAGATCGCGTTAAGACGTCGCGAGATACCGTCAGGTATTGCAAGCAAAGCTCATGGTCACTCTAACTACATTTGCAAAATTCTTGCGTGTGTGGAAGGCAACCCTGGTCGTGGGATCTAATCGTTGAACAACAAATCGAGACTTTAATAAGAAGTCAAAATAAATGCCTGTTTATAGCGGAAACTTTACTGGGGTCATCTACCTTAAGTTACGATTAGATATTCATTCATGTAAACCAGAGTGTACTCGAGCCATAACTAATAAACAAATATCTTGAGTTCAAACAATTATGGAAGAGGAAAATGACACAAACAACTGGCGTTTTTAGCTGTGGTTAAAAACAGGGATATGTTTCAGTAAAAAGATGGTCAGGTGATTTCTTAAGCGGACCCTTGCATAGAGTGTATTTCGGCCATGGTCTACATCATAATGCCAAGTCACGTGTAGAGCTACAATCAGCATAAGAGAAGTTCTGCAGTTTATTCTGTCACGAAGAATGGTCCATCACTCCGAAAATTTCCTTCCATAACACGCAACTATTTCCGAGATGCCAGCTAGTACACATTGTCCGTATTTTAACAAATTATAAAGCGGAATGTTCAGCGAAAAAATTACGTTTTGCACAGTGATTAAGCGCCCTATGCATTGTTTTTAAAACCTAAAAGGTCGGCTCTTTGTAACATGGGGACTGCGTGAATAAGGTGTATGGGCAGCGGAAAATGAAGAGATTATTAAAATGATACTAAACTCTGTTTTAACGATTTCAGCCAATCCTCGGTCCGTCGCCTACTAATGCATCATTGGCGTCAATCTTTAAATATAAAAGCAGGAATTAACTAAAAAAACATACTCCTTATGTCACAGATTGTTCTTGTCGGGTGGTGTTTTCCACAGTTGCCTTGTAATAAGCTAAAAGCGTAGGTCACGCTTGCCCGTTTAACAGACTTCGAAAAACGTTTTTCAAATTTTCCTGTCCATCTTTTAGCGGCGTTTCTGTTGAGGGTTATAGAGCATTATTTTGTTTCGGGGTAATTAGATGGGGAAGTCATTTTTAATATATGTTAATAGCCAAAAATCCGGTTTGGTATACTTCTAAGGTTACGAAGGGCACTATTGGCAGGTCGTTGACTATAATTCAGCCACATATCTACAAAGATTAAGGCCTGTGAAATTTGGATTTTGACTTTTTACCAGTCTATCACTGAATGGGTCATGTGACCATGTCTCTTTAACTAAATTTAGCAAAAGGAGCATCGATTGCACAACAACGGTATCAATAACATGATTAAATTTTATTTCATGTAAATGTACAAGGTAAGATCTCAAACAATATGTTACAGTTTTCTACAAAAGCATTTCCTTTTTGTTTTATACAACTTTTCGGTTCATGGAAATCATGAAAGTCGCACATTTTGATACCTGATCATGAAAAAGGGGGTCATTTTAAAGTCAATTCCTAAACGCGCTAAACTGGAGAACAGAGCGTAAACCACAGTGTCTGAACGTTTAACATGAATCCAGCACGCCGTTTTTGAGACAATATGTTCCGAAATTTCCCGCCCTTGAACATTTTTCTAGGGTCTTACATAACCTTGAAACAACCCTGTGCCCTACTTGGAGAGTTTAATGATTTTTAATTAATTCAATCATGTCTGTAATAAAGACCACTCCTTCTTTGCAAATTCAATCTTAGTTTTTAAACTCAATCCTGTTTAAAAAGATTTGGTACTTTAAACAGTCGTCTATTGTTCTGAACATTCATTGTTTTGCTATTTTTCTCAGAAAGTTATTGAGAGCGTTATGTCAAATATTTGACGTAAGTCTCAACTTTCTTTTTAAGAAACATACCCCAGGTCTCAAAGCAACTCGGCGTAAAGATCTAAACCGACAGCACTAGGCTTTTAGGTCTAAAATGGACAATCGTGGGTAAAAACTCCGTCCCGTTCAGTAGTTCTAGGACCTCTCTAAAAAGCAAGAGTTCGCGAGATTACGTGAAATATTGCCCTGTATTTTGATCACGGGACTTTGGCTACATTTTAGCTACATGTAGGTCCTAGCGCAGGTCCTAGTGTTACTGAACGCACGCCTCGTCTGCCGCCGGAGACATTAGGTGTAGGATCTGACTGCCGCCAAAACGGGGAGGAAACATAAATTAATGTTGTCGTTTAAAGGACACGTGCTGCTAAAATACTCCAATATCGTAAGTAAGGCGTGTATTTTAAGGAAGGTGCGACATCCCGCGCAAAAGAACGCAACATTAAAAAAAACGTTTGCCATTTTGATTCTTCTTATATTTGCTAATAAGATACTAGGCCCACTGTACATAGCAGTTAGCCTAAGTGCGATTTTTAAACATTTGCTCGTCAAAAGAAGCAGTAGCGCTCACCACGTTAGAATGTTTATCTGAATTTCGGTTCTTGATAGGCAGTCGTCATCCGTGATCACCCAGTCAGCCACGTAATCCGTGACAAATCTTACCTTCTGATTGACTGAAGTTAAGTCGAACTTTCAATGAATTAGCATACACATTGAAGGTCCATTCAACTGAAGATATAAACAAAGTTAGAATGCCGATCAAGATACTAAGGCCGCGCAGAAACAGGCCCACTTTCGCCATCGAATATACCGTGATACAATCGATCCGACAAAGTACAAAACAGACCCGTATAACGACTTTGCTCGCCCCAGGCCCTCAATGACAAGCACATCTCATGCTGAGTGGGTTTAAGACAGCCTGGGCTTGCGTTACGTAAATGAAAACGCAAGATCACTAAAGACTTCGCGAGACGTCGATATCCATTGGAAGCGAAGCACGTGACCACATTGGCTCTACGAGATTCTTGTTGTTTACGAAACTCAACTAGGGTCAATGCTCGCTGATATTTGCGTCGACGCAACGTTTATAGAAAAGCCGTGATTCAATAGAAGAAGACAAAACAATTTTTTTCATGTTTTGCTACAGCTCCAGACTGTCAGCTCCAAGATTGGTGCGTTGACACAATAGAAAATAATATATCATCTATATGATTCCGAGGCAGATTTCCTGTCCTGCCAAGACCATGATGGCCAATGTCGTCGGCTTGCTCTTTGTAGAGGACTTTCCAGTTTGTGGCTGCATGGGCTCCGGCCTTTGCAATACCACATCTTGAATCCAGTGCTGTAGTGGGGCGTAAGTGCACGTAGGCGCAGCCAACTACCTTTTGACATTTGAATGTAGCGCCTACGCACCGTAAGTTACGTTCAGTGCTCAAGGTTATAAGGTGAGCTTTGGGCGCCTACTTACCTCTAATTTTACCACTACAGCACTGCTTGGATCCTCCAGTGTAGTACGACATGTGATGGTTTATTAATCTGGGAACAAAAATACGAAAGCTGCGAGTTACGGCAATCGCAGGTACAGGTATGTTGATTTTCCGGGAACTCTGATTAAATTTTCCCTGATTACTGAGAATGCAAGAAGATGCAACTTCGTAAATTTTTGTACACGGATCAAATCTCTAGAAGTCGTTCGATGTGACACACAAAAATTGGGCTCTATTGGAATTTTAGCCGCCAGCAACTTTAACGTAGGAAATTGTGTATAATTGTCAAACATCTGCTTCAGATTAGCACATGTACCAAGCAGACACTGGATGGCTCCGCTGTATTCTAATCGTGCCAGGTCATAAATGATGACGTCGAGTAACTCAGCAACGAATGCTGGCCCTCCCTATCAAGGCAAAATATTCGTTCCCTTCTACAGTGTAACAATGATGATCATTTAATTCCATGTTGATGTCTGCTTGGAAATGGCAACACATTTGTAATTTCGCTGCGCTGATGTTAGCTCGTAATAAATGCACAGGTGCGACACCTATCAAGCAAGTCAACTCACGTGAGAAAGTCGATACAATCGCGATTTTGAATGTATTATCGGCTTGCGCAAAGCCAAGTGCGCGCTGGAAGTTGAATCAATGTTACACGTTCGTAAATAAACATTGAGGAAGAACTTTCAATATAAGAAACCAAAAATCGTTATATTTCATTTTGATATCCCAAATGACATGGGGCTTTAAACGGACATTGATATTCGCATTAGTACTTCATAAAACCACGTTATGTACATATTTCAGACCATCGGGATTTCATGGCGAAGTTTTGCACAGCATGCAGCAATGAGGTGCACACCAACCACAAGGCATCGCACAAAGACCATATGGACACAATTTTGTAGAGATACTAAGTTTCACCAGGGGACGTCCTAACGCCTATTACTGCACCAGTGGACAAACAGGGTCTACAACAAAGGTGGCGCTGTTAGTCTCCAACAGTAAAATGGCCTATAAGCTAAAATGCTGGCACCTCGTCTTATACTGTATTTATTCACTAACCTTTTATTGTAATAAACATTCAGTACAATTGCTCACAATGTAAACCAATGTTTACACGACCACTAAAAGCTGAGATTTCCACACAAAACAATGACCGTTAAATTCGCTGTAAACCCGACTTCATTCCGTACAAGAATGAACTTTTGTTCTTAACGCCTAATAGTTACAAAATCGTGACAAGCCATTTTGAAGAACCTAGTGCAATATTAACGTACCCGAGTTCTTTTGAAGCTCTAAAATCACCTCCAATTTTACTTGAGAACGATTTGAGACCAACTTTATAATGGAAAGTGTGCTAAATCAAGTTGCTATTTGCGATCATGGAAAACATATTATTCCCGCTTTAAGTAAACCAGTCGTAACTGATTGAAAAGAATATCCCACAAAATATTTCAGTTCCCTGAACATAAATGCAGTTTATTTGTAACATGCTTGCATTGGATAATTAATGGAGAGTTCCAAATGGCTTGGTCAATCGTGTACAGAACTTTAGCTGCAGTGTAACATTAAAAAAGTAAAATGCAAATATCACACATCGTACAAACAGATTTACTATGATTCTCATTCGCTCGCGTTTACTTAAAATACATATTTTGAGGTTAGGTCAGACGCTTATTCATTAACCCTGTGCTGACATACAGTGATTCCGAGAGCTGACTGGTTATAAAACGTCCTAGCATTGCTTTGCTTCTCCTGTCAAACCAACGCGGACATGCTTTCGGCTACAAGCCAACTCTACGGCGGCAATAAATTCGGTCAAATGGCACACGTGACCGACCAGACCTTCAAAGGGATATTTTTGTCCATGTTCGGACAGGAAGTCAATGGCTTGATCCAAGTGGCGAGGGGCGTAGTTGTGCACACCTAAAATATTCAAGTATAATAAAGTACATGCAAAAGTGAATACTGGCGCATGAAACAAACCGATAATAACACTAAAATCTCTCGAGACTTATCAGGCCTCACTCTACCTTCCAAATGTTTATGTCTGTATCGCAACAGTATATCAAACTTTTATTTGTATCATTATCACAAATGGCCGACTAATCTTAATGCAAAATAAAGACTTGCATGGCATCAATATACCAAATGACGGTGGGCCTTTTTAGTGAACTTTGTCTCGGTTTCTCTGACTTCTTGTTTCTCTGAGGCAGACCTTTTTACCCAAATCGCCAAATGAGGGGTGCTCGTTCCCCGTGGGTGCGCGCATGTTTATTTTAGTGCGACGATGGAAACGTTGGATATTTGTTGCAGATAAGCTTTGTCCTGTTTCTCAGAAAGTCTCATTTAAGCCTGACACACCCTGCCACGGTTCATTCCGGGAGACCGCAAACCGTACAAGTTTCTAACTGTGGCCTGTATTCGTAAATTCTTTTAATTATTGCCAGTCGGCTGATACTTGTTGTTGGCGGAATTTCCCATTGAAATTTGTCATTGCTCTAGGAATCAGTCCAAACCTATATAGAATCTACAACCACCTACCGATTATTGTTAAACATTTCCGTATAATCTGCTCGCCTCTAATCTCCAGACGCGAGTTAGCGTGCACCATACCGATCAGGATATACGTCCCTCCGTTTCTCAATACTCGGATTCCATCATAGAAAACAGATTTGGCTCCGCATACCTCCATCACGACATCTATGGACCCGCTCTCTATCGTCTCCTGTAATTTGTCTGCAAAAGTAAGACGCATTGTCAACGGCATCCATGGCATTCAGTCTTTTTGTGCTTTGATTCGATCTTACACGAAATTAAAAGCGTTTGCAGGCGGCATATTCCCTCTCCAAGCGTACATTCTGTCAACAATTGTGGAGTTATTCAATCCCAAAGAAAGGATGAGCCCCGTATGAGATTCTATTAGCAAGCGTACACTATTTGCGTTCTGTTATTGATGTGTTGGATATCTCGGCATCAGTTTTTTGTTTCCACTGGCAGACCTAGAATTTACAACGGAGGAGGCCTGAGCAACTATGATTCTCACAGGTAAATGAATAATATCCGTGGGACATCTAAAAACGGCACGGGGACGGTGTTTTTGATAATGTCCGTTATATGGAGGGAGGTCCTCCTCTAGTTTTGCAACTTTGCTTAAATTCAATTACCGTTTAAGACTGGCGTACCCCCAAATGACGAAACTAACTTCAATCTGTCCTCGCTGATGTCGCTGCAGTACACTTTCTGGAAGCCATGTTCCTTCAGTAGAGCGCATGCGTAGAGTCCGACCATACCTGCTCCCTTGAAGATGAATAGACTTACGTATCACATACACACAAGGTAATAGTCCATACATTTTATGAGAACAAACTCAACTTGTCATTAAACTCATACACGCCTTACTTCAGCGGTTTCCGACACCAGATTAATTGGTAAGTTGTCAAAACAAAGACGCTGTATAGAAGAATTCTTGGGGTTTCCTTCACACGAGTGAACAACCGTTCATTTGATTTTATGGACAGGTAGCAATATCGTGTATCCATAGAATGTCATTTTGAACGTTGTTATTCACTTGAAAACACTGCTTTCATATTTTTCTTAAATAAGATAAGGCATGTATTGTTTGCGACTTCATTTTCAACGAGAGCATTCCGTACATATATTTTACTGTTATCTATTTTACTGTTATCTACTCTTCTTCTTACCTGATGTGGAACCAACAATTTCCATGGCACCAGGCCCAATAGAAAATTGTGGGCTACAATTGCAGTGTGCATACTCGACTTTTGCGGAAGTAGTGTACTTCGACCGAGTTCCAAAATGAGTCCGAACGAGCAACAGAAAGTAGTGATATTTGGACGTAGTTGAAGAGAGCAGTATCTGGTTAAAGGATAATGCCACCCGATTTAATTAGTCTTTTTTACCGTCTTGATCGGTCGATATCCACATCGCCTCTTATGCGGTCCACCTCACCTTGCCGAGAGGTGTCGCGTTAACCGGTGAGGAAGGTGAAAAACGACGCAGCAACGTCAGTGTTTCGTCTGCAGAGTGAATGCCGCTCTATAGCGGTGCATCGGTTCCCGCTTGTCCGAACTTTGAAACTGCGAATAAAGCGGGTATATCCGTTTTTTTCGACTTCCTCGAGAGCCCGAAATGCTTAGGAAGTAGCTCGCGGTAGTGAAGAATGAAATGTACGCTGTTAATAGCAAGTATGAGGCCGTGAAATATCACCGTGTGTGTGGCCGGCATTCCGTCGACATTGATTTCTCTGACGAATTCCGGCTTACCAAAGAACGATCCATACGTTCCTTTGCCTATGCATGTTCATGGCGCCTCTCTAGTATTTCTTGATCAGTCTATTCCGGTTCGAACTGATAGCCTGTGAAACCTAACGATCCGACCCGTGAACTCTTCGTCAGATTAGCTCCTGACTAAGACGGGATTGACGCCGGGCGAGTTGCCATGTAGACGTTTATTATTCTGCGTTCTGTTTCAAAATGAATTATTCTCATCCTAAAATGATCCTAACCAATGCTTATATGAAACTGAAACAAAGTCTGTCTCATTAGATACAATTTGTAATGCCTTGAGGTGCTCNGCTAGCGTTTTGTGTGTTTAGAACTCAAAAAATCACAAGTATAAACAACACAGATCTAGGTTCTCCTGTCTTTTTTACAGAAGAATACTTCGAATTTATCTCCGAACAGACCCTAAACTCCTGCTACGGACCTTAATAAATTGGCCAGCCGAACTTTGTAGGCTACAGTGTGTCCAAATACCAATAAATCCGTAACAGCGAAATAAAACAACACGTTTTTATAAGAACTCGGTGTATTGTTAAGGGTTTTACAACGAAGTTTGATGATTTATTGGTGTTAAGCGATGAATTCAAGCGATAAGCTGACACCACTAACACATGTTGTGAACTGCTGAACAGACTGCGAGTGAAACCAATTACGTCATTGGATAATTTCAACACCTCCGTCTGCCGTCAGGTGTCAGGTAACGCAACCGAACCTGCCGTTATTGAGAACTACTCGATCTAAATTGATACAAAGTAGGTTGTTTTTTGGGAGGCATTCTCCTTTAATGTCTCCATAATGCTCTTTTTGGGAGTCTCAAGTCCCGTCTCCGCAACTTCGTTTTCATTTAAAAACGTAAATTTTTCTTCGTGTTTTCACACGACCATTCTCATACGATCGTGACTCCGCAGCGTTTTCGAAAAGTTGTGTTTCACCAGCCAGCACGAATACGCGAGCGTGACTCTGACGTTGGGGTTTTCAGAAAGTTGCGTTTTTGGTTGTGGACGCCGTATCCTTTAATAAAACGTTCGGTATTTAAAAAATCCAGTCAGGGGAGCGTTTTCAAATTCAGTGGATGCGTGTGAATGGGAGATGCATCCGTAAAAAATGGTTGCGTTTTCCAAACATGTGCCAAAATCTTTACAGAGTATGATTGTCTAAACATGACTTCATAACGTTATTTCAGCAACTTCCTAAATAAACGCAGCCCTTTACCTAAAACACACACGATGTGCATTCACCGGAATATTTTAAGAAGAGCTACATAGTAACAATAACAGAGAAACCTCTCAGTGGTGTAAAAGATTGTTAAATTTTGAAACCTACTTGGTAAAATCCTGTTTCTATAATTTGTCATCAAAGAACTTTGTGATCTTTGATACTTTATTAAAAGCACATGATAATCGCTTTTATAACCGAAAATCGCATTTTGGAGATTTTTGTTGAGTGGGATAGACTTTCTGGAGCTATTAGATTTGACCAGATTTATAAGACTACAAAATTTGTTGCTTTAATTGTTTTATTACCGGTCGATAATTCCTGCTGTTGTCTGCCAAGCATACACTGAAAATATGTGTTAAATACGATTAAAATATTCTGCAATTTGTCGAGTGTGATTCATTTTTCAGTAGGCATATGGCGTTTAACTAAGACTGAGAAGGTTCCAAATAGGGACTCAACCAAGTTCCCTAAACCTATTGTGTAATTGTGAGCTTGTGAAAACACTGACTGTTCTTTCTTATGCTGTTTGAGTCTCTTTACTAAGCCAATTTTGATGCTCTGATGCAAATCTAGAGTGATGTCTAGTACGTTATATTCCCAATGTTATTGGATCTTTCCATGTCACGCCCCTAATTTCAGGACTGTGTCCCTAATTATTTTTACTGAATTAGCCGCTCAATTTTTAATTATATTATTAGAAAATATAACTAGTCAAAGAGGAGCTCGTAATAAAGAAAAATGATAAAAATAGTACATCTGTGATTAAATAACGAAACAAATACGCCAAAGAATTAGGGAACTTATTTGAGTCCCTATTTGGGACTGTTTCGTGCAACCAGCCATTGGTCTGATTCTGCGCTTAGGTAGATCACTTATCTTGCCGATGTTATTTTGGTTCTTAGTTTCTCTTGCTGACTCATGCATGGTGAATCAATAATCTACTGTGTGACATTTAATACCAGAGTGCTTTGAGGCAAGGTTTCTACTAAACTTTTAAGCTCGAAAGATTCACGCAGCTGAGCACCAGATACAGGCACGATCATCGCGCGTCAGTGACGTATAATCGTTGATCTGCCATTACCACTTTCCTAAATCGTCCACGAGCATTTTCTGTTTGACGCACTAATCCACATACTTATACTTGGAATGAAAACGAGTTTCTGAATTTGTGCGACTACTCCGGAATGAGTCCCATTTGCATGGACAAGCATTGATCAAAAGTTCCAACAATAACAACAAAATGAAAAAATACACTGACGACATATTCACATTACCTGAACCAAGGCGCTCTGAAGAGTTTTGCATGATTGTGCCACCTTTTCCAAGCCGCAAACAGCCGTTGCCAATGCACAGTTTGCAGGTGCAGCCATCTTGTCCGTCACGTGATCGGGAAGAGTGACCACGTGTGTACCAGGACGAATTACAATGTGAGTTGCATAGCACCCATTAAGACCTTTCCCGTCAGCGTCAAGACTATGTCCGTACTATAAATGTTAACAAAAATAGTTTAAACAGCTTCCTCCTATACATGTAGAAAGATAACACGCATATGATTAGGCAACACACATAGCTAATGTTCGTAAATCCTTGCTCCACAGCTCCCCACCCGCTGTCACTACCTACGTACTTTCTACCCCCGTCGCTGTGTCAAAGGTCCCTCCTTAGTCTCACAGCCCTCTGTTATCGGCAGTAAGTCCATGTGTGTTCCTTCATGGGCAGAATTAGGGGAACCCCTCCCTTGTAGGCTGAAAAAAATATAACAGCAAAAGCGCGAGGAAATTTTGAGTTCATTAATTAATCCTGGTAACTAACTTTATACATTGTACATGTACAGCCGAAACAAGATTTGAAAATGTGGTGTGAAGTTTTGGTTTATGTGTGCGTGTGTGGGGAGGGGGCTCAGACCCAATTTCAAGTGACTGGTTCAAACAACCGGCAACTATGGCTAAGTAATGCTGCTCCCGGTCTAGGCAATGACCATCGCCTCTGTTGGCCCGAAGCAGAGGCGATGCAGAGGCTATAGGCGCTCTGTACGCCGGAAGCTTTTCGGCGAATTATGCCTCGCACCGACTAAACCCATCAAAGTCACGTTGTTATAAATACCTTTTGCGCATAGAGGAACACCTTAGGAGGTTGTCGATGTGTTTAAGTCCTTCGAACTCGAACAAATACTCCCGTTATGAAACTTTTTCTTCGAGCAGTCCCTATTCCAGTTCCCAAAATCGTGAAATCAAAATTTTTGTACTGCGCACGCTCCAATTTTTACTGCGCTCGCTAGGTGATGTGACTTCATGACCTCAATCTTTAAATAGGCCAAAGGTGAGCCATTGCGGTCTTGTCAGTCAAATCTTCGTTTCCAAAATGCCACCACTTATACTTGTCTTTAATTGGCGTTACTTGAAACTGTTTGTATTTCAATGAATAATTGTTTGTATTTGATAAAAATAAATGTTGTTGATATGACATTTAATAGTCTTTGTGCACATATTTGACATTTTAATGTTTAACAACACGGCAAATGCACGGCTGGTTCCCGGCAGCACGTACGCAAAGGGCGGGAACTTCAGCTTTCAAAGTTCGCTGGTAGGACCGCAACTTCTGACCTTCGGCCTGGTTAAAAAAATGAAAATTTTGATTTCACGATTTTGGGAACTGAAATAGGGACTGCTCGAAGAAAAAGTTTCATAACGGGAGTATTTGTTCGAGTTGGAAGGACTTAAACACATCGACAACCTCCTAAGGTGTTCCTCTATGCGCAAAAGGTATTTATAACAACGTGATTTTGATGGTTTAGTCTGTGCGAGGCATAATTCGCCGAAAAGCTTCCGGCGTACAGAGCGCCTATAGCCTCTGCATCGCCTCTGCTTCGGGCCAACAGAGGCGATGGTCATTGCCTACTCCCGGTCGTGCTGCTACTGGTCGACATGCGCGTGATATCTCAGGCGACCGGCAGTTGCGCTGCGCACTACCACTCCTATTCCGTCGTCTGCTCCACTGTGCAATGAAGAAAATTACTTCATTTTTTCGATGAAAACCGAAGCTGAGTGACGATGAAGACACAGAAGGTGCTAGTAAGAAGTAAATTCTAATAGAAACCTCAATGAATCATTCAAAAACTCATAATTCTCTCTTTGTCATACATTAAAATTAAGACGATTTGCGAAGCAAACGCCTGGGGTTAATGCGAGGGGAAAATGGACTTAGTCCTTTGGGCAACTTAAGACTGTTTTAAACCATGTTCCCCTCGGAGGGCGCATGTAAACACAACAACGTTTGCTTTAACTGGTTGCACAAAATATAAAACGTGCAATAGACATCTACAGGAAGGAGCAGATTTGTACGCGCACCGTGTGGACCGTAAACAAGTATGTCTCTGCCTTATTGTGAAGAAACGCGGTGGCGCAATGAAAGATTGCGTGCACTCTGATCAAGAGGTCGTGAGTTCGAGTCCATCCACTTTAAAATTTTCCATTTGTAAATGACAAGCGGCGATACCGCTGTTATACTGTATAAATGCGTTAAAACAAGAATAAAAGAATTGATGCTTTGTCTACTTAAAAAATCTTCTTTCAGGATGTGATGTTAATACACAGTGTTGTCTATGAATGTCATTTCAGTATGCGTCATGACGCATAAATTATGTGCCTGCTTAGGCCTATGTATCTGTTCGCCACCGGGACAAAATAGATACGTAAACCACGTGAAAGTCTAGGAGGGGCGTTTATTAGTGCGTGAAACTTGTCGAGTTGAAAACTTGCCGTTAACCGACGTCGCATTCCAGAATGCGATCTGAGTCGTGGGATTTAGCCGCGCTATTTGCAAATATCCTCCCCCCTTCGTCGTTGTATACGAGCCTTTACTGTCAATCGCGCTCTACGCGCGATGGTCCTCGAGACAATTGTTGCCGGCCCCTTATGATATTCCAGATCTGCCACTGGTTCATTTTACGGGGGATTAAACTTCCATGGTCACCCTTAATTTGCCATATACCGAAAAAGCACTTAGTGATAAATAAATATACCTTGAACAAACGATCACACTTCTGTGGTAAATCACTTTGGCACGGATGACATCTCGAACAAGAATCCATAATTGTGAATGATAATCTTTGACCCTGCGTGATACCATGGCGACGAGAAGTGACAACTTCAACAACTGCTTCGTGTCCAAGACTCCTATAAAAATGATATGGGCAAGTCTCGTATCTTAGCTGATGCTCTGCCATTCCAACCAAAGTCTAATACCGTGTTCTTTGTTTATTCCTAAGGTGTGCGCGACACGGCATTTTCGAACTTTACATCAGAGTGGCCTCATTGACTGCCTTAAATCTTTTAAGTTTCCCAATGTACAAGGTATAGCATCGCGTGCCCCCGTGAGGCTCAAGAACCGTCGGGATTTTGAAGTTTCACAGAACGCAAAGTGACATCTGCCGGTAGACCCGCCGGTAGTGCATTCCTCGATGAAAACTAGGTCAATCGATAACTCATTTGTGGTTGATGTCAACTTTGCTATGATGACAGTTGTGCTCACAACTAAAATCAGAGTAGAATAAAGACTGTATCCTTGCATTGCCTCCTTTAAGACTAGGAACCATGTTCCTAGATTAAGATTAGCAAGCAAAGAAGTTAATGCACTTTGAGAAAGGTCATGCTGAATTACTGTACACCACGTGATTTCTCGAAGTGTTGCGCCAACTCATGAGTCCTCCGACGAACTCATACTCAGTCTGTTGTCTTGAAAAGTCGAAATCAATATGAAGCCCATCACGTTCATTTGTTACCTAGAGGCTAGTGTAAATTTCTTGATTCTGGCAACAACGGCGTTTACAAGTGCTTAACGTCAAAAACGTACCCCGGCGTCGCTTCTTGCCGCAGTCCTTTTAACGTGTGCAAGTCTGAGCCACATATCGTTGCCAGACGAACGCTCACGAGAATTTCTCCCTTGTCCAATTCCGGCAAATCTTTGTGTTCTAACTTCGTAGACGGCACTCCGTCTTTGCAGCCGTAGAACACTTCAACCTGAGCCATATTACACAGTGAAGCGAAGTGAGTGAAGTTGAGCTTCGCTGCACTGATAAACGGTACAGTGTACATTGCACATAATGTTGTCAGTCAAAGGGGGTCGGAGGTCAAATCCACGGTGATTACGCTATAGCGGCGGTCAGCATTGATCGGTCGAGATGACGCTCAGATGGGTGTATTTAGGACCACTGCATTATCTAATGAGGGTGAATTTCCATAGTTATTTCCTCAAGAAAAGTCCCATTTTTGCGTGGTCTTGGGACTATACCAAAGCGAGGCCTAAGGCAACATTGCAACTGGGTTTCACGTTTTTGTCATGTTTGTTGGTAATATAAGACCTCAGTTATCGGTAGTTCTGTGCATTCAGCCACAGAATTATCTACAAAACCCCGACAAAGTAAAAGTATATATTTCATTTCGACCGTAAAGCAGTCGTTGTTTCGTAAATTTGCGTAACATTTGAATCCAACGATTTTTATTTCAAATAACTAATTATGTAATTTGAAAAATGTTATTTTGGCGTTTAAAAATAATGTGCGACGTCAAACATCACAATGGTGTCAATACTATGCAATAGGCAACCTAAGTGTAGACATTAGGTATGAATTTATTCAATGACGTCAACCAATGAACCTTATTCACGCAGCTACCATTTTAAAAAAGCCTCTTTTTAAGTTTAAAAAACATGCATCTGAGATATAGATATACATGTAACGAGGCACGCGGAAAATTGCGTTTTGCACTGTGATTGAATGTCTTGTTTTTTAAAACATAAAAGGGGGGTCTATGTAATATGGCAACTGCGTGAATAAAGTGTGTTATGTGTTTGTTAAAGAAGAAACTCCTTGTCTTAATCAGTTCAAATGAACAAACTTACGTAACAATTTGAACACGACAACTTACTGTAATCGCCTTCTACAGAAACGCATCGGTGTAATTGTGATACTGAAATTGGCACGCTTTTGTGCCAAGAAAAGTTCCGCGTTCTTTCGTCGTTTCAAAATCCAATTACACCATAAAAACCCTGAGGCAAGTGATTGGTTGTCCATATTTTCGTTGTTTTAGGTACAGACAATGCACTTGTTGGAATTTGGCACTAGGCAACTGCGCGTCTCTCAAGCTGTAGTGGACTTAAAAACAGTGGTGCTTCATTTATATTTTTTGATTTACAAATGTCCATTTTTGAATCAACACGTCCGATGTTCTATATTGATATTCGTATTGATCCTGAGTTGATAACAGTTGCACTGCAAGTGTTTCTAATTTTTGATAAAATAAAAAAACAAAAGAGTTGATATCTCAGTAGTATACATGTAATACCAACAAATGGGTTATATAACAATCAAAATTAATTCGAATTTCTATTAACACTGATCTATACGTGCAATAGCTTTCAGTTAGGTTTATAGAAGCTGAAATTTTTTTCAGAGTCGTATGAACAATCTTAAATTTCGAGATTTTGCAAATGCCGTGGGCAAACGCTTTACTCGCATGGACTGGCCTTACTATTCATAAGTTCCAAAAAGGAAGAAAAATTAATAAACGTATACTGATTCAGGAATTCGTTAACTTTTTATTTGTTATTTCGGTGAAATGACAGACGATCATTTTACATGATTTGCACTCCATTATACTACCTACACTTTGTTACTGGTTGCTTGGTAACGGTAAACTAACGGCTAAAGGGGGCTGTGGCCTATAACGTCATAAGAACGATGATTTTGTTGATGAATAAACAATCTATCCAATAAACGTGCAGGAGGAGGCTTGTTTGCCTCCGAAGAAAAGGTCGCACCGTGCTCAAAGCTAACTTAAGCACATGTATTCAGATATTTATTACTTTATAGCACCACTTATCAGTGACTATTTACAAAACATTAAGGAACAAAATGAAATAAAAGCACTTCACTTATTAAAAATAGTAAAACATGAAAATATAGGTAGCGGAAACAATAGAATATAAAACAAGGAAAATGGAGTGCACAGCATCAGTTACTTGGTGAGTTAGTCTATCGAATAAATTTAATTACAGTATAAAAAAACTGAAACAATCAATTTATTTAAAATGGGGAAAACTTAAAAACACCGAGAAATAAAACATGAATAAAATTTTTAAAACATACATTCGGAGGCAATATAATGGGTTGTACATGCTTCTTTGGTTAATGTAAATTTCACATGTTTTTTCAGCGATATAGCTGATTTCAAAGGAAAGGGTTAGATTAAAAAAACTTACTCTACTCGTTTAAGCCCGTTATGTAATTGACCTCGTTTGTCATAAAATGTCAGGAAATGTACTTACATGTAAATAATATGGTCTAGTGCATTGGCGCGTTGGCGTGCGTCCGTTTGCATGAAAATTATACACTGGATAGCGACGAAGACACTGCGCCACCATGCGTCAAGTCGACAAAGTTGAACATTTGTCGTCTTGCAAAAATCAAGTTTTATGCAAGCCAACAATGTCGAATGATTTTGGACCTGGTGAATTGCGTTTATCTTTAGTTTTAGATCTTGTGGCGTCTCTCGTAAGTCTGTCAGCCTGTCTTGCAATCAAGCTTGAAATGCGCACGTTGTATTTAGATTTTACTTTCCTTGTTGACAGGTTATTGCAATGGTTTGGTTTGGACTGGCGGTGGCAATATCTCACGAAGATGCGCATGATCTCTCTAAACGGGCGCATACCAGGATGACCACACGTTGCTCTAAAAATCCATATTTATCGTGACTGCACAGCATAGTTGCATTAAACTAAAGAACTGCCTATGCACGGCAGAGAAAGTACTTAAACGAACATTTCCATTGATTTTTTATGATGTATTTATTGAAACACAGTATGGGAGTGATGTTGTTTACATAATCGTCTCTTTAATTAACCCAAGGTTATAGATTTTTCAGACTGTGTGTAATAATGTTTGCTGTTGTTTTCATTTATTAGTTCTGCAGGTCGGTTTATAAAGCGTACATGTCATTGTTTCAACAATAACCTGGTCCATTCTTAAATGGTCCCACTTATTATCTCAGACTCAATTTGATTTTACAGGTACAAGAAATCTTATTTGCTCTAAAGTGTCATCATTGGCGGAAATCCACACCATTTCAACAAACCTTTATATTCTGTAGACTTTCTATTTGCATGTACAACTCATTGACTTGAAAAGATGTGTTGATACGCTGTGGGCTATATCCATTGATTTTACAGTCATGATGAGAAAATCTCTCAATTAAAGTACTTGTTCGATCCTTTAATTTCAACTCTTAACAGAATGCCTGATCAGTGTCATTGTCTCATCGTTTATGAAACCCCAACAAAGACTTCCATCCCATAATTCAACATTTCAACCTGCCCAGCCAATCACACCCATGTTTATGTAAGCTGATAATTCAAAGGTCCCTCCGAGTACTTACGCGCACTCACCTTCCAATCATGCGGTGATTTCACGTGGTCTTACATAATTATTCTATTTCGCTGTTGCCTCATGTCTATGGAACGCATTCCTGCCGTTTCTGTGCAAACAACAGAAAGCCTGCAGTGTCACATTTCTAAACATTGGACATGCGCAATTCATTTTTAGAGCTGATTCTATAGGCGTGAGACATTTAAGACACCGTTCCAACTAGAAAGATTCGTTTAGGGAATAGAAACCTGACTGTTTGCCGTAAGTCAAAGCTCTACATTGTAGTCTAGCCAACCTATCAGGTCAATACGGACAGAAGTGCTTTCCGTAGACGCGAGAACCTCACAGAAACGCAGAAATTAGCGAAATACCGGTATAGCCATGTAGTACAATCGCCGGAAGCACGTGTTCACACTAGCCTATTTAGGGAGATTCTTGCTCTTACGAAACTCCACGTGTACCCAGTTTACGTGTATACACTAGTATCATTTCGTGTTTACCCGCGAAACAGTCGCTTGATTTTGCAAGAACTGCCTCCCCGGAACGAACCCCTGGTCCATGGCCACGTATGTCCGTTGTTCCAACAGAAAGGGTACATTTCAGTGGTTATTTCTATACCTGGAAAGACACGCGATGCGCTGACGATCTCGAAACAATTAACGACTTTCCAAAAATTACGTGCTTATTCTAATTGGATACCTTCCCTACCAAGAGTCATACTTCTTTAAAAATGTTTTAAAATACATGTATAACTCCTTGGTGATCACAGAAAACTATTGTGCGCATCTTGCTTTACTGTTTGTTGTCACGTTATTGTGTTTTTTTTTTAAAGGCGACTTTTCCAAGTTTGACCTGAGTTGAGTCACGGCTGCCATGTACGTGACAAATTTTGCATGAAACTTGAACATTCTATATCATATTGTAGTAGGTACAATCGGCAGGCTGGAAAATTTACCAAGGCCTATTCGTTGAAAAAAAAACAAAATGGCCGAGGTATTGATTTTGGACGATTGGATTTTTCGTCTAAATAGGCGTTGGTATTTTTTTCTAGACACCCCATTGTACCTAATGTAATATAAAGATAGAAATTTCAGGTTAGTGGGAAATTTATCAGGGATGTGACAGCCGCGACTTACCGTGCCGAACTTGCAAATCACGTTTAAGAAGAGCATATCGAGTGACTACAAACAGTAAGCCATTATTTTCATGCGCAAAGTAGGTTTGCGTGTTCATCAAGAATTTGAAAAATGCATGGTTTCATGTCTTGATGAGTTGTATTTTAGAATATATTTATAGACGTGTGACTCTTGATAGTAAAGTTATCCAATTACCTTAAAGGTTTTCCACACAGATGCGCATGTGTGCCAGGCCCTCTAAAATCCTATCATAGTAGAAGACAGTGGCAGTTTGTCCCTTTTACAGCATATCATGGGGTTTTTAAATGTGTCCATTGATCATTTTTAGTTGTTTTCAAAAATGTTTTGTGGAAAACCGAAACTTTGAAAATGTTTACTGCTGGAACAATTTAGCATTCATTCATGAAATGAAAATCTTACATTAAGTTATCGCTAACAAACAAGAGGGGCTTCACATGCAGCAAACAGTTCACTCGACCTGAATGCATTACCACGTTATAAATCAAATCGGTGGTAAATTCTTAAAGGTGTCCGAGGTTCGTTCATGCAATGAGTTCTGAGTTGCAATCTCCGGGCCATCAGGACTTTCAGTGTCGTCTCGCTCGTTACTTTGCGGGTATCGTCCAGTGTTGGCGCTGGGTGTACTTAAATGGCTGTTTTGCGCTCCTTCACAGCGCCTTCGCTGAATTAAGGCACTGTGAATAATGTACTGCGGTTTACGTCACCTTCTTGTTGAAATTTAGACAAACTGGAAAGGCAGTTTGTTGCAAACAATCACAAGAAAATCAGATTTTCTCGGTCATGTGTTTCAATTGTAATGTTTCGAAAGATCTTGCGATGACTTGCGCTTTCGCGAGATTCTTGTGTCTACGGAACGCAGCCCAGGACTCCATAATAACATAAATTCGTTATCCGAGGATTTAATCCTTTAGTTTATGCCACTGGGCGATCTGTTTTCTGGGACAAGACACCACTTCATTCCAGTGATACAGTGCTTCGCCGACAGAGCGCGCCCCCATCTCTAGCCGTCCAATAATCTCGTTTTTCGTCACGCGGTCCCAGTCCAAGACATGAAACTCTAAACTTATGTTATTTAAGCCC